>CM042067.1:6030397-6497476 GCA_023512825.1 Liposcelis brunnea
GGGGGGGGGGGGAATAAATTTTTTTTAGAAAATTATTAGAATCAAAAAATTTTTTGAAAGATTTTAATGAATTTTGGCAAAAAAAATTCAGTTCTTTTGGGAAAAAAATTCCTGTAGCAAAATTTAATTTTTCCAAAACCAGTTTTTTGTGAACAAATTTTTATAAGATTTGTCTTGTCGAACAAATTTTTCAAGAATTAGTCTTATGTCAAAAAATTATTCTAGAATCTGCTTTGTCTTACAATTTTTCTAGAATTTGCCTTGTTGAACGAATTATTATAGAATCTGTCTAGTCAAACAATTTTTAAAGAATTTGTCTTGTCGCACAAATTTTTCAGGGATTTGTCCTGATGAATAAATTTTTCACCGTCCCTTTTTCTTGACAATCAAATTTTCTCATAATTTTCTGTTGTCGAACAAGTTTTTTCATAGTTTTTTCTTGTTGAAATAAACTTTCTTTAATTTTTTCTTGTGTACAAAAGATATCTTAAATTTTTTTATCCAGAAGAAAAAATTTGTTCTTTTTAAAAAAAAGGGACTCTTAAGGGAAACAGGGAAGGGAACAGTTTGATCTTTTCTCTTGATACAGAAAGATCAAGAGCAATGCCAGGCCTCAAAAGGGAAGTAGGCCCCAGTAGGCGCTAATTCCCAATCCACACTTCGCTTAAAAAATCATTTCGCCTAGTTTTGCGCCTTTCCGCCATTTTCCTAACCTAAAAATAATTATCCCAGCCGCTCCACCATGGCTGTGGCTTGACTCCGCTACTGAAACCAGACAGTCATACCGCACGTGCTCTTCACACTTCATAATTTTCTTACATTTGTATTTTCAGGTCACCCGCCCGATTTTCTCTCCTTCATCATTACAATCCTAATGATGGTAATAATGGTAGCAGGAGTGAAAAAATCCCTCATATTCAACAATGTCCTCAACACTATAAACTTAGCAGCTTGGGTGTTCGTAATGACTGCTGGGCTATTCTACATAGATACAGATAATTGGTCTTTACACAAAGGATTTCTACCGTACGGTTGGTCCGGGGTAAGTCATTTCATAATTCCAAGAAAGAGCGCTTCCCGTCTTGTAATCAAGGGACTATTTCCTCTGAATACAAATAACAATATTAAAATATGATATGAGCAAGTTCCAAGAACTGAAAGTTGTTAATCTTAATGTTTTTCTATTTATAGGTGTTCACAGGGGCAGCAACCTGTTTCTACGCTTTCATCGGGTTCGACATTATCGCCACTACCGGGGAAGAAGCTCAAAATCCTAAAAAATCAATCCCTTATGCCATAGTTTCAAGTTTAATAATAATACTTATTGCGTATGTTACTAGTTCGATGTGGCTGACACTAATCGGTAAGTTTCAAATATTTATGAAACATAAAAGTCGAGTCGACGTTTTCAACTCAACGACTGAGAATTGTAATTAGGAATTTTTAATCAAGCATTGCTTTGAAGAACTCGAAATTAAGAAAATTAAAATTTTTTTGCGCGACACAGCGGGAAGATAAGGTCGATCGATAAAGAGCATCATCTGCTCGAGGCAGTGACATACGACCCTTAAGATTTTTGTTCGCAATTTACTTCTAACGATTTCCTCGACTTTTCTTCGCGGACAGATCTAAAAATAGAAGATAAAAATAAAATTTGAAAAATAAAAGAACCTCAACAAGAATTCGTATAGATTAGAGTTTAAAAAAATTTGGGGCTTTGACTTTACACAAATTTTTTTCCCGAGCCCTGACATGCAGGGATCAAACTGCTGCTTTTTCATTGGCTGTGACCAAACGTAAGTTAAGTGCTGAGAAGTAGAAGACGCATGATGTCACCACCAATCAACGAAAGTCAGTTGAAAACGCTTTTGGTCACAGCCAAAAACCAGCATTTCGATATACAGAGTTGGCAACTCTCTTCTTTCTGCCTCTCTAATCAATCTCTCTTATTAAATTCTAATTGAAGGTCAAAAATCACATAAGTTTAATGGCAAGATTGCCACACAGCTTTGCAAACCATCCCCCCTTTTAAATCATACCTACCAATCTTTGTTTTCTTCTAGTTCCCTACGATGAAGTAGATCCTGACTCAGCGCTAGTAGAAATGTTCGGCCAAGTCGGAGCATATAATTGTAAATATATAGTAGCTGTTGGAGCGTTGGCGGGATTGACGGTTTCCATGTTCGGATCAATGTTTCCGATGCCGAGGATTGTATACGCTATGGCACAAGATGGACTAATATTCAAGTACGTCTCCCTGAAAAAATTGACCACTATTTAATTTTCTTCGTAACTTTAAATAATTAAAAATATTTCAGGCAATTATCTCATATATGGTTTTTAACGGGTACACCTGCTTTTGCTACATTAGTCTCTGGTATATCAGCAGCATTTGCAGCACTTTTACTCAAGCTAGAAATTTTGGTAGAAATGATGTCCATAGGTACGTAATTAAATATATACATTTTTTTTTGACATGATTTTTCATACTAAATTTTTTAATTAGGTACCTTACTGGCATACACCTTGGTATCGACATGCGTACTGATCCTCCGATACCAACCACACTCAACTAATTTAATAGAACTACTCCCAGAATCGCTGCGAACGCCTATGAAGGGTTCCCCTTCGAAAGAGAACCTAAGTAACGGGCAAGTTACATACGGCAACCAGCTCCACCCGGATGAATTGAGATCCGCGTTAGGTGGAAGCTCACCACTTCCAGCGCCATATTCATCAGCGCAGTCTACAATATCGCAGCAAAGGGTACGATATAATCATCCCATCCACGAAAAACTTCTCCACTAATTAAATTCTTAATTTCCAGGTAATGGTTAGAAGAGTAACGAGGTCTTCCCCAGATAGCGACGACACATATCCAGGGGACGATCAAGAAGAATTCGGGTTAAGAGATGATCAGTTTTTAGTGTCTGATCGTAGTGAAAATAAATTTTACGGGTCATTGCCTGCAGCTAGTTCTAATACTGGAGTGGGTTCTACTTTTGGGAGTTTAGGAAGAAGACTGCAGGTAAAGTAGCTCAAAAACGAAACCCGGTAACAATTCTGAGAAAATTATTGAAATTCATGTTTTTTTTATTTTCAGACAGTCACATATCTCTGCCCAGCTTTATTCCCATGGGTAGACACCGGGCCAGCGACACCAGAATCAGGCATGTTTGTAATTAAAATGGTTGGTCTTTTATATCTTCTCATCTTCATCTTCGATCTCATAATAGTCCTTGGATTGGAAGATATGTCAGGGGCTACAACGTTCTTTCTTGTCGTCTTCTTGCTCGCCATTATTGGCGTGCTTTTAGTTATTTCGAGGAAACCCCAAAACCGGTAAGTTTTTATTATTTTGGAGTGTGTTAACATAGTCTAGAGACCTTAAATGAAAAAGAGACTGGCAAACCGTCAGCCATTAAAAAGATTTTAAGACATTCATGGCGACTGCCACAATAAGAATATTCGGCAGCCATGATGGTGAACTTGCCCACCCAGATTCATGCAAATAGGCGATCACGGAGGCTTCGTCCAAAAACTGTCTTTTATAAAAAGCGGTATGCACCATCGTGGCTGCCAGATATTCTTCCTGCGAAAGTCGCCATGATATTTAATATAGCGTTCCACTTTCTGTAATGGGTGACTGTTTGCCGGTCTCTTTTAATTTACAGTCTAGTCCAGCCTTTTTCCAAAAAATTCAGACCGCCTGCCTAAAGATAAAGGCAGATTTAAGCTCAGCAAAAAAAGATCCAGAGATCTCATTTAATCTCGCCAAAAATCTTTACTCAAAAAGCTCCATTTTCCTTTTTGAGAAAAATTTCTCATTAAAAAGAATAAATGAGAATGCCAAACGAGATGAGATGTCTTTCGAATTAATTTTTGCTTCGAATTGTCAAGGTTAGTTAAGTCAAAAAACCCGACATGAGTCATTTCTTGTGATATTACCTCCAGTGAGAAAAACGGATGTTTAAAATATTTTTGCTACATGAAATGTCTCGCTACAATAAATTCTTCTGGCAAATATTCGATTCATGATAAACCCTGCACGCGCCGGGCTCGGGTTTCTGTTTCTTGAAACCGGGCCCGCCAGTTTCAGTAATATTTTTTTGGAAATTTGCTTTTTCCTGATTTTTGTCAGGTAAATAATATGAATCTCAACATTTTTTTCTTTTTTTTTCCCAAGAAAGTCGCCATAAGATAAAAACAATTCATTTACTTGACACTTTTTCCCGATATTTATAAAAGAGCATCGCTAATTGACCAAAATTTAAGCCCGGGCCCTTGGGCTGACTGTTACCCGGGCCGGGCCAAGTGTTGCTTACAGCCAGCCGAGCCGAGCTCGGGCCGCTAAATTGTCGTGCAGGGGCCTAAGTCAAGAAATTCAATAGCAAATGGTTTTGTCAAAATATTTTAAACATCTTTTTTTGGCATCAGTTTGGCATCCCTTCATTTTTTGCCAGATCAAACCGGCTCGGGAAAAAATTGTCAAACTAGAGCTTTTCCTGCAAGATTTACTCTGAAAAATTTGAAACCCTTTTCCCCCGAAGACCGAAAAAACCGAAGTAACTTTGCTAACGCAAAGTACACAGAGCTGTGGCTGATTTTCTTTGTCTACGACTCTGGATTCACTCCCTGAAGCTAAAAATATTTTCCTGCAACATCTAAAAAAAAACTTTCCCTACGACCTTTTAAGGATCTTTATACTTTGAAAAATATTCCATCCTAACAATAAAGTAAACAGTTCACCACAACAAAACTCACTTACCCGTGACATATCATCTCTTGAAATTACGATGTTTTGACGGGACGTTTTCCTTTAATAGCCCAAGTTTATTACATTTAAAGGCACATTGACTCAAGTCACGCATCCCTCATAGAATTATTAATAATTCTCCCTTCGTTTTTCTTCTTTTCTTATTCCAGGAAAACATTAATGTTCATGACTCCAGGTTTACCATTTGTTCCAGCAATAGCAGTAACAGTTAATATTTACTTAATATTCAAGCTATCCATATTAACATTAGTAAGGTTCACTCTATGGATGATCATAGGTAAGTCCCATCACATCTTCCCCTGAAAACAAAAAAAAAAAATGATTATTCTCTCATAATTTTTTTTTTAAATTTCAGGTTTAATAGTTTATTTTAAATATGGCATTAAAAACAGCACGTTAGAGGAAGAATCAAACGAGGCTAATGCCGAAAGCAACCAAAACATAGAACTGACAATACCGAAAGCTGAAGATTATCAAACGGTTGGGCCGTACGAGCCCCAGCCCCCTAGCGAAGACTTTACGTCCAGAGGCGCTCCTCTATTCGTTAGCGATCCGCAGGCTTTCCCAACCTGGGACGACTAAAATAGTAATAACAAAGGAGAAACGTTTGCTACGTACGGGATGTTTCACTGTTTTAACTCATTTCTCTTCCCCTTTATTATCTCTTAATTTCGAAAGTTCCTATATTTTTAATTTATCACATCAGACGATAAAAAATCACTGCGTCTGTTTCTAAATGAAAATGAAGATAAAACCGTGAAACATTTTTTCAAAAAAAAAAAAATTGTGATTTTATTGTTATTTTACTTAATTTTTAGAGTATTAAAAAAAAGATGAAAAAGAAAATGGTAGAGTTTATTTTAAATAGACGCAAAATTATTTTAAAAAAATGGCGGGAAAATTTTATTTTCAATTTCAAGTCTCTTGAATTTTGAAAATTTAAAAAAAAAAGCCGAGAGAATTTTTTTTGTTAAGTTTTCAACTTCTAAACTGATGTATTTATATATGTTACGCCCCGATTGTGTAATTGCCCCGTTCATGAACGGGGCAGAAAAATCGGCCGGTTCATGAACGGGTCAGGCTCCTTGCCCCGTTCATGAACTGGGCAGAAAAATGGACCAGTTTTGCCCAGTTCATGAACTGGGTACTTAAAATGAACTGAATTACACGATCGGGCCAAAGGGTTTTGAAATAAAGGAATGACTTTTTTTAAAGTGTTAAAGTAGAATATTAAATCAAAAATAATATTTTGAAGCATTCGAAATACAATTTACAGTTTGTTTCAAGAATTATAAAAATGATAAATTTTGAAAATTGAATCAAAATTTTGCTGAATCTTACATAGATTTTACACAGATCGTGTAGTAGTTCATTGAGCAAGGTATTTTGAGCCAGACCCAAAGCAAGGTTAAAAATTAATTTTGTTGTGAGCGAAAAATAACTAAATGTCCGTTAAATTCTAAAAGAGTTGATTTTTGTTAACCTAGCTACGACTCTACCAGGAACTGGATGATGCTTCTGAACTTGGCCAAACAAAAATTTAGGGTCTGGTGGCAACTGGCAATTTATGCGGCTGTCTGTTCAAAAGCTCTACAGATGTCAGCAGCTCAAATTTTTGTTAACTTTGAAATCTTTTTTGCCTATCAGCATGCCATACGGTATTTTTTGAACAATAAAAATATACAGTATTGTTCAATTTTTATTTCTTAATTATTTAATTGTATATTTAATTTTTTTCAATTCGAATGCAAATTTATTTTATTCAGTATGCACCTTAATATATTAATTCAATCGTAATTCAAAAAAATAGTCATTCTTCCACACGGGAAGGCATTGCCCCGTTCGTGTAATTAAGTATTTTTTAGGTGCCCAGTTCATGAACTGGGCAAAAAATGGCTGCCCAGTTCATGAACTGGTCAATTTGTCTGCCCTGTTCATGAACGGGGCAAGGAGCCTGACCCGTTCATGAACCGGCCGATTTTTCTGCCCCGTTCATGAACGGGGCAATTTCACAATCGGGGCGTAACATATATACGGTATAAATAAGAATTTTAATGAATATTTATGAGGAAAAAAAATTGTTCATATAAATGTGCATTTGAAGTGAAACGATCGAAAAGATGGGGAAATATAAATATATTAAGAAAAGCTTTAAATATTTAAAAAAAAAAAAATTGAATAAAGGCAAGAGATTGCTCTTACTCCAATTAAGCAATATTTTTTCAGAAGAAAAAATCCTCTAGTTTGATTTATTTATCGTATATAAAAAAAATTCCCATTTTTTGTATAGCGAAATGTTGATCTTTTTACTTCAAAGATGATTTTCATCTTCAACATATCATTTTGATATATATATTATTTTTTCCCTTGGATTTTCATAATGTTTTGTATGTTGGGTCATTTACTTTACTCATTTCTTTAGTTGTCAACGCCTTATTAATAATGTTTTTAATTAATTTTATTGATATATTAATTAATTTTAGAGAGAGATATGAATGCGTGTTGAGATTTAATTATTATTGAAATAAAATTCATTCGTTTTGTATATTTTGTTGAATTATGGAAATATTAATAAGTTTATCTGAAATATTGTTTAGACACTAGCGCCATTAATCGATCATAAACTGAACTAGTGCCCCCAAAATCGACTCAAAAAGAACTTTTAAGATTATTTTTAGCCTAGGACTGCCCAATTTTTTAAGTTTGTCCGTCTGTCTCAGAATTTTATTAAACGAAACTAAAAGAATTTGGTTGTGCCTTTATTATTGGTCCATGCGGGTTTAGCATCTTTATTTCTTACGAAAAATTTTATGAATTGGATTGAAAAAAAATTCTGAAACATCGATTTGCCACAAAAGAACAACTTTTTAACTTTCATTTCCCTCGATACAATCCTGCCATAAAAACTAACATTTTCCACAACTATTCTATAATTCAACAAAGTTTTTCGCCGATTCCCAATACTGGATCAAAAAGCGATCACGTCAAATGAATGGATTTATTTACATTATTAAAAAAAATATGCACTGATTTTTTCTTTCCGGCCAAAATATTTTTTGTCCTTTTAAAAAAATTTTAAATAAGCTAATTATCATAATCGTTTCTTTCTTGTTTTGTTTAAGAACTTGTTGATTGATGAATGCAATAATTGTAAATATTATTTTCTAAAAAAATAAAAAAAAAAACCATCTAAACAGCAAAATTTAGAACGTTCCATTTATCAAATTATCACCTGAAACATATTCATCAAAAATTTACTCAAGACACTCCCTATAATGAAACCGGAAACGTAAATAAATTGTAAATAAAATCAAATCTACGGAAAAGGGAAAAAAATCTTGTTACTAAACTTACAAGCTGTTACACGTCTTTCAGTTTACTTACTTAATTAATTAGTTTATTAAACGAGATTTGAAGTTCGAGCTGTCATCACATGTTTTTTTCTTTTAATTAGCGGAATGACTTGCCTATTCAGATATCAAATAAAGGCGTTCAGTTTCACCTGAAAAGATATCAGAATGATTTCAATTTGAAATTCTAAGATTATTTTAATTAATAAAATAAACAACAAATGTATATTAAGATTTAAAAAAAAAAAATAAGTAATAATAATTATAATAAAAAAAAAAGATATTTATTTAAATGTATATTTAGATGTTTTAGAAATATTTTAGATAGAAATGTATGTGTGGTTGTGGAATTTTAAAAGAGACGGTTTCGATTTCGAAAGAAGTATGCCTGCGAATAAATTATATTTTTGGCCAAAAAATAATAAAAAAAATTTTAGCACAAGTGTGCATCTCCGGCATATTTCTTTAGATTTCACCGGTTGTTTATAAAAACGCGAATTTAACGGAGCTACTCGGCTGTATGATAAAAATAATTTACAGTTCGCGTACTTCCGTATAAGCCGCCTTAAAAAGCAATTGAAACACAAAACTACTTTTTAAAAAAAATATATTCGAATTAAAATCGTACCGCCAAACTTTAAAAATATAGAATAGTTTCTTTCTTAACACTTCAAGAGGAGATATCATAAAGTTAAGAAAAACGTACGATTTGATTTGAAAGCAAAAAAACAAGCACGTGTTCCAAAAGTGTTTCTACAAATAAAAATAATGCCAGCTGGAATAGAGAAAAATTCAAAAAAAAAAAATGAAATGCAGAGCTAGATATTAGCTAATTAGGAGACAGTTATCCCTTTTATTCGGTTTTTTTTATCTTCCTGTCCCAGACATTCTCAGGGCAGTAGGCATTCTTATGGATGGATTTTGTAAAAATAAAACAGAACAGTAGGCTCTTTATTAATTTACTTTCGTTTACCTTTAAGGGGCCTTAACTGGTGTCGCCTTCTGTTTAAGTGAAGGCTCTTAATTCACAAAAACTGAATATTCTCTACTTTAAATTGGATTTGCTAACAAAAGTTTAGGACACTGATATAACGTATCATATTTAAGTTTAAATTATGAGAAGAAAAAAAAAAAAAAAGAGGATTAGAAATAATTTTTGAGAAGATAACGATTTTAAACTATATACCAATGTCTGCAACACTTTCGAAACACTTTATCACTGTAGATTTTTAAAGAACTAAGAAAAAAGGTTGTAATATTGTAAATTAAAACAAAGTCTTTCATGGTATTAAGCTAGGCAACATCAAAAACTTTTTTTTTTTGAATTAGCTTAAATTTGTCTTCCTGGGAACACAGAAAAAAAATCAAAACAAGCCACTGTGATGCTTATAGCTAATCGTTTAGGCATCATCAGCATAATCTCTTCCCATCCATGATATCACACTACATTACTATACCTGCAATCAGTAAGATTGCACTAAACCACCAAAGCCGAACATTTATCACCGCATTTACGATGCTCCTACAAAATCATTCCATATAAAACGTCACTTGCGTAGATAATTTTTAAAAATTATGCTTAGTTGCTTGTATACTCACGACGAAATGTCAAATTTTTTTTCAAGCTGTGCTACCTTCAACTTCAACTCCAATGCCAATACCCGATCATAATCAACACACCTCCATGATTGTTAACATTTCCGATCGTTTAAAAAAATAGCTTAATACTTTGAAACACTTCAACTATGAAAGACCTCATGTAAGATAATTAATTTATTCTTATTATTGTTTGTTATTAATATAAAGAATATACAAAATTCAGATCGCCATTTTTTTTTTTTTGCCTTGATGATGATGCAATTATGAGGCGAATTGAAACTTACTAAATAAGGGAAACTTACGTTGAAATCCAGGCAGCAAACAATACCACGCCTTCACAAGATGCCAGAGGTTCATATTTTGATAATATATTAACTCGAAGTTCATTAAAAGCAGCATATAATAATTAATTCTTATGAGGACCAAGCGGCGTGCATCCGACAATGAAAGCCATTTTCTAGAAAAGAGGAAGAAAAAAGCCTTCGAGATTCGGAGTTGAAACTTTTGTTTCCTTTGACGTGTCATGAACGCGGAGGCAGTGTCAGTGGGTGCTTTCCATCTAGTGGCATATGCCGGCATATGCCACTCCTTTGACAAAGGTACAGCAGCTTCTCATTTGTCAGAAAAAATTTTCTTGTTCTCTACTTTACTCGTTTTCTAATAGCGCATGCGCTCTAGCGTGGCATGTGCCGGCACATGCCACTAGATGGAAAGCACCCAATTCTTCCCACGACTGTAACAATGGCCGACAAGTATGTATCTTTGTTTTTATTTTTAATCCGAATGAATCCGTTTTTAATTTCTTTAAAATCATTATAGACGAATATCCTCAGCTCTATAATAACCATAATTTTGATAATTAACCTATTAACGTCCATCAACATGGTTATTTTCATTAGAATTAGTGTGTATATGGTTGAGGTTAGGGAGCCTATTGACATGTTTACATTTTTTTTTAAGGGAGACGAAACTGGCTGCCGCCCCAACAGCTAAGGCTGGTGAAAAGAAAGCGGCCGCCCCGGCAAAGAAAACCGATAAGCCAGCAAAAACGGCTGCTGAGCCGAAAAAAGATGTAAAGAAAACAGGTTCTAAACCTCTGGCTGCTAAAGATCCTAAACAGAGAGTAAGTACGTCGTTTTGTTGGCCTCGATTGTTTTTCTTGAATGTTTCTATGAAAAATTTTTTCATTTTTAGATTGTATACAAGAAAAAATTACCAGCAGTACCAGAATCATATCTCAAACGTCGCAAAAGACGTGAACTTGAGAAGAAGAGATCAGTAAAAAATTCATTACTGGTAAGAATTCACAATATTAATTTATTAAAGAAGTGAGTATTTTTCTCAACTGAAAGTTATTGTTTTAGAAAAAAGCAGAACAAATCAAGAAACGAAAGCTAATCTTTGCAAGAGCTGAGAAATACGTCAAAGAATACAGACATAAAGAGCGTGATGAAGTAAGATTAACTAGACTAGCTCGTAAACAAGGAAATTACTACATCCCATCTGAAGCTAAACTTGCATTTGTCATTCGTATCAGAGGTATTAATAAAGTTTCTCCTAAAGTGAAGAAAGTGCTTCAGCTTTTTAGGTTAAAACAGATCAACAGTGGAATTTTTATAAAACTAAACAAAGCAACAGTGAACATGTTGAGAATTTGTGAACCTTATGTAACATGGGGCTATCCTAATTTAAAAAGCGTTAGAGAATTAATTTACAAAAGAGGATTTGCTAAAGTTAAACATCAAAGGGTTCCAATTACTTCCAATCAAATTATAGAGAGCAAATTGAAAAGTAAAAATATTATTTGCATGGAAGATTTAATCCATGAAATTTTCTCAGTAGGGAACAATTTTAAATATGCATCAAATTTCTTGTGGCCGTTTAAGGTGAGTTGGTTATTTTTTTTTTGGGAGATTTGATTTTAGAAAAAAATAATATGGTGATTTAATTTTTTCAGTTGAACACTCCAACTGGTGGATGGCGCAAGAAAAGCAATCACTATGTGGAAGGTGGAGATTTCGGGAACAGAGAAGATAAAATCAATGAATTATTAAAGAGAATGATTTAAATTGTCTGTGTACCTTGCAATTTTTTTAACAAGAAGTTACATTACATTTTAACATTATGTTTACACAATTTTTTTTTCTTGATTCTCAGTTGTCCTTTAATGCTAAAATTTTTTTTTGTTTTGCTTGATTGATCAAAAATTTTGCTTTAAAAGATTTAGCAAGTTCAATGGAGCAACCTGCTCGTTAGTAGCGCAACGCAATGGCTGTTCAACAATGTTAATTTTAAGTTAAATAAAAAGTTTTTCAGATTCCGTCCACTTCCATTAAAAATTACAAACTACAAATATAACAGACCATTAAATGTTGTTTAGCTAGAGCAAGTCTTTACAGACATTATTATTAATTGTTTGTGCCTGTGTTGATAGTATTTTCTTTATGCAGAGTAAAAAAGTCAATTGAGTCTGTAGGTGAGCTACTCAATGCATAGCTTTATTAGAAAACATGTATTATTTTCTTGATCTAGGGAGGTTTATTCGGTTACTACGAAATCGATTTGTATTTCGTTTTTAATCGACAGAACATCACTTTCAGGTACGATACAGTGACATCATAATAAGTTTACGTAATACATATTTAATCATCTCGTAAGAGTAGAAAAACGACCTACTTTTACTTACCGGGTATGGGAATTCCCAAATGCACTCCTAATATTAAAACTTGTTGCAATTATTAAGGAGCTTTGAGCTTATTTTCTTAAAAACAAAAAAAAAACGTTTTTCTTGCAAACTTTTTGAAAGGATTTCAAAGGAAATAAGTATGGCCTTATTTCCTTTGAGTCATGCATTGTTGCCAACTTTTTGAAGGTGTGGTAAGCACGAAGTAAGAAGTAGTTAGTTTTACAAATTTAAAAATTTTTTATTGTTCTCGTTTGGTTTGAGCGAAAAGAATTCATCAGTTTTAATTCTACGTCGGTTTTCTATAGTTGAATACAGGTAAACAGTGTTACAATAGTAATCCTATATGATTGGCTCTGTACGTACCTAAAACCAAAACCTCTTTTTTTTTCTTCATAGACATGCAGATCGAAACCTTGTCTCGATTGTGCCTTACAAAAACAGCGATCACAATTTTAGAGTTGCCTGAAATCAAGGGAAAGCTGTCATCGCTAGTTAAAACCAAAAAATTCTGGGGTTATAAGGAATCTAATGATAGATGGCAGAAGGTTAGGCAAGTCCTAGAAGATCATATCGATAAGCTTCAGGTTTCAAAGGAATCAAAAGAATGCTTGAAATACACTATTACTCCTATTAGTTTGGAAATGATGAATTGGATGGAAACTTTCTTTAAATTAAACTGCATTTACAAAAAAATTTTTGAAGATCTTGTGTGGGATGTAAAAGGGTTTATGAATGATTTGGAAACTGTAAAAAAAATGCTGAAGAGGAGAGAGTTAAAATTAAACACTAGAGTGTACTTAGCTTGTTTATTCTGCGTAGAACAGGATGTTAGAAATCTGTGGATTATAAATGGCTCTTTCAAAGCATCATTCCCAGATTTTCAATTCAAAAACGATTCAGTTGATAAAATTATAACTTATTGGTTATTTCATATTACCAGTTCAAACAGCAATCAAGATGACAATGAGATTTTGCAATGTTTGAATATAGCTATACAGTGTGGGATATTTCAAGCAGTAAAATATTTTTTTAACAAATTATCAGCAACAGGAAAAAATGAAGATTTATTAAGAAAGTGCTTGTTGTTGGCATTAACAGGAGTTTATTCAAAAGGGGATAAAGATTTAAATTTTCCATGCAGTTCAAAAACCAAAATTATAATATTTCTTCTCGAGCAGGCAGCAGCAAGGCACTTTAACAAAATTTTTCGGGATTTATACAAGACTGGCAGTGTTTTTTTGAATGTTTTTTTTTCATATCCCTTTAGAAATTTTTATTTAAAATACATGAAAAATTGTGTTGGGCATTTTGATGATGAACAATGCTTTTTGGGTTCCTTATCTGGAATAGCAGTAAGAATAGCAGAAGATCCAGAAGTTTATGATAAAGCTTTTAAATATTTATGGGATGAATTCTGTAGAAGGGGCTATCCAGTAAATTCTTTGTTTCAACATGATTTATTAATGGAACATTTATTGCGATTTAGAAGCTACAAAAATGTTGATTCGATTTTGGACAATGTTAGTGTGGAAGATAAAGAACATTTTATAGAAATCAATGGGAGAAATATAGCTGAAACTTTATTTCATGAAAAGCAAAGCCAAGTTTTGGAAGAATTCTTGAAAAAATGTATTTCAAGTAAAGAAGCGGCGATTCGCTTCAAAAATGAAGAATATCGCAACAGCGAACTGCTTCAAGTATTTTGCCCGATATTTAAAAAAGAAAAGAAGTTAAAAATGATACGGCCTTGGCATGAGCTTTTAAGGAAAATAGTCGCGTCGTATGACTAAAAACAATTTTAAAACTGTTGGATTTTTTTAAACTTTTTATAACCTAAAATTATTTTGCTTTTTATTTTTAAAATATCTTTATTAGATTTAAGTTTCGTTAATACTTAATATAGTTTGATAAAACTTTCAATGCTTAGAAATGCGTTAATACTTAGCTTTATTATTTTTTTGCTGGCTACAACAGTTATCATGGCGAAAATTTTGTTAACTTTTTTGATAATTTTGTTTACTGGGAAAATGTGCTTGCAAATTGCAAATGTCTCAAGTTGCTGATGTTAGCTTTAGAAGACTGGTAGTTCTTAAGAACACATTTGTATGAAGATTTTTGTGTTTTCTTTAGTCTTAGGTATAAAGTTTTTTTGAGTGAACCTATTTTTTTCCTAAAAATTTAAAAGTTATCTGGTGTTTTTTATGATATTTTGATTATTATATTAAATAAATTTTTTAAAGAATGAGTTATCCAAAACCAAACTTAAGAAGTTATTCAATTAATTACGTATCCTAACCCCATGACCGTAAAGGTTGCAAGATTCTAGTTTAAAAACCGATTACTCGGCAGCTGGAAACGAACACAATCATATTTTCTCTGCAGAATCTCATTTTTGATACTGTTATAGAAATTGCCATTTTATAAATATAAAATCGAGTTGTAGTAAGTGTAGTAAGTATTACACCGGCTGTGATTTTAAATTTCGCGACTGAGAGTCCGTTCAGGATGAATGGTTTATGTCAAAGGAATATAAAAAAAATTAATACCTTTGTTTGTCGAAAATGGTTTGGTTATAATAACTGAATGAACTCCCGGCCGGGTCCGTCTTATCATTGAGTTTAGTTCAGGTCCAAAAAAAACGTGTATTTGTTCGGTCTGTATAAATATTGTTTTAAGATCTGAAAAAGAGCTTTTGTTTATTGTATAAATTTTTGAAAAGTTTTGTTTCATAATGCAATATCAGTTAATCTAGGAATGACGTTTTAAAAAATGCCACCAGACAGCGCTGCTCTGCTGCGTTAGGTTAAGGTTTGGTTGGCTTGGTTTGGTTTCATCATACGACGGACGGATTTTTGGTTTCTTATCCTAAATGTTAATTTTATTAAAGGAATCATTGAATCACAAGATAATTTAGCATCATTTAAACTTCCGAAGCAATGGGTAAGTTAAAACGCTTTTTTAGTATAGCTAGCTTAAATTTTCATTCATCTACTTATCACATGAATTCGCTCTCAGAAAAATCATTAAATTCCTTATAGTTTTATAACCTAAAGAAAAAAAAAATTCGCTATGAATGTTATAAATACTGGAATCGCTCATTTCTGCGACGAGATATTTCATCTAATTACATAATCACCTTTGATGTTGGAAGATATCATATGCCTTGCCCTTTAATTTCCTTGCAGACAATTTCAAAGTGAAGAGTTTAGGAAATCTTGCTCTGGTAGCAACTGCAGCAACTATATTTTCTCGAGAACAGCCTCAGCGGAAATTACGACAATTGATTGATAATCAGCCAGTGTATCTAATTAGTGATAAATTGGATGATATTATTATTGTTGGCCAAGATGAAATACAGCATCTTACAATGCCATTGCTGTTAAAGAAAGAAATGAAACAGGCAATTGTATCATTAAGCTCAGAAATGATATGCTGGTTAAAGCATATTTATAAGTTAGGTTTTCGTTATAACGCTTCTTCTATCAAAAACTTAAAGTGGACAACCAGTGGAAGAATTGATGGACGAGAAACAGCTAGAAGACTGCTGCAGACAGAATCAACATTATTAAATGCTGAGAATATTTTTAAAATTGCTACCATTTATTGCTTAGATGAAGAAATAAAAAACCTTGCATCACAGAATTTGGAGCTCTTGAAGGAACTTTATGTGCGTTACCATTCCCCGGAACCATTTCCCCTCTCATTCAATATGGAGGAAGAGATAGTGTCTCTGTGGTGTCGTCATTTACTTGAATATGAGTTTCCTAATGAAATTTCTGTAACAGTATTACCAGCCCACTTTGTTAAAGCAGCAAATAAAATAGGCAACGTTGCAGCTGTAAAATTTTTCTACCACTCCATCAAATTCTCTTCTGAAGAAGACAAATTAGAATTTGCTAGACAATCGCTTAAGGACATCAGTTTAAACTGGATGCAGCATTTTTATAATGTGGGAAAGTTCTTTCCATTGAGTCATCGAGTTAGCTGTTTTAATTTTTACCTTGAAATGTTAAATGATGACAATATTAGGAAAGTATTTGCAGAAGAATCTGCTGTAGCATTTCTTACTGTGTATTTGTTACTGTTGTTCCCTTTCAGGCATTTGTTTTATAAATATGCTCAAATTGCCATAGATTTTGTTAAAGCTGAGTATGAAAGTCTTAATCTTAATTCATATTATGTGTTACTGCAGAGAATTGTATTTTTCATCAAGCAAGATTTTGGCTTTTATGATTCAGCTTTCAGTTTCATCTGGAAAAAAATCAGTAACACTGAATTTATCTCTACTGAACTGTTACATTCACGGAATACGATATTAGATTTATTGGTTGCAGGGAGTTTTACAAATGCCAAGTTAGTTTTTAATAGTTCTTCAGCCGCACAGAAAAAAAGATTTCTTACAAAATTTATTATGTATGAAAGCAAAGTAACAGAAAATTATGATAGTGATTATTCTGATTTTTATTCTGATTTTTGTTTGTGCCGGGGTCATTCAGGAGAAAATAGTATTGTTGAAACTTTAAAGGATCAACCAGAATTGAAAATATGCCAAAAATTTATAAATAGTGAGTTTGGCCTTCAGTATTTTGTAGAGTTAAAAAAAATCAAAACAAAACTTAATGATTCTGATGAGGGGAGTAGCAGTTGCTCTACAAAAAATTCTAGTGATTCTTTAAGGTTAACTTCCATTAAGCTTTTAAACCGCCAAACTGAAAGAGAAAGAAAAAAACTTGTAAGTAATTTAATTGACCTTGCCTTGTTTGAAAAATTTTCTGCATTTTTAATTGATTTTTTGTGTAGAAATTAATGAAGCATTCAACAGAATTAATGAAAAGGGTTATATTTTAGTTCTTTATGTTTACTAAGTTTATTATTTATTATAGGAATGATTCTAGCTAAAATAAATGTAAGTCAGTTTTCTTAGGCTTGGAGATCAGGTTTTTGACACAATTTTTTTGTGAAAGTGAAAGAGTTATATGTTTGATAAGTTTATTTTTTATGTATTTGCATTATAAAAGAAGTAAAATTGAAATTTTTTCAAAAATTTAACATTATTCTTTTGTAATTAAGGTTATAGTCTCAATCTCAGTATATTGAGAAAAATTAAAGTAACAATATATATATTTGAAACATTCTTACCAGTCATTGTACAGTATTTAGCACTTTTAATTGATCCATCAAGCCCCCTAGACTTTCTTGAAAGAGCTGATGTAAATAAACAAATATTCCGAATATCAATCAAGTGAAGTTGATTGCCCCACTCAAAATCTGTATACTTAGCTTATGTAATAAGTCGCACTGAGGTAACATGTCCGATTTTATCATTTTCATAAGCTGAATAAGGGAGCTGGGTTTTAAAACAATATTAAAGTACCAATATTGTCTTCCGCTAGTTTATGGGCATCTAGTACGTTGTTAAACTCCACAGTGCTATATTTTTCTGAATTTTTAAATTCGTATTCCAAATAATAAACATAGAAAACCTATTATCAATGCGTCGCCAATTCAATTGTAATTGTATCACAGACATTTACTCGATCACGGTTTCAATTCTAATTCTAACCAATTGAGGTTAGCATCGATGATAGCATTCTTTTGAATCAAAAGCCTGAGCCAATCTCAAATTAGGTTAGCGATTTCCTCCTTTTAAATTTCTAAATGAAGCCATATTAACAAACTTTTGTAGCAATTTTTTAATGAAATTATATGTTCTTTCAGGTGAAATGGAAGTCTACACCTTACAAGATATGGCAGCAGTAGTGGCAACATTTTCGATGTTTTTGACAAAAGAAATGGAGTGTAGTTTGAAGAGATTGTTCGAACAGGGTTATTATGATTTATCTCCTGACCTTGCAAATAAATTGAGTTCAGAATTACAAAAAATGTGCCGAAATCAAATAGATGACTGCCCTGAAATACCAGAAATACATAAACAGATTATGAGATGCAAAGTCATTCCAATAAGCCAGGAAATTGCAGAATGGATAACACATTTTAATGTAAAAGGAATTAAGAACAATTTATTTATTGTAAAAAAATTATGCATGACATCTTATGGAAGAATTGATGGAAAGGAAACAGCTAGACAAATAATTAATGACAATGAATCATTCAAATATTACAGACTTAGAATACCAGTCAATTTTATTATAGCTACTAGTTATTGCTTAGAAGAGGAAATTCAGAGCATCCTCCTAGAAGATAAAACTCTTTTAATTGACTTAATAAAAGCTCATGAAACTTACCTAACGATCTTAGGTAAAGATGAATATTTGATGTTATATGAATGGTGTAATATATTCTCAAATGAGTATCTGGAATTTAATAGATCTTTCAGAGAACATCACTCCGAAACGTTTTGGCTGTATTACAACATTGTTAGTGACAAAAGCAATAATCTACCTAAGCAATGGAAACAGTTACTGGAATTTAATCAAAGCAAAGGAAGACGAATGGATATCTTGGCAAAAGTTTTGTCTGAAGACAATGTAAAGGACAAATATTCATTTCCACTTAGCCATGAGACTAGATTTGTAATTGACCTGTTAAAGGAATTACCCTTAGATGGCTTAATTACGATATCCATTGAAGACTACCTTATACCACACCTCTTGTTACTTAGATTGCTAGAGTATCCATTCAAACATTTATTTTTCAAGTATGCTAAAATTTTAGAGAGCGACCTATTAACTTATGATAAATATTTGTTGCTTAACAGTATTACACAAAAATTGCCTCACGACGTGGAAATATATGAAAAAGCTTTCTTATTTGCCTTGGATTGTTGTAGAAATAGTCCTCGTGTCTTTCACCTGCTACGGGATAATGGAATGTTCACAATGTTGTCACTGCTTAAAGCTACTTACTACAATTTCGCCAAGAGGATCTTCAAGAATTTTATTGCTCATGATAAAGCGGTTTTCATCTCTCGGTTCATCCACTCCGGGGACGAAATTGGAGGCATAGTCGAAATATTAATGCAACAGAAAAACCATGACCTACAGAGGAAATTCATGAACAGTCAGCACGGGCAAGAAATGATAAATGTACTTCAAAGAAATAACATTGATTGTTCCGGCTCTCTTTTGGACATCTATAATAGCATTGCGAAAGAAGATTTTAGCCTAAATATTCGCCCTATATATCAAATTAAATTGGAATTAAAGAATTCCTTACCAAATAAATTTGCCATATTCTTAATTGAATTTATTAATGACGATCATTAATAAAAGGAAGCTCAGTTGGGCTTACAAAGATGACAAATAGACATTAGCTTTTAACGATTTCAGTGTTCAGTGCCTAGAACGATTTCTGTGAAAAATAAGTTTTGCCTTATTTACATTACTTTGCATGTGTCGCGAGTGTTGTGTTCTCTACTCTTGCGCGATAACCTAGGCCTAAAGGCGGCTATTGTGCTAGAAGAAACCGAAGATCTAAATCAACTTTATCCCCGAATCACTACCGTACTACAATTCAAAACACTGTAGTATCAGCCGTGATACAGGAACAAACAACAGCAAGAAACTGCTCGAAATCACTGCAACTAACAGTAACGTGGCCAAGGGCGGTCGCTTTTAAGTCAAGCTATTGTGCTGCGTTGTTCGGATGTAAATGTTAGAGCGTTAACCCCCAAGTCAACATTGACTACAATACTAAAATAAATGTAGTATCAGTAGTGACTTGAGGATGAACTGCTCCGTATCATGGTTGAAAGGTGCAGTGATAAAAAATTCCAGCAGAGTAGTTTTCTACCATCAGTTATACAGCCGTTTGATGATGCGAAAATTAACCCGGCCGCTTGTATGTCTCTAATTCACAGACCAACAAGCATGCCGAATATAATTTTAACGTCCTCCATGTTTGATTCTGACAAAAACATTAACAAGTATCTAGTTGCAGATGAAAAACCAAAAGCCGTCCCCAGAATCAGGTACCGTACTACAAATTTAAACAACGCAGTATCGGTATGATTCAGGAAATAGCCGTGGCAACTTGAAGGAATTTTCTTTGGTGTTCCGAATTCCCCTGATTTGAGAGTCGTCTACGATATCATAATCACGTAGAAACGACACTAAAACAAGGTAATTCAAAACAATAGATGATGTACCTGTGAAAGATTCTCCGAAGAGAATGACTCAAGATGGGTTTAGCTGGGGTATTTATACTTGTTTAAGGGATGGTGGACCACCTTGTTAAACAAACACAAAACAAGAAAAGGATTACCTGTCCAATCAAAAGCAAGGCGCAAGGGTTGTTTCATCCCCTTATTTGTTTTCTTATTTCCTATTGGTTGGAATCATGATTATCAAATTTTATATGGTTTGGGGATTCTATTTCCTGTTATTTTCCGCAACATATATTTTTTATACAGAATTTGCATATTTATGGGAAGAGTGATTTTTTATTTTGGAAAATCATAAAAATGGGGGAATATTGTTGGATGATTTGGGCTGACTTAAAAAAGCAGTCTGAAGGAATATATAAAAAAAGAGGGCTTCTGCTTGAAAGTATCCAACATTTTGTTTGTCATTTGAAATAAGGTCTAAATGTCTTCAAAATGGCCGCCAAGTGACGGCGACAGGTTAGATAAGTGGGAGCCGTGCATATGAGATCGTGCATTAGCAAGATCTAACGGAAGCATCTGGAAAAATGAACCCGCCATGCTGTAGCATGAGATAGGCACAGCAGAAGAAATTGGAAAGTACGTTCAAGTAAATTCCAAATTCATTTGGAATGAAGTTAGTAGTGAAAGATGGGTCGTTTCTGGCTCAAAAATACATAAGCTAAGTATTATTTTGGGAGGAGTCTATGTGGGTTGTATGTAAGGGGTGGAGTTTAGTTGATAAGGGGTTGGGGGTTAGAAAAAAAATGATACGAGTGTTTTTTAATTGTGGGTTGTATGTAAGGGGTGGAGTTTTGTCGATAAGGGGTTGGGGGTTAGAAAAAAAAATGATACGAGTGTTTTTTAATTGTGGTATTACGGAAATTTCCGCAGGTGCCCCCACTGGTGCTGCAAACTTTTATGTAAATTGTCGCCAAGGTTGATCACACGTTGTAATTATCATTGGCGAAAATCCGATCGGTCAAACCTACACTTAACCTAGCAATTTTTGGAACTTTTTTAAAATTCAAATTCTTGTTTATCTAATTGTGGTATCGCGGAATTTTTTTCAGGTGCCCCGGAACTTTTGTAAAATTAATTGCAAACTTTTGGAACTTTTTTTAAATTTAAAAAAATTAGCAACTCTTTTAATTTTGCAAAAATAAAATTTTAATTTTTACACGTATTAACACTTTACACTTTACATTTATACTTTTTTACTTTTTTTTATTTCCGCTTGTCCATCTAATTGCTCGAAAATTTTCGAAAATAATTGGTTAATCATATCTGAAAATAAGAAAAAAAAATTAGATTTTCGAAGGTCTTTTTCTGTTGTAGATTTTATGAAACTTACCGCCTCCAGCTTCTTCGCCTGTAGCTATTCCCAAAAAAATATCTACGGTAGAATTGGACTTTCGCTCTTTTTGCGGAATATTGTTTTTGATAGGTTCGGTGAGTGGAATGTATTTTGATGGTTTTGACTGCTGTTGAGCGCGCTGCAGTCTTTCTTCATAACGCGCCACAAGATTTTTCGTTTGTTCCTCGATTTTTTTATCTGAAGTTAAACACAAATTTTTGTTTTAGGCGTAAATTACAATTTGCACATAAAATGTTAGCGAGATCATGATTTTATTATAGATTGTTTGGTGTTTTAAAATAAAAAAAGATACTTACGATCAAAAGGTTTTGAAGGATAAATTTTATCCAAAAATTTTAAACTTTCCATTTTAAAGATTAAATATTTTTTTGACACTTCTTGTTTTGCGGAATGATTGTCCGGGATACTAGAATTGTCAACCAAATTTTTCGTTCGCGAATCAATCGAATTCAGAACTGATGCACCCCGTCACTTTCAAAAGCACAAATAAAATATGAAATCGAAGTTTGAATTTGACGCGGAGGGGAAAGTCAAGCGAGCAAGGTACCTCTTGTAGGTACTTTAAGGGTGGTCCAATCAGGAGACCCCCGCTTGCCTGCCCCGTGATTTTGTTGTTGTTTGATTTGAATGCGTTCGTGATCCCTGTGATGTGTTGTTTGATTCATTTTTAAGTTAAAAAAGTGGTTTTCAGGTTTTTCGATAAAGTTTGTTTCTCTGTTTCGAAAAGTGGACGACTGCAAGATTGTTTTCGGTTTGTTTCTTTCTGTGAATTATTTTTTTAAAGATTTTGGTCATTTTTTAACTTTGTTTTTCTGTTTTTAGACGAAGTTTTTTCTTGATCAACTTGTGGGGGATCAACTTTCCGTGAAGCGGCAGGGCGTTGATGAGGAATTCTTGAAGGACTGACTTCAAAGTGTTGTGTTTGAATTTTGAAAAACATTTTGTGGTAAAAAAGTTATAGAAAAGATGGAAATATTAATTAAACTTCCTCCCGAGCTTCAAGAAATGATTATTAAACTTTTGCCAGTGGGGAAGAAGATTTTGCTGGAAAAATTAACCTTTGGAAGTGAAAAAACTTTGAATGAGAAATTGGTTGCCAGCGAGAAGTTATATTCTGCTAAAGATGGTAGCTGGAAGGAAAAAATCGAATCTGTTGTCAATTACAATAAATTTATACAGCAAAGATTTGCATTTATACTTGACGAATTAATTAAAGATAGAATTTATGAGGAGGACTTTTTGAGCGCGGTCACTTTATGCACCAGAAAGGAAAACCGCCTTGATGAAATTGCAAATATAGTTAATACTTTGGACAATGATGTTGTAAAATCTATTGATGATTAATAAAAAGATTATATTAAAAATAATTTTTTTCTTTAAGGGTTTAAGGTGCAGACCTAACACGGTCCAGCTTAAAATATTTTCCATTGATTTTTTTCCTTTTTTCATTTCCTTTTTTGGGAAGACCTGAACTCGGTCCAGCTTAAAATATTTTTCATTCAAAACATTGTGTTTTTAAGATTTTTTCGGTTCCCAAGACCGCTGTGCCAGTCGTGAAAAAACAGTGGTTAAGATGAGGTGTATTTTAAGTAACGCTTACTTTATAAGTCCGAGACTTATCGCAGTTACCGGTTTAAAATGTTTCGGGGAAAACTTTGAGACGATCATCGGTTTGGTCTCCGGAGCTGAGGAGATTGTTCTGTGTGCGGGGGATTGGATAAGGCTGATGAACTCGAAGAGAGATATGGATTTGTATTTCCTAGGGTTTGCACCGTTGGACTTGAATCTCAGTTTTCCAGACTTTGAAATTTTGTTCGCGAACCATGGAGAGAAACAAATTGTAATAAGATCGAAAAAGACGTGGTCATTTATTCGTTTATCAGAGTCGGAATTTTCAAAACTATACGATTTTTCGGATTGTATCGATAGTTACATTCAAAAGCTTTGTTCGAAAAGAAGTTTTTCGAATTTCCGATTTTTTGAACTCGTACAATGCATAAGTCAAACAATTAAAAATAAACAGACTGGTTCAGATGTGGAAT
Source organism: Liposcelis brunnea (assembly GCA_023512825.1). NCBI lineage: Eukaryota > Metazoa > Arthropoda > Insecta > Psocodea > Liposcelididae > Liposcelis > Liposcelis brunnea. The sequence goes on from CM042067.1 coordinate 6,054,331, forward strand.
CTATTAAAGCGGAATTGTCGAATTGGCAGCCTGAAGATCATGTGACGCGTGAAATTAAGGTTGTCTACAAAGATTATATAATCCGCGAGATTCGGAAAAAAGTTGAGAAGCATAATCATAATGAGCATGTACGTGCTACTTCGTATGACGAAAATATCGACGTTCCCTTTTGATGATTTCTGCATAAAAAGGGGATTGATTGCTTATTTTCAATCATTTCGTCTTCGTTTTTCATTCGATTAATAAAATGACTGTTTCGTTTATTGAAGTGCAGGGATTTAGGTCGAGCACAAATGCTTTTTTAGTGAAAGAATTAGCTATTCTTAAGGAAAATTCATCATGCTCTTTTTTGTTTGAACCGCCATTCCCTGAATCGGAGCTGTCTAATAAAGCAAGATCGGCGAATCGCTATTGTACAAAGTATATTCACGGCTTTGACTGGAATCATGGGGACGTGCCATATGAACAACTCGAGGATATTGTAAGAAATAATTGCCTTGATTCGGAAAAAGTAATTTGCAAGGGATCGGAAAAGGCTGCATTTTTGAAAAAAATCATTGGTAAGGAGGTGATTGATTTCGACGAAATTTTATTAAAAAAAATGGAGCAACTTACAACGTCAAGCGTCATTGAATGCCCATATAACCATCATGGATTTAGATGTGCAATTGAGAATGCATATAAATTATATGAGTGGTATAAAAAAAATAAAAAATGTATTGATTATTATAGTTTTAAATAAATGTTATAAATTCCAACAAGAGTTTATTTTTTCTTTCCTTACCATAAAATAAATTAACGAAAACATTTAATACCATTAAGGGTGTATGTTTAAATAAATAAAAAACTCCTTGAAAGCTTATTAAGGGTGCAGTTCTCACGATCAGAGGATGGATTGTAAAATGTCATAAAACTGATTATTGCCGGAGGAAAGCAATAATCAAATGGCTTTGCATCTAATAAATTCTGAATGAACGGTCCACCTGATAAGGGATGTTATATGTAACATCATTTATTTTTTTCTTCGTCTACTTTCATAAAAAATAAATTAGAAAAATATTTGAAATTATTAAGGGGGTAGTTCTCACGATCAGAGGATGGATTGTAAAATGTCATAAAACGGGTTATTGGCGGATGAAAGCAATAATGAATTTGCTTTGCATCTAATAAATTCTGAATGAACGAACCACCTGATAAGGGATGTTATATGTAACATAATTAATTTTTTCTTCGTCCACTTTCATAAAAAATAAATTAGAAAAATATTTGAGACTATTAAGGGTGGAAATCCCACGATCAGAGGATGGATTGTAAAATGTCATAAAACGGATTTACTGTCGGAGGAAAGCAATAATCAATTGGCTTCGCATCTAATAAATTCTGAATAAACGAACCACCTGATAAGGGATGTTATATGTAACATAATTAATTTTTTTCTTCGTCTACTTTCATAAAAAATAATTGCATCTCATTTTTGTGGGATTATGTTTAGCGTCTTTTTTATTAAACTTTTTGGAGGGGGAAGCCAACCATTCAATGAAATTTGGCCACAGGAACTCTTTTTCGGATAATGCCTTGCTTTTTTAATAAGTTTAACACAATTTTTTTCTTCCCCCCTTTTCGTGAATATAAGTTTTGGTAAGCTTAACATAGTTTCCGATTTTTTTCCGTCTGGGCCCCCAATCATTTTCGGGTGATTTTTTTAAAAGTCACTTTAGGGGTGATCTTTTGCTTAATATAAGCTTTACATACGTTTTTTCCTTTTCCCCTTTTCTCGAATTTAATTTTTTGGTAAGCTTAGTATTGTTACTGATTTTTTCTGCTTCAACCCCAGTCATTTTCGAGTTACTTCAAAATAAACTTTGTATCTGCTGGCACCCCTCCCCAATTTTTTCCTTCTCGTAAGCTTACAATGCACCGCTTGATTTCTACCCCTTTGTCTCGTTTTAGCTGGACCGAAGAATTTTTTCGTTTTCCCTTTCTCATTGATTTTTTCCACCTTTGTCTCATCGTAAGCTCAGCATATATTCGGCTTTTTTCGGTTACTATCTTTTTGGAAGAAGCCGATCTTCTAAATTATCTTTACACAGGAAAAATTCGTTTTTCCAAATTTCTGCTACTCTTAATAAAAGCAGCTTCCCTTGCTACGAAAATTCAGATTCCGTGTGCCTTTTGGATACGATTTTTTGGATTATTTCTCTGGATTACCTTGTGGATAAAATCTTTCCGGTTAAGTTTTTTCGGTGGTTTTAAGTTTTTTCGACGTTTTTAAGTTTTGCCGTGTCCTTTTGGATACGATTTTTTGGATTATTTCTCTGGATTACCTTGTGGATAAAATCTTTCCGATTAAGTTTTTTCGACGTTTTTAAGTTTTGCCGTGTAATCATGGATTCGTTAGCTGCAACAATTAATGCTTGTGCAAGATATCCGACTCGACACCATTCAGACTTAAAGAAAGATCAAAAATATGAGGTTATTGCTATGGAAAAAAAGTTGTGCAAAAAATGGGATCGAGACGGTAAAGGGAAGCAATTAGTGTTAGTTACTTGCGTCGATGATGAGACGAATGAAAAATTTAAGACCTTTTTACCTCTTTCGTACTCAAGTAAAATAAGTGATGAATTCGTCGATCAAATTAATGAAAAGCTTACCCGCCTTCGTCTCATCTATCGAGGCAGTGTACCGTCAATGAACGATAAGCAAACGGCAGTATTCGAGGCTGAAAGTTTTTAAATGTGCAACAGAAAATTTTTGCAATCAAAAACAATGTATAAAGATCTGGTGTATTTCACAAACGATTTCCAACCGCCAGGTACACCGGTAAAAAAAGTGTTTGTAAATGACCTTACGTACGACGGAAGGTTTTTTTTGTGGAAAAAAGTGAGACGGGTAGAGCAAAAGAACCCGAATGACGACATTTTCGTTAAGTTTGAACTTTTTTATTTTCGTCCGGTTGACGGAGAAATTTATGAAATGTTTTTTCATCGAAGCCTTCTGGCTTGTATACATTTTCGGTGTGGGTTTTTCAGAATGTTTTTAAGGATTTTAAAATACAGATTTGAAGTGGAAAAGTTGCAGATTCCGTTCCCCGTCGTGGAGTGTGGTTTTAAAGCCACAATATATTTAAAACCGAAATTACTCTCTTTGGAAGAGTCATGTTTTGTTGCTTCGATCAAAAACATTGGGGATAATCTCCTCTTACCGCGTAGATTAAACAATCAACTTCTCCAAAGATATAACAAACGATTTTATAACACGGGGGACAGTGACAGCGATAGCAACTCGGAACTTTAGAGTGCAATGTTTTTTGAAGAAACCGACAAAGTTTTCGGGAAAAACCGTATTGTCCGAGGGGTTGTAAAAAACAATTTAGACATACTCGACCCCGAGAAATTTTTAAATGAGTGTAAAGACATTTTTATAAAAAAGTGTAAAGATATCCTACGCGATAGGATATGTGTTAAAGTGAACGTCGAACTCGAGACTCTATACATAATTAAAAAAGGTGACGACGAAATTTTGAGAGATTTTCATTTTATTACTCGGATGAAACCGATTTCACGAGGAGAGGATCTGGATATCTTTTTCAACGAGGAAGTAAAAAAGGACCTTCTTGACAGGATTTTGGAGTTTGATTTACTGGAGTCAGGTAAGGCTCTTGCTCGAATCGAAAATTTATTTATAATTTTTTGTAAATTTGATCCGTTTAACGCTGGCTCATCATACATTCCTCTCCCCCCAAAAATAGCGGTAAAAAAAGCTTGCATTAATGTAAAAAATAATGACAGTGCCTGTTTCGCTTGGTCAGTTGTTAGTGCTCTTTTTCCCGTTGCCAAAAATTCTGATAGAGTTTGCTCGTACCCTCATTTTACGGAAGTGTTAAAGCCGAAAAATATATTATTTCCAATACATTTTAGGGATATTCCAAAATTTGAAAACTTAAATAACGTCTCGATAAATGTGTATGAGCTTGATAAAAATAATTCTATAAAGGGGCCTGTTTATTATACAAAAAAGAAACAAAATCGGCATGTTAATTTATTACATTTTGGGAGAAACGGGAAATATCATTATTGTTGGATTAAAGATATGGGTAAGCTTTTGAATAAACAACTTTCAAAGTATACTCATAAAATTTTTGTTTGCGATCGATGTTTAAATTATTTTAAGACAGAAGAAAGATTAATTGATCACGAAAAGATGTGTCGTGAAGTCGGGGGACCAGTAAAAATCGATTTTCCAAAAAAAGGTGATGATATTTTAAAATTTAAACATTTTGAGAGGAAGCTTTCTTTACCATTTTGTATTTATATGGATACTGAATGTCTTCTTGTTAATTTGGCTGGACCTGAAAATAGACCGGATGGTTCTTATTCACAGAAAAAACAGTTTCATGTACCGTATGCAATGGGGTGGGGTTTAAAGTATTTTTTATCCGATATTTTTGAAACAGATTTTTTTCAAACGATCACTGGTCCACATTGTGTAGAAGAATTTATTCTAAAACTGAAAGAGGTTGCACGACTTGTTCATATAATGTATGATAATAAAGCCCCTTTGGTTATGTCAAAGCAGGATGAGATCGATTTTCAAAACACAACGGTATGCCACATTTGCGAAAAACCTTTTACAGAAACTGGTCAAGTCAAAGTTCGAGATCATGAGCATTTTATTGGGATCCCACCAGATTTTAAGTTTAAAGAGAAGTATAAAGAAATAAAGTCGAATTACAGGGGTGCAGCTTGTCAATCTTGTAACGTTAATTTTTTCCCACCGAAAATGGTAACTGTTTGGGCTCACAATGGGTCTGGCTACGATTTTAAAATATTAATAAGAGCGATAATAAATGCAGATCCAAAGGTTGAAATTTCTTTAATACCGATCAACATGGAAAATTACATTTCTTTTTCATTAAAATATTCAGGGGTGGAATTTAGATTTTTAGATTCTTGTCGATTTTTGCAAAGCTCATTAGAAACGTTAGTATCAATTACTGATAAATCCGAATTAAAATTAACAAAAAAGTTTTTTGGGGATAAGTTCGATTTAATGTCTGCTAAAGGCGTTTTTCCTTATGAGTATGTTGACTCATTTGAAAGATTGAGGGAAACTTCACTCCCCCCAAAAGAAGCATTTTATAGCTCGTTATCGGAAACACATATAACTGATGAAGAGTATGAACATGTGCAAAAGGTATGGGAAGAAATGGGCTGTGAGACTTTGGAGGATTACGCACTACGCTATCTAGAATCGGATATTACACTTTTGGCAGATGTTATGGAAAGCTTCAAAAAGCTTTGTATGAAAACCGATGGATTAGACCCGAATTTTTATTTTACTTTACCTAGTTTAGCTTATGACAGTATGTTGAAATTAACAAAAGTTGAAATTCAACTTCTAACAGACATTGATATGCTCTTATTTTTCGAAAAAGGGATGAGAGGGGGGCTTTCTGTTTGTTCACACAGATATTCAAAGAGTAATAACAAGTATATGAAAAATTATGATCCAAATGAACCGACAGTTTACACATGGTACTTGGATGTTAATAATTTATACGGGTGGGCTCTGTCTCAAAAGTTACCGCTGAATAATTTCAAGTGGGAACAAAATGATATAGACATTGATCTTGTTGATACGAGTAAAAAGGGTTACATGATTGAATGCGATCTTTCGGTTGACCCCAAGGATTTTGATCGGTTGAAAGATTTTCCTCCGGCTCCAACTAGAGAGATTCCTCCGGGGAGCAAAATTCCCAAACTTTTGGCTACTTTAGAACCCAAAAAAAATTATGTCGTTCATATAGAAACGTTAAGAGTATACCAATCGTTGGGGGTAAAGATAGATAAAATATATAAGGTTTTGAGTTTTAATCATTCTGCTTGGATGGCCCCTTATATAGAGTTCAATACGTCATTCCGTGAAAAAGCAAAAAGCACATTTGAAAAAAATTATTATAAATTAAAAAATAATGCTGTTTTCGGTCGAAGCATGATGAATCTACGAGGTAGACGTAAAATTAGGTTAGTTCGAAAGTGGGAGGGTAACTTTGGTGCTAGAAAGTGTATTGCGAGCCCGAATTTGGAAAGAATTAAAATATTTTCAGACAATTTAGTTGCCATTGAAAGTAAAAAGTCCAAGATCTTATATAATTCTGCTTATTTCCTGGGGGTCTGTACTTTGGACATTAGTAAAAAGCTCATGTTTTCATATCTCTACGATGAAATTAAGCCTTATTTCGGGGGTAAATTAACAACTTGCTATACAGATACGGACTCTTTCATTTTTTCTGTCAAAAATCTTGATGTGTATGAATTTATGAAAAAAAGGTCGGACTTGTTCGATACTTCCGATTTCGATCCAAACAATCCGTATGGGATCCAATTATTGAATAAGAAAAAACTTGCCTTGCTAAAAGATGAGGCTGCGGGTAGGCAAATAGATGAATTTATCGGGTTGCGCAGTAAGCTTTATAGCATAAAGTTTGATGGTGATGAGGATGAGTCCAGCGTAATTAAAAAAGCAAAAGGGCTGAGAAAGCCCGCTGTACGTAAGCTTTCCCATAGTGACTATAGATTGTGTTTATTTCAAGGTTTAAATCCGGATTATACACCTATATATAAGAAACAACGAGTCATTCGCTCAGACCATCATTTCCTATTCACCGTGGAAGAGAACAAATTAACTTTATCCGCAAAAGACGACAAAAGAAGCATTTGCGAGGATGGCATCGCCACTCTTCCCTTTGGCTACGAGAAAAAAAGTGCGGTTTGACGATTGTCCTGTTATTTTTTATTTTAAAAAAACTTTGCGAGTGGATAGTGGTAGTGAAAAATTGGACAAAATTAGGTTTAAAAACCGAATAAAAAACCTTGAAAAACAATTAAAAGACTTGTTATTGGAAAAATTAAAAACAAACTAAAATGGAAGAGGGACCTTTTTATTACGTTTCTGATTTTATAAAAGCTTTCGTCGTTTTTGAGCGGGAAGCAATAATGATCCGTTTACAAAAATCTAAGGAAATTATAAATATTTCTCTAGAAGACTGGCAAACTTTATTGTCAGATTCGCTAATTATTAAACATTTTATGAAAAAATCAAGACGAAATTGTATTTTTGTAAATGAAATAGATTCCTGCCTTTGCGGCAAAAGCCACGTTAACTGGGGGATTGCGGATGATAGGTTTAAGAAGTATCCGGTTCTTTTTAATTCAATCTCCGTAAAATTTATGGGGAAGTGTTTAGTATTATCGGAGAAGAAAGGTGGTACTCATTTTGTAATTTCATATTATGGTTTTTCTAATCTTGTTCGAGCAAGAAATAAAATAAATAAAAACATTAATAAATTTTGTGGTGAAAAAATTCAAATGGAAGAATCTTTTGATGAAGATTTTAGTGATGATGATGATGATGACAATGATGAAGAACAATGGCTTGAAAAAAAACTTGATTTAATTTTTGAGTGTGGTCAATATAACGATGATGAGGGGGCAAGAATTTTAAAAGACAAAATTAAAAGCGAATATGAGAAAAAAAACTTTGTGCTAAATAAAATTAAAAAAATTTTTGAAAAAAATTAGGTTAAAATAGGATAAGAATTTAGATTAAGATGACTAGATTTAAGGGAGGGAAAAAATAGGTTAAGGTAGAGTAATAACATTAAATAAAAAAATTGTATTCAAAAAAAATTTAATAAAAAAGTAATGTAAATTTAAACAAAATCTTTTTTATTTATCCAATATTTTCCAGGAAACCCTAAATACGAAACTTGAATTTTTGAACCCTTTTTCTTAAAAACTCGATCAATGAGATAAGTATCCGGATATTTTGTAGCTTGAAGCTCCTCTTCGTAAAATCTACCTTTGATTTTTTCTCCGTTCAAGTCTTCGAGGAGATAAGTTCGAGGATTCGATAGTTTAACTTCAGCGATACGATAAATTTCAAAAGTATAATTTTGCGTATATCCTTTTTCAAATAAAAGTTTTTGTCGAGAAAGTCTCACATATTGTCCAACTTTAAATTTCGGTTTTTTTCGAACTATTTTAACTTGTTTGTAAACATTTTTTAAAACCTCCTCTTCGTTATCACTATTAATATCGGCCGGTGCCATACGAATCGTTCTATGAAAGGAGTGCAAGTATTTATCCATCACTAGAGGCACGAGTTTTGTCCACTTCACATTTCCAGCTCGCACATACTCCTTCTCCAGTAGCTGCCTTAAAGTTCTATTAAAACGTTCTACAATGACAGCCTTAAGCCCGCTATGAGTCGTGTAGTGGGTAATTTTATATTTTTTCATCAACGCTTGGAAACGGGAATTGAAGAATTCCTTGCCTTCATCCGTAAAAATGTGCTTTACCCGACCCGGAGGACCTATTTCTTCCAAAATTTTTTCCATGGCAGCTGTCACGGTTCCAGCCCCTTTATCTTTCAGGGGGATGCTCCATGCCCACTTGGACATATTATCGATCGTGGTGAGTATGTATTTGTAATTATTGTTTTGTTTCGCATATTTTTGCATATCAACCAGATCGGCTGAGAGAGTTTCAAATCTTCCTTTTACAACAACTTTTAATCGAGGATATTTTCTCCTAGCTTTTTTAAATAATTCATCGATGATCTCGTCTCGTGCAGTCATGATGATAAACTGATTTAAATTAAAACTGCAATCACCTTTTTAAACGCAATCGCAACGAACTATTAGTTCAATATGATTTGTTCTTTTTTTGCGATTTTTCTTTCGAAAAAACCGAAGATCCGCTCCTTCTGGGATTGAATGAAAACTTCCATCCATAAATGTATCCAATACATGATCGTTGAGCTCAACGCCTAAATCGTAATAATCCCCTGTATATTTACTGATTTTTATACTAACATTATAAAGGAAGCGATACTCTGTGATATTCCACGGCATGACTTGGAAGTATTTCGAATCCTCAGCAGCTTCCAACCTTAATGTTAAAATAGAACAAATCTGCAAGATATTGTTGTCAACATAACGTTTATTCGCAGCATCGATATCGATGACTGGCAAACTAAGATTCGTAATTCGGCGTTGATTCATGTCAATATCAAATCTAATATTCATAAAATTCTTTACAGAATCAGCCACATCGGTTTTAAAAATATTGTCCACATATTTTTTGTTGACTGCATCACCATCCTCAACGGCATTACCAACATTCTTGAGTCTATTATTTTTTACATCTAAATTCATCGCAGGAAATTCACGAAATTTTGATAAAACTAAAGCGTCCACATATCTCTTATTGCTAGCGTCATCTTCAAATACAGGGTTATCGACATTTACTATTCTTTTCAAATGAGCACTGAATTGATCTTCTTCGTTCAATGAAATAAAATGAGTCGATTTCTCAGACATTAATTCATCCACATATTTTTTATTAGCTGCATCGAAATCCTCGGTGGGTTCACCGACGTTCTTTAATCTGTTGTATTTAACATCCAAATTCATTTCGGGGAATTCACTAAGTTTCGACCAAATCTTGACATCGACGTACCTTTTATTAGCTCCATCGTCATCGAAAACTGGATCAGAGACATTAACGATTTTTTTCAAGTCAGCATCATAATGACCACTGCGATTCATTGTTAAAAAATTTTTTGCATTTAGTACCCTGTTAATCATTTGACGAATCCAGAATTCGGAAGCGAATCCTTTTTGACGGTGGTTTAGTTCAATCCCAAATTTACTGAGCGGCATTTTACACAAGCCCCAATTCCCCCAATTCTTCCAAAATTGCAATGATTTCGTTTTCGTGAGCAGATGATCCACTTTCCCGCGATGCAATCAGCAAACGAAGCCTGTTCAAAAGCTCGTTTGGATCGTCGAAATATTTGTATTCAACCGAAGAATTCGGTCGATGAGTTTTAAATAAACCGCTTCCTTTTATATTAAAAATTTTGCGAAAGATTCGCATATATTTATGACCGGTAGTTTTCACGATCTCTCCTTCAGGAGAGTAGTTTATTCTATGAGCAGAAGTTATCTCGAGAATCTTTTTATATCTTTCCAAGTCTTCTTCCGTATAAAGACCAGGACTTTTTTTTACAATGAGTTCGTACAGGCCTTTGCTTCCCTCAAATACTATGTTGTCGATAATTAAATCGTTTCCGCTGAACTGCACCTGTTTTGAACCCAAGTAAATAGCATTATCGATTGGGCGAAGACCATACGAATGATCGAGGACCTTCGCGTTTTGATTAACAAGAGCCAAATATTCTTTAGGAAGGTAACCAAACTGACGAACACTTTTATACGGTGAAACATGAGCGACCGGTGCTTGCAGTTGTTGCTGAGACGGAGGCTGCTGCTGCTGCTGCTGCTGTTGTTGTTGTTGTTGTTGTTTTTGTTTTTGTGGTTGTTGTTGTTGTGGCGCCGGCTGCTGTTTAAGCATTTCTTTTAAAGGTTTTGTGATTGGATCAAAAGTTTCTTCCAATACTTTACTAGTATCGAATTTATCTTTCTTAAGAGCATAATACTTTTTTTTAATATTCTCTCGAGCTTCAATGATGTCTCTTGCAACGTCCATTTTGATCGACTGAAGACAGTGTCCTATCTTACACTTTATTTAAAGAGAAAAAAATTCATCAAACCCTTTTCTAAAATTATTATTGTCTTTATCAATAACGATAAAACCAAACGGGACACTCCAACACATTCCACACATTTTTTTAAACATTGTCCAATCCACTTGAGCGTTAACATGCTCGTCATAAACATGACGAAGATTTTTATCATCTTGTTTAAATAAAATGATGAAATTTGCATTATCCCGAATTAGCTGTTTCGGTATTTTTGAATAAGTCTGTCCCAAATAAAAACAATCAACTTCATAATGACGTCCAAAACTAAAATATTGCATTATAGGGATGTGAGAACTCCCTGCCAAGTCGTCGAATATAAAAATCGAATGAGGAAGCGGTTTTTCTGGTGCATCTTCAGCATTGCGAAATCCGTGAAAGGTAATTTCTTCAAGAGGTTCCAGAATTTCCTTCAAGCGCTGATACTTGTTTTGTTCTAAAGATTTCGACCATATGTATACATTTTCAAATCGAAGTCCGTTGGGGTGAATGAGGAGAGACATTAAAGCATTGGTCTTGCCGCAATTTGAAGGTCCCACAATCAATGCTCTTATGCTATGAGGCAAAAGCTCCCCGTGCCTTTTAGTTTGACTTTTTTCTTCTGCAGAATCATAATTTTCCACCGGTAAAGAACATTCTGGATGTTTTATCAACTTCATCCTGAATTAAACTAACCAAAAAAGCTATATAAACATTAGTTTTTATTTCTTTAGCTTCATTCTTTGTTATGGGATTGTTGAATACACTTATCAACAATCTCCCGTTCGAAGCTCACATTCCAGGCTATTCATATTGCGGGCCCGGAACAAAGCGCTCTCGCTTATTGCGTGACGAAAAAGGTGTGAACTTTTTGGACGAAAGCTGTAAAAAGCACGATAAAATATACGCTCAGTATCCAAACGATCTTCAAAAAAGACACGCAGCCGATCGAGAATTAGCTGAGGCAGCTTGGACCGTTGTTAAATCACCAAATTCAACATTAGCAGAAAAAGCTGCAGCTTGGGCAGTCACAACCGCAATGAAAGCTAAAGTTAAATTTGGATTAGGAACGAAAAAAAGAAAAGGGGCGAAAAAAGTTAAACGAGGAGGTATCCTCCCACTTCTCCCCATTTTCGCTGGATTATCAGCTCTTGGAGCTTTATCAGGTGGGGCAGCAGGCATTGCAAAAGCTGTAAAAGATGGGCAAGCCAAAACAAAAGAGTTAGATGAACTTAAACGTCACAACAAGCATATGGAAGCGATTGCGATGGGGAAAGGGATGATTCTTAAACCTTACCTTAAAAGAGGATCGGGAGTAAAACGAAGGAAGACAAAAAGAAAAAACTAAGTTATCTGCCTCGGAGACCATTATCAAACATAGATTTAATGAAGTATGGGAAAGACATTCCATATTTCAGAGGTGTTTTCATGTTGGACACGTTACCTAAAAAACCATGGAAAAATGAAAGCGCAATCCTGAATCTTGGAAAAAGTAATACGGACGGAAGCCATTGGGTTTGCTACAGAAAACGAGGACACCAAGTCTTATATTATGACAGCTTTGGAGATCTTCCACCTCCGATTGAGCTTTCAAACTACCTTAAAGGATCAAACATAAAATACAATCATGAACGTCATCAAAAATTTCGCGAAACGAACTGCGGAGCTTTGTGCCTAAAATTCTTATATAATTACAAATAAATGGTTTAAGCCGATATCAGTATGTCTCGAACAATCACCTTGTCAGGAACTTCTTCAATTTTATCAGCGACTTTTGTTCAACCATTAATCTTCAACGATGAAAAGGAATATGGGATCGGGTTGGCGGATTTCCATACATACCATACGATTGCAAACGTAAATGAATCTAACAACATCATAAAGATCGGAAGACATTATATGGAAATACCGAAAGGAAGTTGGGAAATCGATGAGCTAAACATATGGATTAACAACGAACTAAAAAACAGAACACCGATCGCCGAAAAAGATACTTTCTTTCTGCGCGGGAATTTAAACACGATGAAATGTGAAATGAAAAGTGACACCGATGACATCGATTTAACTTCTCCTACATCCATAGCTCCTCTCCTAGGATTTAAAAAAAAAATTTACAATGCCTTTTTAACACATCAATCGCAAGAGACCGTAAAAATAATGGGGGTGGATGATATAAGAATAGAATGCAATATTGCAACCGGCTCATTTGTTAACGAACAACCCTCGAACATTATTTACGCATTTTATCCGGACGTGCCACCAGGCTACAAAATAATTCAACGACCTTCAACGATAATTTATTATCCGCTTAATACAAATACTATTTCAGAAATTAAAGTACGGATTCTAGATCAGGAGAATAGGTTAATCGATTTTCGAGGTGAAAGAATAACTTTAAGATTACATTTTAATCAGCTATGATCGTCTATAAAAGAAAAAAACAGAAAAAATGCAATCCATTCCTTCGAAAAGTATCAAGGAGTGCACAACGCAACGCGACAGTGAAACTTGGTTTGACGAAAACCAATGCGGGATTTCTGAAATCATTACGTCAAGAGTTGAAAAAAAGAAGAAGCTTACTTGTTTCACAATAATAATAACTCGATTTTGCAAATTAATTTGTCATGGAAGATATTCTAAATATAGAGGAGGATATAGTGTTCGACGATTCAATCGCAAGATTTCAACATCATATAATTACACCTCAAACAGGAAGTAGCTATGGACACCTTGCAAAAATTTCATTGGAATTTAGCAACTTAAACGTGAGTACTCTCCCTTCGGAAAGCTACATATACTTGGAAGGGACATTCATAGCGACAACGACAAAAACAGCCCCTTCTCGATCACGGATTTCAAACAATGGCTTCGCTTACCTTTTCGATGAAGCTCGATACTCAATTCACGGAGTCGAAATTGATCGAACAAGGAATGTGGGGATGACAAGCACCATGAAAAACTACGTATCACTAAGCCCATCTGAAAGCGAAGCAATGGTCAACTCAGGATGGGACCCGGAACACGATTATGACAGTTGTGTTGACAAAGATGGCAATTTTAGTGTATGCATCCCTTTGCGAACAATATTCGGATTCGCAGAGGATTACCGCAAAATCATGGTTCATGCCAGGCAAGAAATATCTCTCCTAAGGGGATCGGACGACAAATACTGTTACGAACTAACGGATCCCGCTGGAGCCGTGGAAGAATGCTCAATAACACTTACTCATGTCAGTTGGAGACTACCGTTTGTTCTGCCGGCTCCAAAGCCTAACCTTGACATTCTTCACAAAATTGAAAAGGGTCGCACAGTAAAACTAGCCTTCAGGTCGTGGGAATTATTCGAATGGCCGCAAGTTCAAGCTTCCGACAGTCAAGTGTGGAGCATAAAATCAACAACTGAATTAGAAAAACCTCGCTACGTTATTGTTGGATTTCAGACTGGAAGAAAAGCAAAACAAACAAACAGCGCTTCCGAATTCGATCATTGCTCATTAACCGACATGAAATTGTACATTAACGAAGAATCGTACCCTTACGAAAATTTAAATGTAGATTTTTCCAAGAACCGTTTCGCAGTCCTGTTCGACATGTATACGAAATTCAGAAAAAGCTACTATGGAAAAGGTATAAAACCTCTGCTACAACCATCAACGTTCAAATCAAAAGCACCTTTAGTCGTCATCGATTGCTCAAAACAAAACGATACTTTAAAATCGGGACCGGTAAATTTCCGATTAGAATTTAAATCAAGCGTTAATTTCCCGCCAAACACAGCAGCTTATGCTCTAGTAATACACGATAGAATCGTGGATTATAATCTTCTTGATAATACTGTAACAAAACTCTAATTTTTAACAATAAAATTTTTTTTAAAAAAAATAAATGAAGAGTCTTTTTTTATTTAAACCAATAAGATTAAAGGGGGTGGTCCAAAACCTGAACCAGTGACGTGATACCCGAATCAACCCTTATACCTTTAAAATTAAGTGGTTTCATTTTAGTTGTTTTTGTGCTGCATCGAAATCGTGAGGATGTCCGGTAAGTATTCACAGTACATTTGTTTTATTTTTTTTAAGAAATAGTTTTAAAAATAATTTTTTTAAGGGAACGTACAAGACAATGAAATAAGTTCGTGTTGGAGCATGGAGGTGGCGGAAGGGATGGACGAGGAGCTTTATGAAGTATTAAGAGATTATTTAGACAGGGTCCCAACCCGTGATGTTTATTGGGACCCTGATTTAGTCCTACGGGAAGACGAGAACGGGGTGGGCTCTAGTGAGGACCTCGTTCACAGGTTAATCGCATATCGATCAAGGGAACGGGACACCAGACCGTACGTGCCGGAGGACGATGCCGGCGTTTCATCGTCTGACATGCCGGTAAGAAAAGCAGTGGTAGTCACACTGCCTCAAAAGTATAAAAATTTGAAATTATATTTTTTTATTTTTTATTTCAGATTGAAAATTTCGAGGATTCGGAGGACCTCGACACCGAAGATTCGCATTCGGATTCGGAAGACCTCGACACCGAAGATTCGGATTCGGAAGATGAGCTGGAAATGGTAAGTTTCAAAAATCGACGGCAAAAAAAAATCCATTCTAAAATCTAATTTTTTTTCTTATTTTCAGATATGATCGACCAATTATTTTCAAGAATTTTGAAAAATTATAAGGACATAAAGTGAACAAGTGAAGTGAATGTAAAAATAATAAGTGTAAAAATTAAAATCTAATTTCGTAAAATAAAAAAAGTTCCTAATTTTTAAAAGTTAAATTAATTTTACAAAAGTTCCGGGGCACCTGAAAAAAATTCCGCGAAACCACAATTAGATAAACAAGAATTTGAATTTTAAAAAAGTTCCAAAAATTGCTAGGTTAAGTGTAGGTTTGACCGATCGGATTTTCGCCAATGATAATTACAACGTGTGATCAACCTTGGCGACAATTTACATAAAAGTTTGCAGCACCAGTGGGGGCACCTGCGGAAATTTCCGTAATACCACAATTAAAAAACACTCGTATCATTTTTTTTTCTAACCCCCAACCCCTTATCGACTAAACTCCACCCCTTACATACAACCCACAATTAAAAAACACTCGTATCATTTTTTTTCTAACCCCCAACCCCTTATCAACTAAACTCCACCCCTTACATACAACCCACATAGACTCCTCCCAAAATAATACTTAGCTTATGTATTTTTGAGCCAGAAACGACCCATCTTTCACTACTGAAGTTTATTCCCTTAATTAGATTTTTAACCTAACGTCGTTAAATTCTCTGGTTCCTCGCGCCTGGCAGTATAGAATGGGAACACTTAGGCTTATACCATTAGTATTAAGAACCGTAAGCGTCTGCTACTTTTAATGGCTGCTCACACCTGGAGATATTTGATAAAACATAAAACACTGAACGACGTTTTTCATTTGCCATTAACACGGATAGTCGGCTCGCTATACTGAAACGTCTACCATTCGCTTTCTTATTTTTTTTTCATACTTAGAGCTAAATTATAACCTGGAAGCAGAACAGATGCAATTTCAACGTGGTGAATAGACGGCCATTTTTGAGTGCATCAAACGATGTCAATAATACAAGGTCGTTCTACATTTTTCCCGACTGTACTGTATTATTATTTGGCTAGACTTACCTTTTGAAAACTCGTAGCCTAACAGGCATGTGGATTCCAAAAAAAGAAATGAATATAAAGGTAAAATTTAATCGATTCATGCAATCAAACATGGCGGACATAAGAAAACCAACCACACTGGATAGTAGGCTATGGCAAAAAACTTCAGGGAAAAGGCAGTCTTCTTAAATCGGACGAATTTAGATTCTGTTTCCAGATTATACATTATAAAATTCACCATGAGTGAGAAGTCATGAGGCAGAAGACGCTTCTGTACAATTCTCGTAATTTTGAGTCTCCGCCAAGGGATTTTGTTTACATTTTAGGTCATAATCCATCTAGGGTAAAATGATTTTCCAGCAAAATACATGAACTGTTTACAGCTGATGAAACCCAGTTTTTAAATGTATAAACTCTGACGGCAATAAAGCTTTAGGTTCCATTGTATCATCAGGAAAATAATCAAGGGTCAGGTTCATTTAAATAAGAAAAATCGAAATAAACTTAACATTACAATAATACTGTATTTTAATAAATATTACAAAACCAAAGAGAAAAAAAAACAAAGTTCTTCTAAATTTAAAAATTAAAAATTTAAAAGGAAATATATCCTTGCAATAATATTTTTAATAGGGGTTTTCCTAATAGGTATTTAGTAAATCTTTACGCCAATTTTTTTTTTATACAGGAAAAGCAATTAAGTCATTGATCGTTTAGACAAAAAGTTAAGCAAATAAGGATTTTCTCTTTTTTTTTTTTGAAAAATGCTTTTAAGTGATTGTCCTGAATTTAAATAAAAAAAATGTTTGCCGCGTGTTGTTAAAAATTAGCATTCAGGCGCTTTCATAAAATTAAAAATTTAAAAAAAAATCGAATAAGATCTTCTAAATCTAAATACTAAAATGAATGACCCCAAATATAATCAATAGGAATATAAACAACAATTATATTAGCTATTTACTTTCCTCCGGTTATACATATTAATTTTGGTTTCTAACATTTAATTATTTGAGAAAAAAAATTGCAATTCTCGAGCATTAGCTAAAGCCTTTAATACGCGAGAAATATTATTTTCAAAGAGAGAGAATAATCGCCTTATCTGCTTACGTAACATCCTTTTGTTTAAAGAAAATTATTTTAAAAATTTTATTGAATATTCTTAATCAGTCGTTTATTTTGCCACTCTCCTCGGCGATTCATAAAAAATCATATAAAATAAAAAAGATTTGGTTCGATGATAAGTTTATAAGAGATCTAAAACTGAAAACAATAGTTGAAGGGATTTCGTTTTTCTTAAGATTGAAAAAAAATTAGCGTGATACATGCAAGCTGCTAAAAAAAAATTTTTTTAAGGATTAAGAAATAGTAAAAAATATTATTTTTTTTAAAATTGGTATACCAAGCAACACTTTGCACGTTTTTAATTTTTTATAATTTTTTTTACGTTTTTTTTTTGGAATTTTTTCCTAATTTTTTTTTTTGGATAATTAATAGTAAATAAGTTCTAATTTCTAAAACAATTCCAATATTTTTCATTTTTAAGACTTGTTATAATAAAAAAAAAATTTCACGACAAACTGTTATTATTTTAAGGCCTTATAATCCTTTTAATATTTTTGCTAAATAAATTTTTTAAGGGTTAGCTGATTTTCAGCTAAGTTTTTTTCTTGAATTTGGCCGAAAAGATATTTAGAATAGTTTTCGACTAGAGTGCGTTGGCCTTTTAATCTGTTTAAGGGTGATTTAAAGAATGTTAAAAATGTTAATCCCTAAGTCAATGACTTTTACGCAATTGTCGAACGCGGTATTATAAGTCATCTGCCCGTCAAAAGGGATTAGGAAAAGTCAAAATTTTTTCACGGTCAATTATTGTGGGGTGGACGGACAGGATAAAGATTTCTTTGTTATGTGATTATTTTTCTTTTTACCGATTTGACTTCCCCTCCGGGAACATTTTAAATAAAAGAAAATAAATCACTTAGCTGAATTAAAATCCGTTGAACCCTTAAAAAAATCTATCACCTAAACGAAAACTTTATTAGAGGCAATGCTCCGTTACTCGTACAAAAATAATATATATTTTTTAAAACGGATACTTGCTTTTTTATTTCTAAAAATTTCATAACAGAAATTTTTTTTTTAAACTACAAACGTCAACAAATATCCTTTATCATATTCCGATACATAATGCCTGACCAATAATTAAGATAAGTATAAATGCACAATCAGAAAAAAAAGTTCAAGCAAGCAGCTTCGGCTTACGTCATACCGTCAATCTCATTTCTTTTCAACAATAATTTTCTTCTTAAGCGGAAGATCGAGTTTTCAAACATAAGCGGCGGCAGTAAATATAGCTGGGCTAGGAGACTGGCAGTTGACGTTAGGTTCACTTTTAGGGAGCCTTAGGCTAGGAAATACTAATTAGTATTCGGAGTTTTCTTAAGATTTTTCCCCAAACCCTGGCCACGAATTTTTTTTCAAAAACATCTTTGTTTCTAAATTTCTCCTACCCCGCTTATGTTTCAAAACCTCATCGTCAAATAAATCGATAACAGAAATAATAAATATAAAGAAATTTAATAAATACACCATTTTCGTTTTAATCGCTTCATCGCGTTGGAGATTTTATTTCCAAAAAAGAAAAAAAAACCAAAAACAATAATTGCACTTGGCAGTATTACTGTTTTTGTTTCCTTATTTTATTTTTCTTGAACCGAATCACAGTGTATTGCAAAAAAATTAAAAAAAAGAAGGAAAAAAAAAACAAATGATACAATCAAATAATAATAATAATAAATAATTAAATTGTTCGTTGGTCCTACAAAAACTGTCCAGCAGTATTTTCTTTGAAATTATTTATCTTATTAAAAAAAAAATATGGGAGGGTGAACCATGACGAGACGTTCTTTAAAAAACCATCGCAGCCGCACCTTGCCTCGTACAATCTCCAACAGTCACCCTGTAGTTTGCCATTTCTGATATGCCGTGGTAGTGAACGAAGGCAGCAGCTAGTACAAGTACATGGAATATTTGATGACTTTGGAACTAAAGAAAAAAAGAAATGAATTGGTTAAGAGTTTGTAAAATTTGAGAAATGAGAAAAATTAAAAACTTACCCATATATCACATTTCCCAGGGAAAAATCGTTCAGGTACTCGGAGAGTGTAAAAAGCAGCTCCTAAAATGTACAGGCATCCCATAAGGATAACCCAACCTAGACTGGCTTGGGTGATTGCGTTAAACCATCCTTCAGAAACAGCGTGATGGACTGCTGGAACTACTCCGGATAGCCCGAACACCATAAATACACCTAAGCAAAATTTTTAAAGATTAATACTAGTTCATAGTATTTGCAGATCATCTTGTTGCTCAGTATAGGGCGCGAAGATCTAGAATAATAACTGCAGGGCTGGTAGGTCAAGTTAGAGGTCGCTAAGTAGTCAAGATTGAGCTCATAGGCACTCTATGAAGTTTAGCATACTTCTGCCTTCGGCCCTGATTTTTTTCTATTTTAAGAATTGATTTATCCTTCAAATAGGACTCTGTGGAAAAATTTAGCACATCCATAAATTAATCCAATCTTTGATAACCTTTCAGTAACCTCAAATCATTTCTTAAGAAATTTTTTTTCTGCTTGATTTGCAATCTTTATTGCAATACTTCAGCAACTCCATCAATCGAAAACTCACCTGCTCTTAAAGGCCGATAATGCGGCAAACTAAATCGATCCCATAAAGAAACGACGATACTAGATATACCGAGTACCACCACTACACTTAAATAAATTAACTTTAGCTGCATTCTACAATAAAATCCGTAATACAGCCATGGAACGAAGGAACCCATAATTAACATTGCTATACCACAATAATCTAACCTGCAAAAAACAAAAAACAAATTTAAATTAGTAAAAAATTCCACCAAGCAGCAGCTTAACCTAACCATGTTAAAACCCTTACTTGCTGAACAATTTCCCCACACACTCAGAATGGCAATAAACAGTGTGGTAAGCAAATGAAAGACCTAAACAAATGATTGCACCAAGGAAAAATGCACCGAAAACTAATTTTTCTTGAAATTCCAGTTCTATAGATGGTCTCATTAAAGTGTATGTGGCCATTCCTATAAAAGCTACGCATCCTGAAACAAACATCAAATTAGGTCAGATTTTTGGAATTATATTGTTTTTAAGAATAAAATATATTAACTTACCGAGTAAATGCGTCCATATGTTCCCCGTTTCAGTGTGAATTCTAAAAATTGATTTAAAACACGCATAGTACGAAGGCAGTGGCGGTCTATGACCAGAATGTAAATAATCATTATCTTGAAGCCACTGTGGCAATGTTTTAAAGTTGACTACTTTCCAAGACGCTTCCCAGACCTGTTTAAAAAGTATTCTTTTACAAAATAGCAAGCGATCAATAAGAAAAAACAATGGTTAGTTAACGACTCCTAAAACCTAGCCTAACCTGGTTTGAAAAAATATCGATTTCAATTGCTTTACTTACTTTCCTAACAAATTCTTCCGCAGTCTCAGCCGCATTATGCGCTAAAGCTCCAAGATCTATTTCATCAGATAATACCCCAGCTTTTAAAACTTCGGTGATTTCTGTTTCCAATAGAGAATGTTCTATTGGGGTGCTTGGCAATGGGCAGCCGACTCCGTCGTCCTCTTCATCGAGCCCGCTACCATCATCATCTTCTAATAATTCTTTAACCTCATTAAATCCAGGCACTTCTTCGCTTATTGACAAATCATCGGGGTCCCATAATGGCAAAGGTGTAGGTCGATGTCTTACGGAGGTTTTAAAGGGACGCATCGGTGATGAGTCTTCGGCACTTTCAACAGCATCTTCATAGTCGCTCATTTTATCGTCCAGGAAAAAAAAATTATGTTTGAAATATTCTAACTGAAACATAAAAATAAAGACAATTATTAATGTTACGATTGATTAATGATGCCATGAGAAATCATTATCGCGGATCTTGGTTGATTAGGAAAATGACCATTACTGTCGTAGGTCAAGTTACATCACAATGCAAATTCAAAGATATTGATTTATCAGGAAACTTCTCAAATTACAAAGAAGCAATTATGCATGTTAATCTGATTTCGTAATTATAAGCCTAATTATTGTTTCGTTTACTAAAAAAAATAATAAACAGACCATGCTTAGGGCAAAGATTAATAAGGTCATGTGCTTGTGAGCTACTTATCAACCGATTCTTAAAAAAAATTAAATTCAAAACCTAATTTTCAGATTTTCTGCACATCTTAAGAATCAAACTTTTCCTAAACTGATAAGAGACGATTAGTCTGATTAATTATTAGCAATCCTCAAGGTTTCAATTTTTTACCGTGTGACTACAAAATATTTGATTTCGTCACATCCCTATAACTTTTTATTTTACTAATACATTCCAAATCATTACAATACTATGTATTGTTTGATAATACACACGCACTAATAAATTAACTAATATTTCTGACCTTCAGCATAAATTTAGAAACAATTTAAATATTGTGTTTTCGTCACCTTGTAATCTGCAACTGAAATATTCTTCCTCGATCTAGCCTCTTATAAATTTTTAATAAGGGACTAAAAATGCTTTCAAGTTCAATGTTACTGCTTTCATAATTTCAACAGCCGCAGGTGAAAAAAAGGACAAAGTTTAAAGGTCTCAAGACACTTGAGACATATCATCAGCCTTCTCGATTTTTGTCTTATTAAAATATAAACCTCAAATACGCCATATGGTTATGAGTTTACAAAAGACATGAAATTAATTAATAGCACACACTGCAATGATCAATCTGATAAACAAGAGACTCTCCTTGATGTTGCACTTGAATAATTTTTGCATTCCTCGTCATAAAATCTGTGAATCTTATTGCTCTTACATTTTTAATAGCTTAATTTCATTCTTATACTTTTTATTATCATACACTAAACACTGATAAGGACAATTCTTCATTCTGAATGCAAAATTCTTCCCCAATAAAATTTCTATCCCCACAAAACCAAACCTGATCTACTTACTTTGTTCTTAATGTCAACACGAGCTTGATCACACTAACTCCAAATGAAAATATCATAATATAATATTAGTCTCGATTATCTTCGAATAACCTTTGATCTTTTCACATTTTTACGAAATCAGACTTTGAGCTTCGATAAAGCACAAGTTTAAAACACAGAAAAAAAATATTCATTCCACGCTCAATACTACATTCAAATATCATGAGACGGAATGGTAATTAGCCATATGGGGTTACAAGAGGTTATGGACCTTATTTTGTAATGATAAAAACGAAGTACGAACCAATTTACTTGTATTTCGTTGCCAAGGACAGACGGACTTCTAATCATAACCTATCAAAGTACCTTAACATTTTTTTTCAAAAAGGAAAACGGGTTCAACGACCGTTTAAATTTTCATAATTTAATAAACCAATTATCAGAGAAATGACTAATAATGAAGAATTAAAGAGAAAACGAAGAAAAAAATTTTAAATAAAGATTTTTTAAAAACTCACCTAGAAATTTGAATGTGATTCGAGGCCATTTTCTATCCCCACTATCAAAATGATGTCGTCGTTTCCATATGCTAGACACGTCACAGCTGATGCGCGTTCAGGAATCGAAAGTTTTTTTTCAAATTTGAGATCCTTTGTTTCTACGGAGACACTTTCGAAAACAGTATGCAAAGTGGAAAAGTAGAAGCATGACGGGGTTTTTAGTAACATTCCCCGAGTTTATTTAATTTCGTTTTTAATTAGAGATATGTTTTCCTTATTAATTTTTTTGTTATTACGTGAATTGTTTCAGTAGAAATCGTAGCAAATTTTTGGCGCGAAACTTGTTCATACAGGTTTTTGTGAAATAAGTGTTCCGGAACGCCGTTATTCATTTGTTTATGTTTTTTTCAAAGGAATGTAAAAAAAAATTGAAATTAGCGTCCATCTCGCCGAAATCATGGAATTGATCGAATTTATAGTGTTTTTTTACTTTGTTCGCGATTTTGTACGATTTTAAGACGATACTTGAGTGATTTTTCTTCTATTCAGGTATGTAATTGCAGGAATTTTTTTCATTTTTCGTTTTTGTGATGAATGAAGGTTGTGCAATGGCTAGGGAGGATCTTGGCTTTTTGAATTAAAAATTCTAACACGCTAAACATCAACCCTTCACTTTAGTGTGAAAAAATGACCTCGGTCAAATGTTTCCGGTGGGGATGTTATGAAATATGAATGACCATTCGAAGCATTGACCTTGAAGTTTTTCCCCTGTGCATGACGTCAACGTCTTTGGAAAATGTAAATGAATAATATTGAAAGTTGAGTCTATTCCGTTCCAAATTAATAAAGTTGTCCAGGTTGTCACAAGTAAGTCATTCATTTTTTTCTGTGATGTTAGTCATCGAAGTGCCAGTCAGAGTCAAAAGTTATAAGGGAAGTTTTTGAGTTTTCGTATTTTAAGTTTCTATAGGGGAGATTTAAATATTGTGAGTTTGGAAGGCAAAACATTTGATTTTGGGTAAGCATGTTTAATAGTTGAATGCGTTCTTATTATTGTTTGCCATTTTTTTACCTTTTTCTCTCAAAACAGATGTTTCATTTTCAGTGTAATGAATTGCATTAATTACAGAGATCTGTTGAAGATTGCAAGGAATCTCCACAGTGTAGAATTTTTTTTATTGTTGGAAGGATTTTTTGAAACTGGCTTAATGATCCTCGTGTCAGTCTGTCTAGAATTTTCATCAAATCCTGGGCCTTGTCCCACAATCTTTAAGATTTTCATCCTTCTCAATCCTTCGACTTCTTGAAATTAAAAATATTTACCCCTTTCATTCTTGCAAAAATTTCCCCTGGTGACTCACTCTGACCTAGATATTTATCCATTATCCAACCCCCCCATACTATTAACTCTTTCTAAACAATACGTTAAACTATCTACTTTCTAGGGCGGGAAATCCATATTTGACTCATGCTTATTATAAAAACTTCAAATAAACGGTCATTTGCATTTCTCAGGAAAATATAATAATTTACTTGACCTTTACTTTTTAGATCGATGGACTCCTTATGTAAACCCACCTTGACCCTTTCGATATTCCTCCTAAGATATGCCATTCCCCCAACTCCCATAAGCTAAACACTAATCGCCCAATGATTTCAAGATACCGTTTATATGACGTGATAATCGTTTATTATCAGCACTTTATTAATAATTCAAAGGGAAAAAATCTTTTTCGACGAGGCTTTATCGGATTATTATTCCCGAACGCAATGTTAACGATAATTATTATTTGGTTTGTTTGTAGTTTTATTTAGTTTGGCTTCGTTTTGCCATTATTTGGGATGAAGAGCTTTTTTTTTTTGATTAAAGCGACCTAATAAAGTTAAAAATGAGGTCATCGAATTTAAAAGCACTACCATGTTTACATACTAATAGAACGTGTTGACTGACACTTTGATAGGAAAAAAGAAAGAGACATGTTGTTGGGGATAGAGGTAGCCAGGCGATCATCGATTTTTTTCTCTTATCCTATTTTTTTTTTTCTTTTCATAAAAGGTAATATTAATTTTGAAATTCTCACTCACCCCCCTAGTAATTCTTTTTTATCTAGAAAAAGCGGTCAAGTTTTCTGGGTTATGTTTTTGTAATCCGGTAAATTCGTTATTATTCATTTTGATTGCTTTTATTGATTGTATATTATTATCGGATGAATTATGAGCATTAGGGGGAGGTGTAAAAGTTTTATTAAGGTTAATTGTAACTTTTTTACGGGGTTTTTAGATTATAAAAATTAACCCTTTGATTGCCCGTTTTCCAATTTGAGCTGTTGCTCTACCAAATTTAAATTTGAATGACCAACAACCTTACAGTGAAGTACTAGGCACAGTAAGTCGGCCAGAATTATAATTATGGAAACGCCTGAATCATGGATATGCAACTTGCCGTAAATGCGTGCGTATAAATTGCCGATTTCAATGTAAAATTATTTTATTGGTTTTTAAATCGCTTTAAGGGGGTTTCAGTAAAGTAAAATCTGAGCGTAGGGTTCCTAAAATTTTAAACGGAAAATTCAATATGGATGCCTAGTTAAGAAATTTTTATGAATGTTGTAGCAGAAAATAACTTGTGAACGAAAATTTAGAGCAAGTCAGAAAAATGGTCATACGCCATCTTGGATTTACATTTTTGTGGCATTTTGACTCCATTCTCGAAATTTACGCATAAAATTACCTCAATAATATAAGTTTTTTGTGCATAAAGGGTTTATGTAGCTTAAGCCAAGCATTAATCATGCCTGGCTATGGCGAACAAATTGGCTCAATTATGTGAATGTCAGAAATAATAATTGTTCGATTTGAGATTCTTTTTAATAAGTGTAATATTTTCATTTCTTTATTTTTCTTTTGAATTGGAGTTTATGCCAAGTGTTTGGTGATGATGACATTCGAAGAAAGGGGTCTTATTTTTTCACAAGCTAAGCATTATTTACATTCGTCTAACCTCCACAATTCATTGAATTTCAATTGTGTTTCTTTTGCTACTAGTTTTGACGTCACATTACGCAAAACCTTTTCGTGGGTGGTTGTCTAAAAGCTTATTGGGAAAAATAAATTAATCTTTTATTAAAAGAATTATTTATAAAGTTATTATTTAAGGCGTAGTAAAGCTTGAAGAAAGAGCTTTTAATGAAATTGAATAATTAAAAAAAAATTTAAGTGAAGTATATGTAATAGTAAATAGCATAGGCCTGAAAAGATGACTGACAGTTTGTTCTTTAGAGTTCATTTTTAATGAAAAGAATATTTTTTAAAACGCTCTTATATTATCGAAACGCATTAAAGATTTAATGTTTGAACCTAGTTGTATAGTTTTGAAGAGCCCTTCACTCAGAAGTAAGTCAATACTTTATTCCTTTTTCTGTAAATGTCGAATAAAAATTAGTTTTTTAAATAACAGGTTATAGGCCCAGGAAGAATTTTTTGAATAATCAAAAAACCAGAGTATTTCTTTATGATCTTAGGCTGATATCACCAGCAGTGACTAGCAACCCCTTTCGGTTGCGGGAGCTAAATGAAAGATTACTTCCATTTGAACATAGAAGGACCCCGAAAAAATATTTTGCTGGAAGCCTCATTTGAAATTTCTTTACCAGTGAGCTTTAGTCTCTATGATGATAAAGCTGCCCGCATAAAATTCAAACTTAGCTGTAATCATTCAAAAAGACATAATAAAACGTTAAGCCGAATTTTCTGACAGTAGCGAAGCCAAAATAGGTTGGAATTCCAACGGATTCTGGTGAAATTTTTGATTTTTCCTGTCTGCGTAGACAAGAAAAATTTTCCTATCATGTTTTTGCATTGGAATCACATAAAATGAATTATTTTCTGACTGGGGACGAGAGGTTTTCTGTATCGTCTTGTTTGTTTTATCAACCGATGAAATCATGTAAAACAATAGTAGGGAACTTCCTCATTATAACCTGTCAAGATTGTTTTTCCTACTGGTTCATGTTTCCGTTTATTTCTAATGAACGGTTATCTACACTTACCTTCTGTTCCGGAAATTCGTTCTCTTGAGAATTCTTTTGTATTCGTAATGAAAATAATTGGCAAAATTGTAGCAGTTAAAAAATTTGCTGCGCCAACCGCCATTTTTTAAAAAAATAGACAGCGCTGCCACCAAATTTTTAGTTATAGGCCCCGTGCATATCTCGACTGCAGCGCTCCTCTGAACCTATGTTTAACTTCTCCTTTAAGTTCGTGAAGGAGGATATATATCCGGGACATAAGTTAAACTTGGTATATCTATGGATATATATAAATAAAGTCATGCACGGTGGGTCTCCGTCGGAGGCTACGCCAGGCCGTGTTAATCTAAAGCTATCTTAACCGTAATTTTCGTTCCTAGTAATTTACTAAAAATAAAAAGCGTGCGGACATTTTTTGCGGAGCGCCTCCGCTGCCACCATAATTAATTTTCTACCAGATTTTCTACCATAATTAATTTTCTGTCTCAGGCAGGGGGAAAATTGTTATTCCAAAGGCCATCCGGCCAAATTTGCGGTTTTGGCAGGACCAAATAAGGCCAAATTTAGACTTATTGAAAATGTTTTCGAAAATGGCGCTAATCCAAAGTTTTACCAACAATGCCGACATGGGACTCGAATTCGACTGAAAAATGGTCGAAGATTTCAAATTTTCGGTCCATTTTGTGATTTGAAGGTTGCCTTACCAAGTTCACGGCTTCGACAGGGCCAAAGAATAAGTTTTCAAAGATTTTCTCGAAAACGGTTTTAACGATTTTTCTTATTTTTTGCGTGAACATTCCTGATCCTATTTGGAACAACTTTTCCCTTTGGCATTTTTTCGTAAAAACTTTCTCTCCCAGGAAAATCCGGAAAAACCAAAAATTTTAAGGCTTTACCGGCAGCGCCGACATGGGACTCGACTTAGACTAAAAAATGGTTGGGGATTTCAAATTTTTGGTCCATTTTGAGATTTGAAGGCCACGCTGCCGAGTTTACGGCTTTGCCAGGGCTACATAAGGCCAAACAATGAGTTTTCAAAGATTTTCTCGAAATCGGCTCTAAGGATTTTTCTTATTTTTTGTGTGAACGCTCCTGACCCTTTAAGGAACAACTTTTCCGTTTGGCAATTTTTCGTTAAAATTCACCTTCCCCGAAAAATCCGGAATAATTAAAAATTTGGGAGTTTACTGATATGGGATTCGATTTCGACTAATTTATGGTCGAGAATATTAATATTTCGGTCTATTTTCAGATTTCAAGCCCCCTTATTTTGTTCCTAATGAAATCCCCATAATGATGCCTTAATCGAACGAAGTTACACCCCGACTGAAAATGATTCCCCTCGTTGGAATTGCTGTGCCACTCATAATAATTATACTCCTAGAATGGGTTTTAGTCGGTTTCATTCGACTCCAAACGGTTAAAGGTCACCTACACCTGGTGCTAAAAGGAAACAGCGATTGAAAAACTCTACGTGCGACATGGACATGTCCGGGAACAAAAACACGCAATATAAATAACCAAATATATTGATTACAAAACCATGTCCTGCAGGACATTACCATGGCGTAGGCGTTAAGACATCATTATCGCTCATAAAATTTTTTCTCCGGGAAAACAATAAAAATCTCCACGTTTCCTTTTTCACTTTTTTTATCAGCACAAGTATATTTTTTTTATTTAATCCAAAAAAATTAATCTGGAGGAAATCACAATTTTCCATTATTTGCGTTTTATAGATTTTTAAACCGATAATATATCCCCGACCTGTTATTATCATTAATAATGTATTATGATTTTCTTTTTGTTATTTTTAACCTTGACCTGTAATTTTCCTTTTCTGCTTTAAATATTTTTCAATCGGTTTTTTGTGTATTGACAACAAAACATAAGTTAACTCTTTTGATGTTTTTAGCCATAAAAGAATTTTTTTTGTGTTTTGATTTTAGGTGTCATGATTGAAAAAATGGCGGAATCCGTAAAGGTGATCGTGAGGTGCCGGCCCATGAACACCAGGGAAAGGGATCTGCAGTGCAAGGTAAGGAAATTAAAAAAAATTAAAATTAGAAGATAATAAACAGAGATCTAAAAAAAGAACTCCTGAAATTACATGAATTTGGATCAGGGTTGTTTTTAGATCCTTATGGGTTTTAATCAAGGATGTAAGGGCGGCCTTTCCCATTAGAAAACATATTACCCTTATTTTCGAAGAAATATTATTCCTTTTGACCACCCTTGACCTCTTTTAACACGTATTTCCCCGTTCGAGTTGAAGATCATAAATAATTTGAGAAAGTCTACACGAAAACACGTTAGATTTTCATTTATCAAGATCCGGTTTTTTCTTTTCCTTTTTTATTACTTTCGTAGGGATTGGACAAAATTTTTTTAAAAAAACACCAGCCCTAAAAAAAAGTGAAAAAAGAAAGAGTCATGGTATCTACTTTTCACACACCCAAGCGAGAAAGTTTGTGACGGTGCACACTCCCCATAGAAAGTCTTGTTGACTCACTCTTGGGGGCATTTGGCAACCGCTAACCGCAGGGGGAAAAATTTTATTCCATTATTAAAGCCGCTCGGCCAAAATTAAGGCTTTGGCAGGGCCAAATTAAGGCCAAATAATGAATCTTCGAGAATTTTCTCGAAAACGGCTTTGACGATTTTTTTGAGTTTTCGTGTGGAGATACCTGAACTTATTTGGGACAACTTTTTCCTTTGACAATTTTTCGCCAAAAATTTTCCCTTCCCGGAAAATCCAGAAAAACCGAAATTTTTCAAGTTTTACGAACAGCGCTGACATGGGACTCGAATTCGACTAAATAATGGTCGGAGATTTTAAATTTTCGGCCCATTTTCTGCTTTGAATGCCACCTGCTAAGTTTACTGGTTCGGCAAGGCCAAATAGAGCCAAATAATGAGTTCTCAAAGATTTTCTCGAAAATGGCTCTAATAATTTTTTTTACTTTCGAGCTCCCTAGAGTGAGGAAGTATTGCGGTCGCCTCAAAAACCAAATTTTGCAAAACTGCGTATTTTGCCGTGAAATGGCAAGAAATAACCGTGAAGATGGTTTTCGGGCTGACGTCCGTCCGTCCGTGTACTTTCGTTTTTCGCCTGTATTTTCGAAACCGAACAAGACAGCGCAACGCAATTTGGCAGTCATCGCCTTCCTCAGGAAGGGGGAAAACTGTTATATTATGATCAAGACCATCCGGTTTTTACGGCTTTGACAGGGCCAAATAAGGCCAAATTAATAGTTTTCGGAAGTTTTCTCGAAAACGGCTTTAACAATTTTTTTCAAATTTTGTGTGGAAATCCCTGATCCTATTAGGAACAACTTTTCCATTTGGCATTTTTCTGTAAAAAATCGCCCTCCCCGGAAAATCCGGAAAAACCGAAAATTTTGAAGTTTTACGAACAGGGCTGATATGGGACTCGATTTCGACTAATTAATGGTCGCGGATTTTAAATTATCGGTCCATTTTCTGATTTCAAACCAACATTCTCGCACCCCTTCAATCTCCTTATCTCTGTCCGTAATATTGTCACCTGCTTATATTCACCCATAATATTAATTAGGCCTAAACAATTTTTATGTTTTCTTTTTACAGAATGTCCTGGTCATGGATAGCGAACGCTGCAATTGCTCAATCATAAATCCCGACGATTCTTCCGCTCCTCCCAAAACCTTCACCTTCGACAGTGTCTACAATATAATGTCCACAACGGAACAAATCTACAACGAAATCGTCTATCCTTTAGTCGAGGCAAGTACAAACCTGAAATCGTTTTTCAGTTTTTTGACATTTTTAATCTCTTTGTTAATTATCACACAGGGTGTCCTCGAGGGCTATAACTCAACAGTATTCGCCTACGGCCAAACCGGTTGCGGCAAAAGCTACACAATGCAAGGAAGCCTAAATCCGTCATCTGCCAGAGGGATCATCCCAAGATCATTCGAACACATATTCGAAGCGATCAGCGTTGTCGAAAATACAAAATTTTTAGTAGTAGCAAGTTATCTCGAGATCTACAACGAAGACATTCGGGATTTATTAGGACTGGACATTAAGAAAAAATTAGAATTGAAAGAAAATCCCCAATCGGGAGTTTACGTGCCAGAATTATCAAAACACACCGTTCAAAGCGTTGCGGATTGCGAAAAATTAATGGAGCTCGGCTGGAAAAACCGAGCGACCGGGTCGACGCTAATGAACGCTGACAGCTCGAGAAGTCATAGCATATTTACGATCTGGTTGGAAATGATGTCGAACGGTTCTACCAAATCAAGCGGGATTAAAAGAGGGAAGTTGAATTTGGTTGATTTGGCAGGGAGCGAAAGGCAAGCGAAAACCGGAGCGAGCGGGGATAGATTGAAAGAAGCTACGAAAATTAATTTGTCGCTTATGGCGCTCGGGAATGTTATTTCGGCGTTGGTCGATGGGAAATCAAAGCATATACCGTATAGGGATTCGAAATTAACGAGATTGCTGCAGGATTCGTTAGGAGGGAACACGAAAACATTAATGATTGCTTGCCTTTCTCCAGCTGACAATAATTATGATGAATCGTTGAGTACGTTGAGATATGCGAATAGGGCGAAGAATATTAAGAATAAACCGAGGGTTAATGAAGATCCGAAGGATGCTATGTTGAGGGAATATCAACAGGAGATAGAGAAGTTGAAAATGTTACTGAAATCAGGTAAGTGGCAGAAGACTGATTTTCGTATTGTTTTTAAGTATAATGAGTTAGCAAAATAAATTCACGTCTCGAGAATTCTCTAGAAATACGTTATTTTTTCCCCCAAAAAAAATTCTCTTAAGCTGACGTCCAAGTTCCAAGTTTTCGGCCCTTTCCAATTTTTTTCGTTTTCGGCCCTTTTCGTTTTCGGCCCTTTTTGTTTTCGGTCCTTTTCATTTTCGGCCCTTTCCAATTTTTTTCATTTTCGGCCCTTTCCAATTTTTTTCATTTTCGGCCCTTCTCGTTTTCGGCCCTTTTCATTTTCGACTCTTTTCGTTTTCGGCCCTTTCCAATTTTTTTCATTTTCGGCCCTTTTCATTTTCGGTCCTTTTCGTTTTCGGCCCTTTTCATTTTCGACTCTTTTCGTTTTCGGCCCTTTTCATTTTCGGCCCTTTTCATTTTCGACCCTTTTCGTTTTCGGACCTTTCCAATTTTTTTCATTTTCGGCCCTTTTCATTTTCGACGCTTTTCGTTTTCGGCCCTTTCCAATTTTTTTCATTTTCGGCCCTTTCCAATTTATTTCATTTTCGGCCCTTTTCATTTTCGAACCTTCTCGTTTTCGGCCCTTTTCATTTTCGGCCCTTTTTCTTTTTGGCCCTTTTCCTTTTCGGCCCTTTCCAATTTTTTAATTTTTTTTCGGGCCTTTTAAAATTTTTATTTTTTTAATCACGCGTAACTCTCGGGATCTTACACCTCAGTCTGTTCCTCTCGTTTCTAAAATTTTTAATTTTCCATGTTTTAAATTTTTTTTTCAAACCAGTTACGCGTAACTCTTAGCTTTTTACCTCCCAAACGGGACAAAAGAAGTTTCACTTCAAAAAGCTCATTATTTACTCATTTTATTTTAAAAAATCATTATTTTCATTATTTTTAGAGCGTACTTTCGGTATACACCCTGAGGCAGGGCGAAATAAGGCCAAAGTTAAGGTTTTCGAAAATTTTCTCGTAAAAAGCTCTTGAGATTTTTTTAAAAAATTTAAAAAAAAATTTTCAACTGAAAATGAATTCTAAAATTTTCTTCATTTGTTTTCAGGGCCAATACAAGAAAGCAAAACGGAAATGGTACCGGTCGAAATAGCGAGAGTAAACAACGAAACTGAAAAATTAAAAAATGATTATGAAAATGAGATGTTAAGACTGAAGGAGGAGTATGAAAGAGAACAAAAGACCAAACAGAAAATGCAACAAGAAATGGATGAACTGAAAAGAAAATATGAAGAGCAAATTGCTTCTGTTCAAAGGAGGAGCAGCAGCAATGAGAAAGTTGGAGTTAATGTTTCCCAGCAACAAGTTTTAGAAAGGTTAGTTTCTAAATCAAAGGGTTTTAAGGATCCTAAACCTTCTTAATCCATTGCAGATCATTTCTAAAAAAGGTGAATAATATCTGAATAGCTAATGTAATAAGGTTCCATCTCCACTGCTAGCTATAAGTTAAACATTTGGACTCGTCTGTGTCAACCTCCATAGTGGAGATGGAACCTTATAATTTTAAGGTCGCGAACTGGGTTTGTGAATTCTTTTTCTTAGCTCTCGAGCCACAAATATTAAAAATGAAAATAGCCTATTCAAAATTCTTTTTATTAATTTTTAGACTAAAAAAACTTCAGGAATCCATGATCGGAGGAGAAAGAGCCGACGATAGGGAATTAAAAGAGAAAAGATTAAAAAAGAAAAAAGCTGCCGAAAAAAGATTAGAAGCCTTAGCTGCTGCTTTGTCTAAAGTAAACGACGAGGACGGGGTCATGCTGAGAGTCTACGATGATATACAAGAGGAATTAAAAGCCAAAACGGAAACGCTTAGGAAATACAAACAAAGGGTAAGTTAAGTCGTCCGCCTGCGAAGTGATCAATCACAAAGTTTTTTCCCTATCGAAACTAACTTTCGATTTGTTTTATAGATAAGAGGAATGGAACGGGAAATTTCAGATCTTCAAAGCGAGTTTGAAAATGAGCGGACGGATTATTTAGAAACGATTAGAAGAGGTCAAAGGCAAATTCAACTGTATCAACAAATTGCGGAGAAAATGGCGACGGGGTTGAAGAAAGAATGTAACTATTGGTAAGTTGAGTGTTTAAAAAGTTCAAAAAAAATTTAATATGGCTGAAAATAATTTTTTTTATTCTTTCAGTAATTGGGAAAAAATTAAGCAGGAAGCGGTTTGGAGTGATGAATTGGAAAGGTGGAAAATTCCGGAGTTGGTTGTAGCAAGAACGAAATTGCCTCCAGCAGGTGATTAAAATTTCAAGATTTTTGTCTAAAAGTCTCTGAAGTCTTGTCAGTCCTTTATTTTGTCTTAGGCCAGCTTGGATTTTAATTCCTTTGACAAATTGTTAAAGCATTTCGATTTTTTTTATTGGTTAGGAGTCCAATTAGGAGGTAGAGTCCCTATGAAATCCGGTAGCTTCGAAAAAGCATCAACCGAACAAAACGAAAACCGTTTTTTAACCGATGCTGAATATTTAAATAATGTAGGCGAGATAGATGGAGAAGAATGTTTAGTAAAGGTTTGCCTGTTATTAATTTTTATTTAGAGTGTGCAAGCGTCACGCTTTTCACGGTTTTCAATTTTTTTCATTTATTTGATGAGAGTTCTTTTGCCAGCCTCTTAGCCAACTTGAATTCTTATAACCATTCAGTGCGTTTTTTTTGAAATCACTGGCTGCGAGGTTGTCTTTTACCGTTTGTTTGTGTGTTTGTATTTTAAATTTTTTCAACAAACAGGGCAATCAAATAACCTAAACTGGACAACACTAGTCGATAGAGTACAAAAATACAACGGAATGACCGACAAATCCGACGAATTAAATTTCGGTAACTGGAATAATTTATCAGAGAGGATATCGTCGGGTTCGTCAAGCGATGGATCATCCATCATGCAGGTATTTCACAAAATCACGATTTGAGTTTTTTTTCTAAGTGTGCCGCACGATTTTGTCGTGTGCTTTTCAAAAAATTACTTCACAAATCTAATTTAATTTTTTTTGGTTTTTAAAGAGACTGGAACGAAGCGAGGTGGAAGACTTAGCCGGAAATTATTTTAAACCCCGAAGAGCCAACGAACTGTTAAACAAGGCGAGACAGGACGCAAGTAAAGCATTCAGTACGTGGAGGGGTAAATTGTAAACTAATCCAATCCTAACAGCTAATTATTCGATCAAGCCCCTAATATTACTAATTGTTTCTTGTTTCACAGATTATGCAAGCCGGAATAAGACAAGGCAATTCAATAGCGGTCCGCCTGGAGTTAATTTAACGAGGGTACAAGATAGTTCATCAAGGATGCACGGTAGTTTAAATTCCCTTAATTTATATGCCAATTCTCAAAATAAAAGCTCAGGTGATTCAAATAGTTTAAATAATTCGTGGAACGGGGTTTGGGGTGCTAATAAAACGTGGGGAGATGATCAAGTTAGAAAACCTGTAAGGTTGGAAGCACTGCCTTCGTTAGATTCTAAAGAAAGTAAAGGATACAATAAAGGGAATTTTAGTACTTTGGACCTGATATGAGAATGAAAGTTATTTAGGTTTAAAATTTTTTTTTTGAAAAGTTGTTACTCTGAAAGTATAAAAATGTTTGTAAATAGAACAGTAATTCTTATGAGAATGTAATGTAATGTTAATCAAAAGTTAAAAAAAAGCGCTGTGTAATAATATAAAAATGTTGCGTTTTATTTGATTTTTAATTTTCTTCCTATAACTAATCACAGTCAATGAAAAAATCCAAGTAAAAGTTGGGCAGTTTAATTAGTGGTTGAGCCATTACCTCAGCAGGCAGAATCTTATATTTAAATTCAATGTAACTTCTTAAGGATTTCTGGTAATCGTACAGGAAATGTTATTAAAAACAAAAAATTTATCGGTAATTACTTCCATGGTTTATTGTCATTCAAAAGAAAAAAAACTGACAAATCAATAAATAAAACAATGATCTTTTGATGAGTTAAGCTTAACGGAAAAAATGTAAATTACAAGAGTTCTAAAAACTGATAGTTCATGCCAGAAAAATTTTCTTTCAACACCTTTCATAAAATTCAAATTTTAAAAAAATTTACTAAAGGAACAAATTTCATTAATTACGTTGTAACGATCACAGTGCAGATAGAAGAATAATTAAATTAAACCACGTATTTTTCTTCGAAAAAAATGCCAATTCACAAAAGAAAATTCAATATATCTCC
Source organism: Liposcelis brunnea (assembly GCA_023512825.1). Classification (NCBI taxonomy): domain Eukaryota; kingdom Metazoa; phylum Arthropoda; class Insecta; order Psocodea; family Liposcelididae; genus Liposcelis; species Liposcelis brunnea. The sequence continues at coordinate 6,090,018 of CM042067.1, forward strand.
AAAAAATTGCAAGTTTCGCTTGCTAAAAGTGCTTTAAATAAAACAGCAATAATAATAATAATAATAATAAATAGTGGCAAATATTTTTTTTTAAAAAAATGCTATCGCAATCATCCATCCGCATTTTTGGTGAATCCCGTCAACTAACAAAAAGCGGATGACTACCCTTTCATTTTATCACGCGACATCACCCTGTTCGGAATTATTGATTTGAGTTTCAGCATATTAAACCGATGGAAATCCAATCATTTTTTCTTCGAAGTGCTTTCCTTCATAATCTTGCTCTTCAAATGCTCTTTGTAATTCAAGATGTTACCAGGCCATTTCGTAACGGTTGTGTTTTCACAAACCCAAATTTCTTCAGCAACTTGATTAATAAGACGGAAATCGTGAGAAACAAGAACCATGCCTCCTTCGAAATCGTTAATAGCATCGGCGAGGGCATCGATCGTTTCCATATCCAAATGATTAGTAGGTTCGTCTAATAAAAGCAAGTGAGGGCATTGCCAAGCTAAATAAGCGAATACGACTCTGCAACGTTGACCGTCGCTTAATTGACGGATCGGGCAAACCTGCTGCCGTCCAGTCAAACCGTAGCGACCAATTATTTTTCTCATTTCTTCTTTTTCTTTAACTTCCGGGAAAGATTGCAACATATAATCCAATGCACTGATGTCAAGGTCTAATAATTCGTGTAGATGTTGATGGTATCGAGCTATTCGTAAATGGGAATTTTTTCGGATCATTCCTTCGGTTGGTATAAGCTACAAAAAAATAAAATTTCATTTAATCTCTTTAACAAGATATTTTTCCGAAAAAAAATAAAGTCACCTACTTCAGCACATAATAATTTGAGCAATGTACTTTTCCCAGCTCCGTTTGGCCCGACAAGCGCGACTCTTGTGTCTAGATCAATTCCAAATTCTAAATTTTTGTAAATCCAAGGCGTTTTGTCATTATAACGGAAACTAACGTTCTGCAATTAAAATTTAAAGATTTTACAGAAATTTATCCAGCAAGGGCTAGAAATCTATTTATGTTACTTACCTGGACCATAATAACAGGAGGCGGAATTGTTCCACAACTAGGAAAGTAAAAATGAACAGTTTTGTCGTTTACCACTTTCTCAGTTAAACCTCCAGCAACCATTTTAGCTAAAGTTTTTTCTTTACTTTGTGCTTGCCTTGCTAACTTAGCAGAACCGTGACCAAACCTCGCTATATAATTCTTCATATGCGCGATTTGATCTTGTTCCCAATTATATTGTTTCATTTGGTTTTCGAGTAATTCGAGCCGGGTACGAACAAACGCATCATAATTTCCCTACAAATCAATTCACTCATTACTTTCTAAATTTCATCTACAAAAAATTTCTGAATACTTACAGTGTAATATTTAAGTCGTTTTTTATCGAGGTGCATAATATTAGTACAAATACCGTTCAAGAAGTCCTGAGAATGAGAAATTACAACGAGGATCCGTTTATACCTAAAATAAATTTTAATTAATTATTTTAGCCAGGAATTTCAATGAGAGATTTTCAAATTCTTACGTTTTCAATTCTTCTTCAAGCCATACACAAGCATCCAAATCTAAATGATTAGTCGGTTCATCTAGTAAAAGCAAATGCGGTTTTACATATAAAGCTCTTGCCAAGGCAATCCTCATTCTCCAACCACCGGAAAAATCTTTCGTTTTTTTTTGTTGCATTTCTTTGGTAAATCCAAGACCGTGTAATATATTAGCTGCCCTAACTTCAGCAGTGTCAGCTGATATATCATCAAGCCTTTCATACACATCCATTAACTGCTCCTGAGACTCTAAATTTCAAAAAAAGAGACGTTTTTTTAAAGAATGAATTTACATTATTAATATTAACGATTGATATTTACCATCATCTTCTTGCGTGGCTAATTCTTCAGCCAATTTTTCCAATCGAATTCTCTCTTCATCGACCTCCATTACACATTGAAGTGCTGTTTTTTCACTTGCTGGCATTTCACGAGTTAAATGAAAAATGTCTATATGATCTTGGATGGGAACTTCTCTATTACCTAAGACTGCCAAAAGAGTTGATTTACCTAAAAGAAAGTGATTTTAATTATTACCTAATCATTTCAATTCATTTAAAACAATTGAACCATGACTCACCACTGCCATTAAGTCCTAACAACCCATAACGTCTTCCACAATTCAATTCTAACAAAGTGTCCTGCATCAATTCACATCCATGAAAAGTAACTGAAAAATTTTCTATTTTAATATCACGAGATTTAGGATGAACAGCTAATGACCCAGTGCATGCTCTTGCCTCTGCATTTAACCTTGCATCAGCTTCAAGCTTTGCACATAATGCCTCTGCAAAAAAAACAAAAAAAAAATTAGAATTATTAACTTTTCCCACTTGAATAAATAGAACATATTTTTCTTGACTAACCTTCTTCACTAATTCCAACACTTCCATTCACGCCGTTTACCCCGTTGCAACTAGGACTCGATTCTTTGTCACCACTTCCATTAGTTTCATTTTTCGCATTTGGATTTTTCTTCCCGGTAGCACGAGCCTTGGCTGCCTCTTTCTTCTTGGCTTGTTGTTTCTTTTTGGCGTCTGAAGGCATTACTAAAATTATCTGAGAAACATAAAAAAATTACATGATTTCACATTTTTTTAGGTGACTTGGTAAGGAGGCCATTGATCGGTTACGGAACAAAGAACATTTTTAAAAAATCAGGAATTGTATTTATATTGACGTATGGATATTCTGATAGGGCTCAGCGAGGAGAATAAAATACTTACATAATTATTTACATAAAATTTAGTATTTTCTAAAAGGATGTGTTTATTCGATAACCGGATATTAACAACAAGAAAAAAAATGGCACCTCAATATCGGCAATGTTGCCAACTGCGAGTGATTAGATATGTTTGAGTTTGACGGCAGCAAAATGGCGGTTAAGGAGGCTTTGATGGGAAGCAAATGGAAAGCGAAGCGAAGCTTTCGACTGTTGATAGCGTTTTTTATTGTTTATTTCGTCATTTGAGGTCAATTTTCACAAGTAAATCAATAAAAAGGAACTTATGGTGCGAAATATGGATACTAAAGCAAATTTTAATGGATGGAAACAAGATTACGGCTGAAATATGTCATTCGTTGTTAGTGGTGAAGCACGCAGATAGCTTATCATTTGCAATGGCGAATCAAGTATGTCTTTCGTTTTGATTTTGAGTAGTTATTAGTTAGAAATGTATTTCACTAAAGTTCACTCTGTTCTGCTTCTTATGCAGTCGTTATTGCTAATAATTTAATTCAGTTTTTTCTGTAATAAATTTAGAAGGACGAATGGTTTTAAGCAGCAGATTCAATGTATCAACTTTTCCAAGCACATGGCAAAATTAGTCTGAAATCATTGTGGAGTAATTGGAAGAGGTCAGAATGCTGCCTAAAGTTTAGTCGAGGAAAATGTTCATCCAAGGAGATATGGCCATGTACAACTGAGGAATACCTCAGTTTACTTGTTCATGTAAGTTCTAGTTCATGAAAGATATTCTTTAACATTCTATCATTTTCATGGGATTTTTATAACATTTTACAGTTTCTCAGCGAGTTATCTTAAAACATTAAAGTAGTTCTTTTTGTTTAACAACCTCAAAAAATTTTAATGCTAATGAGCCAGTTCAAAAAAATTTTATGGCCAAAAATGACTTTTTAAGCTTGTCTATCTATCATGAGTGTCGTCAGCAAATTGATGAACTCTATTAAAGTTCATTCTAAGATCTTAACATGCTTATTAAAATGAAGCAAGAGTTATCTTGTTTAGCTGTTATGTTGTTTTTCACTTAAAGCTGCACGTCAAACTTTTTTCTTGTTATTAGAAGCTAAGTTTTGGCAGTTGATACTGTACAAAGCCATTTCATTCAGTTCAGCTGTTATTTTTGATCTGAATTCAAAAGTAAAATTTAACTTTAAAATTTTTCAAAAACAAATTTTTGGAAACAATTTTGTTTTTATTTAAAATTTTTCCCGACAAAATCGGAAACGGCGATTAACTTTCTCAACGCCACTTTGTCGGGAATAGAGGAAACGTTGACACTCTTTATGAATACCACTCATTCATATCGATCGGCACGGGATGCTGCGGGCAGGCGTAGTAAAACCTTTTCAAAACGTCTGAACTGAACCAAAACATACGAACTGATATACGCGAACGCATTATTATCAAAATATTGATTAGAAAAGAAAGAACCGAGTGCTTCCGTATCAGCGAATCCCACTTTTTTATTATTGTTGTTGTTTTAAAAAAAATTAAAAAACCTAAATCTAGTGACTTTTGTTACAGTAAAGGCCGAAGTTTTGTATATGTTAAGCAAGTGTTATCGTTAATGAGGATTACCAAAGGAACCAAAGGTATAATTTTTAATTATTTAACCAATTTCCTGATAACAATGTCGCTTTTTATATTTTCTTGATTTTTCTTTTAATGATTTATAAAAACTGCGTCCGGGGATTTAATGTCTTTATTTTCCCCCGTTTAGTCGGCTATTAAAAGTTGAATGACTTCACGTGATAGCCGTAACTAATTTCTTCTGATGTAATTCATAGATTCAAAGCAATCTCGATTTTTATTAACGTCCACAAAAGATTTTTTTTTTTTATTTGTTTATTTATTTTCCAGAGGGAAAGGTGAAACCCTTCCGAGTTTTAATAAAATCGGAAACCTCGTCTATGTCGAGAGAAAGTTTAAAGGTCAAAAATATAAAGGAAAAACTTTTTGTTGAATTAAAATCTGTTTCCGTAGGCGTGCGAATCTGATTTCTCCCTGTTTTTCGATACATATATTATTAATAACTAAAACCCGTATCAGGAGACAAGAGGTGAAAGATTAATGAATTATACGGGCTTTTTTTTTTTTTATCGGGAATAATAGGTCACCCCAGTAATGGTAAAATTGTATACCGATAATTGAGTGCTGATTAGAGTTCTCAATTTTTTCTCTCTCTGTCTCTCTTGCTGGTAAGCCGGAAGTGAGAAGGTAAATATTTTTTTAACGAAGATGCTCTTAACTATGTATACAATATTTTTTTTTTCCTCTTTCCGTTTCAGCATGGTTCGTGCTTACCGGTTTTCTTTTTCCTTGTTTTGGATATTTCTACATCGCTGATTTTTATAATTATTATAAGGCGCGAAGAAAATTGGGAAAAATGTTATTCGCGAAGAACGAGAAAATTTCCTGTGTGTGTTGATTGAAAGAAATTGACATAAGAAGTCTTTCGCTTGAGAGCATGTCTCGTTTTGAAATTTTTCCAGAAATAAAATTCCAAGTTTTTTTCAGTGATTCGGATCGGAAAGGAAACAGAGCAACGTTTTTACGATCTTCTCGTTAAGTTAAGAGGGTTGTAAGGGTTGTAAAGCTTTAAAATTTTCTAAAGAAAGAAACGGATTTTTTTTACCGCTGCGACACTTTTCTAAAAGGCGAAAATCGTGAAAAGATAGTAATTCCTGTAAGAAAAAATAATTTCCTGATCATTTTTGTTTCTTTGAAAAGTAAGAAAAAAAAAGTTCAATTTCATTTTATTTTTCCAATTTAAATCAGGGAAAAATGATTTTCGCTGGAAAAACCCCGATTAAAGGTGGTAAAAATGTAATTATCGATAAAAAAAAAATCTCTCACGTTTGATTACTTGAGAAACCGCATCGCGTTCAACTACGCAAAAAGAAAAAGAGATCGTTTAATTAGAAAGGTTTTTTGGATCGTTCAGTTTTTTAATGTAAGGGTTTAGATTTTTGGGCATGGTGATTTTTTTCGAAGGCCTGGCCCGGGCTGACCCGCGTAGATTTTGGAAACATGACCCGTTTTTGCTGAATATTTAGTTTGTCGATTTCCGCGAAGCCAGGGAAAAATTTGGTTAAATGGCTTCTTGTCAAAGTCTGTTAAAAAGTAATCGGAGATAGAATTTGGTCTTTACTTCCCTCAAAAAAGAGATTATTAAGGGAAGTTATACTTTTTTAAACCGTTAAAAATGTCCATAAAAATTTCAATCTTTAGAAATTGTGAAGATTTTATGCAAAGAATTTTCTGGGCAAGGAAATTTTTTTGTTGAGAATTTTCTTGGCGAGGAAAATTTTTTTTAGAACTCTTCAAGTGTTTAGATATTTTCTAGAATTTTAGTTTTCAAAATTTTTTCATAACTTTTCGGCTTATGAATTTTTTTTCCAGTATTTTGTTAAAATGTTTTTCCTTGTAAAAATTGATCCGAACAAATTTTTCGTTGGGGACTTCATTAGGAAAAAATTAAGAGGGGGATTGAACTTGAAATCAGAGAATGGGCCAGAAATCAGTCGAAATTGAGTCCCATATCAGCGGTGTCAGTAAAAACTTCAAAATTTTTGGTTTTTCCGGATTTTTTGGGGAGGGTGAACTTTAACGGAAAATTGCCAAAGGGAAAAGTTGGTCCAAATAGAGTCTGGTATCTCAGCACCAAAAAATAAAAAAAATTGTTTAAGCCGGTTTCGAGAAAATCTTTGAAAACTCATCATTTGACCTTATTTGGCCCCGCCAAAGTCGTAAATTTTGAAAATAGCATTTAAATCAAAAAATGGACCGAAAACTTTTAATACCCGACCATTATTTAGTAGAGGTCGAGTTCCATGTCGGCGCTGTCCGTAAAATCTGGAAATTTTCGATTTTTATGGATTTTGCTCTGAGGGCGAATTTTTGACAAAGGTATTAAGTTGTTCCAAATAAAGTCAGGTATCTCCACACAAAAATTGAGAGAAAACGTCGGAGCCGTTTTCGAGATAATTCTTGAAAACCCTAAATTTGAACTTATTTGGCCCTATTAAAGCCGTAAGTTTGGCCAGATGGTCTCGGCTATGGAATAACATTTTTCCTTCTGCCTAAGGAAGGCGGTCGCCAATTTTTATTGCGCCGGCTCGTTGGGTTTCGAAAATACAGCCGAAAAACGAAAGTGAATAAATGGACGTCAGCCCAAAAACCATTTCTAAGCTTATTTCACGGCCAAATATTTAACTTGGCATAATTTCATTTCTTTCCTTTAAATTTGCCAAATGGACGAGATTCAAGCTCAATTTTGACTGTCTTTGCTTCCATTTTTAATATATCTATAGCTGTGGCTGCTAAGGGTTAATAAAAGCAGCCAAACCTCTTTAACAAAAAATTGTTCACATCCCCTTTCCCTAAATTTTCTTGTTACGCCCCTGGTTTCTTTCCTTTAAAATCGTAAACTCCAGATTTTTGTTTTTTTCCCTTAAAATCTTCCAAACCCCTCTTTTTTTTCCCTCTTAGAATCGTAAAATCGCCAAAAGCAAGAAGCTTTGCATCAACTAAATCCGATTACTCATTTAACTGTAAAACGGGTTTTAGTTTAGCTTTACTTTGTGACAAGCTAAAGTAACTTCCCGACAGCTACATTCAAAGTTATTCCGGAGGGGGGACGAAAACGACAAAATAACCTTCCTTTCCCACGTAGCATAACCCCCTCCAGTTAAGCTCAAACCTCGAGCTTTTGTATTATTTTCCCACGCCGCCGTTCCCAACCAACAATTTTAATTTATTTAATTTTTCTCTCTTTCTTCTTTTTTTTCAGGAACTGAAATCGGTTTGGAAACCCGCAATGCGTAAGGGAAAAGAATCAACAAAAACATCATTTAATATACGATGAGCCGACTCCTGTGTTGGGACAAAGGGCTAACAATAATAATATCAAAATGGACTACATACGAGAATTCGACATCAGATTGGATAGGGAAATGTATTATGCCGGCGAGACCCTCACGGGACATGTGATCCTAAACACCGTGGAAAATTTTAAATTAAGATGTAAGCATTCTAAGGCTCGGAGAGATAAGGTTACACAGACAACTCGGCCGAATGATTCGATTCATTTAATGAGATTGAAAGTAAACGCTGGAACATTTAATTTCCTTATTTTGTTGCCTCTTTCGTTTTCTAGTCGAGCCAGGTTTATTAGCTCCGAAGGGGAAAAAATCGAATAATAATTTGGTGCAGGGGGAGGATTTTTCTCCGTAGCAAGAAAAAGAAGGGAAGGACATTGTTCTGGAGTAATTTTATTTGTGCCCCGTGCGAAAAAATATTTTGCAAATTAAAGTAGTTTTGAGAAAATCGGAACCACTGGTTCATGTTTTAGCCCCGTCGCTTCTAATTTTCTAAAATTCTGAGAGAGAGAAAACCATCGGGGGAGGTCCAGCTAAAATTTGTATAAAAATAAAACCAAGCTTAATTAAAATTTCAAGAAAAAAACGGGCTCCTTTTTGGGGGAGGGGGGGTGCAACTGTTTTGGGTCTTTATAAAATAAACCTATACATGGAATTTACCTTTCCTACCTTCAATCGATTCGGAGTTAAACTGTGAGACAGAAAATGGGTTATGTTTCATAATTTTGCCTACACAGCTTTCGAACTGCCGAAAAGTTTCAGTGGAAAGAGATCAAACTTGCTTGTAGGAAGTCCCTGTTTGCGCAAACCGTAAACATTTTGTGATGAACATCTTTTTAAAAAAATTTTTTAAAACCTTTTTCTGCTTATTAGTGCTTTTTGATCATTTTTTTTGGCAACATTTTCCCTTGAAAAAATTGATTTAACAGGAAAAAGTTATCACAAGATTTTGGTTGACAAGAAAAATTTATGAAAAGGATTTGGTTGACTATTAAAATTCTGAAATAACTGTTCGACTATGAAAATTCTGAAAAAACTTGTTCGACTATTAAAATTCAGAAATAACTGTTTGACTATTAAAATTCAGAAATAACTGTTCGACTATGAAAATTCTGAAATAACTGTTCGACTATGAAAATTCTGAAAAAACTTGTTCGACTATTAAAATTCAGAAATAACTGTTCGACTATGAAAATTCTGAAATAACTGTTCGACTATGAAAATTCTGAAAAAACTTGTTCGACTATTAAAATTCAGAAATAACTGTTCGACTATCAAAATTCTGAAATAACTGCTCGACTATGAAAATTCTGAAAAAACTTGTTCGACTATTAAGTTCTGAAATAACCTGTTCAACTACCAGAATTATGAAATAACCTGTTTGACTAATACAATTTTGAAAAGTTTGGTTCAACTATTAGAATTCTAAACCAAACTAGTTCTACTATTAAAATTCTGAAAAAACTTGTTCGACTATTAAAATTTTGAAGAAACTTGTTTGACTATTAGAAATCTGAGATAACCTGTTAAAATTCTGAAAAAACAACATAATCAAGTCTATTACATACAAACAAGTATAGACATCAAGTATAGCAAACAATAAGTCTATTAAAATGCTGAAATTACCTGTTCAACATCATCTAAAAAAATGAAATTTTGGCTGGGAAATTTTTTTCTATTTGATTTAATTCCTAAAAAGGCTGCACTTTCTACTGAGAAGACCCTTAAGTTTATTACTTCATTAGCACATATTTAAATAACAAATTATGACTTTAGATATTTTGTAAAAAAAAAAAACTATAACCAGCCTCCTGAAATAGCTTTACTTTTCCATAAGCCGTTGTCTAACAGGGAAAATTATTTATTTTAATCACTCGGCACAGAAATTCCAAAAAACAAATAATCAATCATACCGATGAATTAAAAAAACGTTATTTTTGAAAATCTGGTGGCAGCGGTAATTTATTATAAAAATTTCCCCCTCACGAAAAAATGATCCTGGCAACGCTACTAATTCCTTAAAACAATGACCGACGACCACCATAAAAACCCATTTTAACGATTATTAAAATCCTTGCTTTGAATTTTTTTTCTATTTTATTAGTGAAAAAGAACAGGGCTTTATAAAAAAAATTTTATTCTCGCCACAGAGATTTTTTATTATCACGTCGTGAAATGCATCCCAAGATCAGATAGATTCGTTCCACTCGAGCGAACCCAAAAATCATTCCTCTCTCTCTTTTTTTTTGTTTGCAGCTATACGAGTCGTTTTACGAGGAAAAGCTCACGCCGAATGGAAAATAGTCGTCAGCGGTGACAGACGAACCGTTAAGGACGATCAATATTTCGTAGATGACAGAGCCATAATATGGGGAAAAGGTAAATACCAAACGCTTTTATGTTTCTCTTTTTCTTTTTCGGCAGAAAAACGAAGGTAAAAGAGTAAAAATTGGAATCTGATTTGGTCCCGGTGGAAATCCCTTTGCCTGATTCAACGTTTGATTTTAGCAAAACTTTTTTTTTTTATGAAAAAAGCTTTTACGTCAAACGATTGAGTTTTTTTTTTGTGAATAAGATTTCTGAATAAACCGAATGAATATTTTATTTTTTGTTTTTAGATAAAGTCGAAGGGACGGTCCCAATTTTGCCGAGAGGCCATCATCAATTCCCGTTTAAATTTCAATTACCTGAAAGTCAACTGCCATGTTCTTTCGAAAGCAAGCCGGGATTCATTAGATATTATATAAAGGTCACGGTTGACATTCCGTATGCATCGCCCCCGCAAGGAATGAAATATTTTACAATAATCGGCCCTCATATTGATTGCATGGACGAACAATATTTGGTAAGTGCAATTGGTTTTGGGAATTGAGAATTGTGAATTTGTGTTGTTCGCAGGAGCGTTATGTGTGTTTCTCGAGTTGCGGGGTTTATTTCCTTTTCCCTTATCGGTTTCATTTCCGTTCTTTTTTTCAAAAGCGTAGAAAAGGCACGTTGTGTACGTTGGAAGTAATTATCGATTCGATGTAGTAACGCTTTGGGGGTAATTTTTCCCTTTGGGTTTGAGTTTGAGAAGATATTTTTTGAAAAGCAAAACGAAATATTTTTAAGCATGGAAAAAAAAGTTTGAGAATCTCTAAGCAGCCAAAGGAAATTTTTTAACACAGAATCAGCAGAAAAAATTTGAGCGGAATTCTTATGCATTGAGATTGCTCTCGAGATTTAAAACCATTTTGAATGAAAAATGTACGAAAGCCCTGAAGGGTCACAAAAGAAAGGATCGAATTTTTTCTGCAACCTTTTTTTATGGCCAGAAAGGGGGTCGAATTTTTGCCGACCTTTTTTCGACCCTTTTCATGGCCAGAAACGTGATCGCATTTTTTTCGACCCTTTTTCTGCTCTTTTAATGGCAAAAGAAAGGATCGAATTTTTTCGACCCTTTTCTTGGCCAGAAACGTGATCGCCTTTTTTTCGACCCTTTTTTTGCTCTTTTAATGGCAAAAGAAAGGATCGAATTTTTTCGACCCTTTTCTTGACCAGAAAGGTGATCGACTTTTGTTCGACCCTTTTTCTGCTCTTTTCAAGACAAAAGAAAGGGTCGAATTTTTTCTGCAACCTTTTTTTATAGCCGGAAAGGGGGGCGAATTTTTGTCGATCTTTTTTCGACCCTTTTTTTGGCCAGAAACGTGATCGCATTTTTTTCGACCCTTTTCTTGGCCAGAAACGTGATCGCCTTTTTTTCGACCCTTTTTTTGCTCTTTTAATGGCAAAAGAAAGGATCGAATTTTTTCGACCCTTTTCTTGGCCAAAAAGGTGATCGAATTTTTTTCGACCCTTTTTCTGCTTTTTTCCTGACAAAAGAAAGGATCGAATTTTTTTGACCCGAAAAGAAAGGATCGAATTTTTTCGACCCTTTTCTTGGCCAGAAAAATGCGATGGAATTTTTTTCGACCCTTTTCTTGCCCAGAAAGGTGATCGAATTTTTTCGACCCTTTTTCTGCTTTTTTCCTGACAAAAGAATAGATCGAATTTTTTTGACCGTTTTCTTGGCCAGAAAGGTGATCGAATTTTTTCGACCCTTTTCTTGGCCAGAAAGGTGATCGAATTTTTTCGACCCTTTTCTTGACCAGAAAGGTGACCGAATTTTTCCTGTAGTTTGAGACTTCCTCTCTTCACCGCTGTTTTTCCAAAGCAGGAAACATTAAAATTTCTTATTAATTATTATTAATCTTTTTTAATCCCAAGCTAAAAGTTTACTTCCAAGTTTCTTTTAATCTCAGCCCGATAAGAAAAAAGGTTAAACCGGTAATTTATAAGTTTTCATCTCAAGAAAGAGTTTTCATAACCAGAATCCAAAGCTGCGGAACTTAAAAGGAAACGAAAATAATTATTACGTAACGTGAAATCTTACGTGTGAGATTTAAATCGATAAAATAAATATTTAAATTGTGTTTGGTCGGAGGTTGAGTTATTCATTCCAACAAAACTACAAGAAAAATTACTTTTTCTCAGTATAAATTTTTTTTAAAAATATGAAATAGAAGTGTAGGCAACGACCTTGGGCCTGAGGCTTCAAGTAGGCGGTAAGCTCTTTGTCAAGCGATTTTTAGAAAACTATTTTTGTTGAATATGGGTTAATCCTCGGAAATTTTTCCTGCCAACAATATTTATTCCGAGAACAGAGAAAGGCGGATGGAACTTTTTTTTCTTTGAAATTTTTAATAAATCTAATTTTTTTTTTTAGAAACCCATGTCTGGCCACGATAAAAGAACAACATGTTGCCTGTGCTGTGAAAGAGGACCCGTCACGCTCCATACTCAATTAGAAAGATCTGCATATGTCTGCGGTGAATCCATAAAGCTCAAGGCCAATATTGACAATCAGGGTGAAGAAACCGTCAGGCTGAAAGTCAAGTTATTGCAGGTAAGAGCATCATAACAATAAATTCCCCCACAATGGAAATTTCACTTCGGGCCAAATATCAAAATTTCCCCTTCTATACATTCCTTTCTTCTCTCTTTTCAGTACGTAGAATATTTTATCGACAGAGGAGTGCTCGGAGTTACAAAAGAGCTTCAACATGTCGTCCTCGAATACAAAGGTGATATAGTAAAACCAAACACAAGAACCAAATGGGATTCTAATCAAAGCTTAATTGTGCCAACAATGCCGCCAACCGTCGTCGGTGTTTGCAGAGTCATGCAAATTTATTACGTGCTTAAGGTAAGTTTTTTTTTCAGTTTTTCGTTTCGCCAAAAAATATTATCAGAATTTTATTTTATTTTAGGTTAATCTAGAGCTAGAAAAATCCGGTGAAGATCTCCTCATGCACTTCCCAATAACAATAGCAACTGTGCCCTTCAGGATTCCCAACTCCGATCAACAGCCTAAAGTAACTTACGGTGAGTTTTCCCCCTTCGGATCAAGTTTCATATATTTAAAAGGGCGTGGCTAAATCAAATAATTTTTTTTAGATGTTGCGAGTGAACATGTCGAAGGAGGATTGTATATCGGCCCTGAATTTTTATTAGGAGAAGTTTACGATGGTTCAAGTCATCATCAGGACAAAGGAGAAACTGTTGTTTTATACAGACCGGTCTACGTTACCGTCGTTAAACAGTAACACATAAAATAATTCACTTTTAAAAAATGCAAAAAAAGAAACCACAGGAATAGGCCTAATTTTGTTGCTTAACCAAAACTGTTGATTAGTTTTTTATTTCATTTATGCGAAAGTATTTTGATGATATATTTTGGCCTTAAGTAGCGATGAGAATTATTTGATGAAATACTTTTGTGTATTTGAATTGTAAAGTGAAGCCTTTATTTACTGAAGTAAAACACAGCCTAAGCTTGTAGAGCAAAATTCTTTTTTTAGTTTTTTTTATTTTTTAGTTTTAGGCGGAGTCAAAATTTGCACACAGCTCAAAACCGATATTACTGCAGCGATTTAACCTTTACTGGTACAGTCATAGCATATTTTAAAATGTTGCAGATTTAGGAAATCTACCTTTTGGCTGAGGTTGCACAGAAAAATAATATGTCAAATATGCTATGAACTTTCAGAAGCCCCTTTTCCTTAAAATTCATTGGCACCGCCTAGCAATTTAATTTTAACACTCCATTACATGCAATCTTTTTGTAAAAACTTATCCAATTTAATCCAGAAATATTGATAGTAAAATAAACAGCCAACCCAGGTGCCAAAAAAAAATAAATAAATGGAGAATATACACACCAAAAACATCATCCCGATTAGAGTTTTTTTTTTTTTAAAATAAGAAAAATCTACTCTTCAGTCATTTCAAAAGGTGATTTGTGTGACTTAAAATCGCCGAATACAGTATTTGGGTTCTTTAGAATAGAAAAATGTGCCATGGCCATAAGCCGTTTTAATTTGTTTTCTTTTTTACTTCTCAAAGGGGGCCGGCCCTCTTTTAAAAATTATTAAAGCAAAGAACCGTGTATTATCGAGTCAATATTCAAACAAGTCACCTTATAAGAGAAGTTCTTGGCCTAATGCTATTAACGATGTGCTTATTTAATGGCCTATATAATGGAACTTTTCTTGCACATAAGAATAGCTTTAGGGTTAAGTATTGTAGCTGTTACATGTTTTTTAGATGTTTTATATGTTTCCACACACTTGATTGTTCAAATGAAAACCCGTATAGGGAATGTTGAGAAAATTATGAATAAAAAGAAGACACTGTTATTAATTTCTGTGTTTTTTAAAACTTTTCCTTACTTTTTTTTTTAAAAAAAATATAAATAAAACGGTAAACATATTAGCAGCAAAAAGGAAGTGACACATAGCAAAAATAAGTTTTGCGTGGAATGTTGGCAACACTTGATTACGTTTCGGCCATTTAACAAACAGACGTTTCGGCCATTTAACATAAAACAAACAGGTTAGTTTTTTAATCGCTTGAAATCTTTGACATCCTGTGTTTTCTAGTAGTCATTTATTATTTTAATTAATTATGATTGTATTAAGGATCATTAAACACAAATTCCGTTGACGTTTCTTTCATAAGTTTGATGTTTGGACGGATGTATTCCCTTGTGTGATTTAATGTGTTGATAGTTTTTAGGATGACTATCAGGCCAGCCTACAGGCCCAACATAGTTAAGAAGCGCACAAAGCGTTTCATTAGACATCAAAGTGATCGTTATGTGAAATTAACGAGATCATGGAGGAAACCTAGGGGTATTGACAACAGAGTTCGAAGGAGATTTAAGGGTCAATATTTAATGCCCAGTATTGGTTATGGATCGGACAAACGAACACGTCATATGTTAAGGACAGGATTTAGGAAAGTTGTGGTTCACAATGTTAAGGTAAATATTTGTAAAAGAGTGATTATACATGTTTCCAGAATACCTTAATATTAAATAATGGGTCTGTCAGTGTGAAACATGCTGCCATTTCCTTACGCCAAGATAACCTTACTTTGACCATACAAGTTCTATACAGAACATGTTACAAGTAAACAATAGCACAATAGTGCTTTGTACTTTTGCAAGCAGTTTTATGAAAGCTTTGTCTGTGTCATCGCTGATATCTATTCCAGTTTTTTTTTGCTGACATAGTATTAAAAGTGTAACATCCAGAGTTTATGTCCAGGGGACATTTTGTTTTGAAAGTATAGAGTCCTGTGTAACTTTAGGAAGATCTTGGGAACAGTCTTCAACTTTTACAATGGAATTAGATTTATAATTTAATTGCAGTTGTTTTGTTATTGCAAAAAACTCTCTGTGTTGCTAATTATCATGTTATCTTTCTTGTTTCAGGAAGTAGAAATCCTTATGATGCAAAATAGGAAATTTTGTGCAGAAATTGCCCACAATGTATCTTCGAAGAAGCGAAAAGCCATTGTACAAAGGGCAGCGCAACTTAGCATTAGAGTAACAAACGCAAATGCAAGACTCAGATCAGAAGAAAATGAATAAATGGTTAATTTTATTATAACGGACTCTTGTCAATATAACACTGGGTTCTTTTTATTTCTATGTTTCATGTTATCCTTTCTTATTTATCTTAAGTCAAGCTCAGTCCAATAATTTTAATGTTAAAGTTTCTTACATTAAGTCTGATTACAAAGGATCATGGTCGTGCAAAGGATGAACTTCGAAAAAAAATGAGGAATTTAGAAGTAACATTTTTGGAGCTTCTTGCTATAATCAGTCGACTTGTTGCCTTTATAAAAATAATGTTGGCAATTTAATTTTCTAAGGTTGGCAACAAAACGTCAACAATTTAAACTAAACATGGCTCCGGTTAAGAAGAAACGTGTTTCTAAGAAAACTAAAAAATCATGGAGAAAACATATAGATGTAAAAGACGTTGATGACTTTTTTGAAGATCTTCGATTAGAGGAACGTTTAGGATATAAACACGGTGATAAAAAAAATGAAGATTTGTTTCAAATCGATGTGCAAGGCTCAACCAATAATGAGAAACCATCAGGTAAAAAAATAGTGTATAACCTCAAACAGACTCCTGGTAGCAGGAAATCTCTACGAGTTAAAGAAAGGACAACTCCAAAATGCTTTGAGATTTTGGAGAAAAGATCAGCAGTTCCTGATCCTTTAATTAAGAGAAATAGGGTTAAAAATCCAGAAGAAAGACGTCATCCAATATATAAGAAGATTCTACAGCAGAGAGCTGAGAATGGTATTTCAACAGTAAGTTATTTAATTGTAATTTTTGAGGTTTTAAATTAATGGAATTACTTAATTTTAATTTATTTTTAGGCAAAGGAGAAAGAAGCTATTAGGAATAGGGAGATTGATCAAGAGAAGCGTGACAATAAACCACAACGAGGAGTATTCGATCATGATATTTGGGCAGTGGAAAATAACGATAAA
The DNA here is from genome assembly GCA_023512825.1 of Liposcelis brunnea. Taxonomy (NCBI): domain Eukaryota; kingdom Metazoa; phylum Arthropoda; class Insecta; order Psocodea; family Liposcelididae; genus Liposcelis; species Liposcelis brunnea. Next base: position 6,106,584 of record CM042067.1, read on the forward strand.
GATTTAAACGGACATGCATACTGGTGCACAAGTGATACTGTTAGACACACATTACACAATACAGGGAAAAAACGGAAACACATTCCAAAAACAATCCGTGAAAAAACATCATTGTTGCCTGCAGTTGAACCTCCTCATCCTGGTACATCTTATAACCCATCAGTTAAAGATCAAAGGGAAGTTGTTGAAATTATATTGAATAAAGAGAAGAAGGTTAAAAAAGAAGAAAAACACATAGAACGAGTAACTACAAAGATGTTTTCAAGTCTTCCAGAGAATAAAATTCAGAAGGAATGGCTAAATGAAATGTCAGGGGGATTATTCCCTACCAAAGAAGACAAGGAAGTTGTAGAAGGTGATTATTCAACTGTTAACCCTCCTGTGCAGAATAAAAAGAAGACATTGCAAAAGAGGAGAAAGTTACGAGAGGCTGAGGCATTAAAGGAAATGATCAAGCAGAAGAAAACTGAGAAAAGGAAAATTTCTGATATGTATAAACTGAAGAAGTTTAATGAGGAAATTAAGAAGAAGGAACAAGAAATTCAGAAAAATATAGAAAAGAGGAAGAAAAAGTTGGAACAGCACCCTTTTATAACGAAAACGTTAGGTAAAATTAAATATGAGGAACCTGATGTAGAATTTACGAGAAATGAAGATTTGAGAGGTACTTTAAGAGAAAGTAAACCAGCTGGAAATTTATTAGTAGATAGGTATAAGAGTTTACAAAAGAGGAATGTAATAGAGCCTCTACTTAAACAGAAGAAAAAGAAGAGGAAGATGAAGAAGTATGAAAGGGAGTCGACAAAAATGGGCTGGGAGCCCAAAGGTTATTAAATAATATAAATAAATTTTTTCTTAAGAATTTTATATTGGTTTTTAATTATTTTTATCTTCAAATCCTTTTTTCATCGCTGCTTTTTGTAAAAAAAATTACATCAAGCTAAAAAAATTTCAAAAATCGCGTTTTTATCGTTTTTGCTAAAAATCAAAGCTTTTTTATATAAAAATGCCGGGTTTTTGCTGTAATTAACATTTGCTTTAATGTCCGACGCCAAATGTGCTTAGTGGTTTATCATTCAAAAGTGACATTTCATTTATTCGCAATTACTCAAAATGACAGGAGCTGTAACTAATGAACCTGAATATAGTATAGAAGAAGATGATAATTTCATTAAAATAACAATACCGGCGCCATTATCTCGTCCTGATAGTGCTGCTGTTCTACTCGAAGGAAATGTGCTCACTTTTGATACTCATCCTTACCTTCTTAAGTAAGTAGCACGTGTTTTTTAAGGTTTTCTTGAAATATAGCTTATTAAATGAGAGAATAAATTTTTTTACAGGTTAAAGTTACCAAGTAAAGTTTTAGATGATTACAGTCATGTTAAGTTCGATGGACAAAATGGCATTTATATCGTTAGACTGAAGAAAGATCTGAGTGGCAATGGTGCATTAGAAGAAGATGAAGATGATGAATCTCAGTGTGAGGAGAGTGAGTTGTTATTAGAAGGTTTAGGAGATGAAAAGTTAAACGAGAAACATGGAATCGGAAATCAGTTTTACGGGTTTGGAAATCTGTATTCAAAGATGTTTGGGCAGCATTGTGTAAGTATAATTTTATTCAAGCATGCCATCAAATTACAGTTTCTAAATAATTTATTTCAATTCATTAGGATGAGTTTTCTGATGTCATTGATGTACCAGATCCAGATAAAACTGATCCGAAAGAGAGGACCAATTTAAGGAATGAAGATGAGAAAAAAAAATGGGATATTGATCATTATTTAGCAGATACTATGGAGCCAGAGACTTGTGATGTAAATAGTTATTTAAATTATAATCCTTTTTGGGATAGAACTCCTTTAAGAGGTAAGACAAGTAAAAATATAAAAATCTTGAATAAAGGAAAGAGCGTAAATGATTTGATTTCATTGCAGATGAGTTATCAGATGATGAGAAGGAAGTATTATTAGAAAATTTAACAAGAAAAGACTGGATGAAATCAGAATTAGCAGATGAAACAAGGAAAATATGTGAATTACAAATGATAGATATTTTATTTGCCTATGCATATAATAAGCGAGTTACAGAAGGTGATAATACAGTAACCTCTGCATGGAATATAACGAAACTTAGTGCTTCTTTATCTTGGTTTGAAGTGAGTAAATTCAATTTTTTGGAGATTCTTGTAAGATACTAATCTGAATATTTTTTCTGACAGGTTTTTAAAAATGTGAAGGAGGTGCTCATATCATGTTACAAAAGATGTCTCACATATCCATTGTGCCGAAATTGGGATTTAGCAGAAGCTGTGAAAAAGGATGTAGCTTTGATTTTAAATTTAGGTGAGGAAATCAAAGAAATCTGAGGGTGATTATGTAGTTATTAATAACTATGATTAAAACTGCCTTTGTTTTGATTTGATTTTAGGTCCCAAGATAATCACAAGGTGCTTTTTAGAAATTAGAGACATATTTAACGAGACTGATAACTACTACGTACTCAATACTTTATATATTAATGATTTAGCTCATTTCGCTTATAGTTTGGATAAGGAGAAGACTGCGGAATTATCGAGAGAAGTAGAAGTAAGCAAAAAAAAATAATAATTTTACTTTTAAAATTTTTGTTTTTGTATTAAATACATGTTTTATTCTTGCAGATGGAATTAACAAAATGTGATGTAAATATAGAGCTTCCTTTAATAGAAGTAGCTGCATATTTAGTCTTAAATCAAGAAAACAACAAAAATGAAAACGAGGAAGTGGATATGAGTATAGTAATTGAAAGATTAGCTAAATTAGGAATGAAATCTTTGAATATTAATAAATTCAGCGGAAGCGGAAGCGAAAGTTCTGATTCTTCTACTACTGAAGAAAGTTATGAAATTCCAGAGGGGAATAATGATTTGCCTGAAGAAAGTGATGATGATAGTAGTGAAGGAGAGGAAGAAGAATCGAGTGATGATGATTTTGCAAGTGATGAAAGTGATGATGATGAGGAAGAAGAAGAGGAAGCTGAAGAAGAAGAGGAATGGGAATCGTGCGAAGAGGAGGAAGAGGATGAGGACGAGGAAGATGATAATCAGTAATGGTATTAATTTTTTTTTTTAAGTTTGAGGGTTAAGTTGGGCTCATTTTGAGCCAAAGGCCAAATGAATGCGGGAGTTAAAATTTTTAAAGCTGTTAAGCAGTCAAGCTGAGCGCATGAAAGTGGTTGGAGGTTTGAGCTAAGTCCAAGATAAATTTAATGGGTTTTTATCTTAATTATTCTTCAAATTAGTTTCTGACCAATAGGGGATGGGCTTTAATGTGTTCTGCATTCTGAGCTCCCTTACACTTCGAAAAAATAAAAATTTGTGAAGCGATTATTCCCCTTTAAAATTACAGACCGCATCCATAAATCTGCGATTTTTATTTTTTTATAACGTCATAATCTTAAAATATTCCTCCAAAAATACCAAGTCTAGAAAAAAAACAAGCAATAAAAAAAGCCCCCTACGAAAACCGCAACGAAGTTTTTTTTTTTAAAAAAAAAATAAAGCCTGGAATTTAACTTTTCCCTGGCAAAGTTCCAAATGTCCAAAAGCTCTGGTCGGGAAAGAAGACGAGATCATTTTCTCCAGTTATTTTTTTCATTCCCCTCTTTTAGAAAAAAAATTTCCTCCTTATTTTACGGGAAAGTGATTTAGGCATTTGATATACAAAGAAAACATGCTTTTTGTTTTCCCGACTGTCTTTTTTTCTGTTAAACTCTTCCGAATCACAGACAAGGAAAGAATGAAAAATAAAAATAAAAAAAAATCGGGAAAATATGTAATTTGTCTCGCCGCCCTCCCTAAGTGAACGATGCCTTGGCAATATCCTTTACGAATCACTAAGTGGCTTTCTCATATCCGTTAGCTTGATATTCAATTCCAAACATCTTCCCTTTTCCGTTTCCGCTTTGCTTCGTATTTTGATTTTCTTTTCTGTCTTTTTACTTGTTAAATTATTTACAAGCTTCATGCTGACGTTCTGTCACACGCGAAACGTTTTATTTTTTTTTTTCGATTTTTACTGCATTATTTTCCCACCCCCAAAATGTGTAATTTGGGGGATTTTTCCAAGTTTTTTCCTCAGCGCCATTGGAGGAGTTATAGTCAAATAGAATTTCAAAGCGTTTGCTGATGGTAAATTTCTTTTTGTCAAAAACAAATTTGAGGAAATCGGTTTTTTCCATATAAGAATCTTTGGGTAATTTTTTTTTTTTATTAAAAGTTGTAGCTGTAATTTTTAGGCAAGAAAAAATAAGGCAAAATACGCAGTTTGGCAAAATTAGGCTTTTGAGGCGACTCCTCAACTCCTACTTCCTCACTCTAGGGAGCTCGAAAGTAAAAAATATTTTGTAATCTTTCACCAAAAAAATTTTTGGAAGCTTTTTATAAAATCAGAAAGGAAAAAATTGTGAAATAATTTTTAATTAGAACAGTTCTAGAACATTTTAACATCCAGAGCCCTATAACCATCAATAAAAACTGCAGCTAAGTTATTTAAAACTACTCCACTAAATTTATTTCGACAGAAAAATAACAAATTTTCTGTGAAAAGACCTCAGATATTTTATTTATATCCCCGCAGTGAAACAATTATTATTTCAGAGATAACAAAAGTGGAAAAATGAAATTCGAGATGAGTAAAAACTTTTTTCTTTCCCCCCCCCCCCCTCTCTCTCTCCCCCTCTGCCCCGTTTTGTTTTCTTTGAACGTCCATTAAGAGACGCCAAACAAAAATGCTACAATTTATCTTTTATACACGTAAAAAAATTTTATTTCCAACTCAAGAGGAAAAAGTCTTTCATTTTTTTTTATTAAAACGAAATTTCACCTACCGGAGTCATTTACCAAGCTCATCATTTCATTACGTTTAAAACTAAAGCACTTTGTTGCTTTTTATATTTTCCGGGAGCTTTTTACTTTCGCTTTTCCATTAATTGCCCTCTTGAAATGCGATTTTGATCCCCTAAATATCAAATCCATGTCTCTAATCTCTTCGAACCTTTTTTATTTTTTGAAAAAGAATTATCCCTCTTGACCTAAATATTTCCTTTTTTATAAAACGATTGTCTGTGAGTCATCCGGGAAAAACTGCTCGATAAACATGAAAAGAAAATAAAACGGCAGACGCTCGGGCTCCCGTTTTTTCTTTTTTTTAATTTTTATATCACGGAAGCCCTTTTAAAGAGTTTTTATATCCGTTTCCGGTATTCCGATATTAAATAAAATGATAATCCGATCAATCGGAAGAATATACACTTTTTCACCCGATGAGGGGTTGAGACAATGTCGAAGGGGTCATGAACAGGGAGTGCGGCACACGAACTTTCTCATCAATGTAAAGAGACGGATGATTCATATAAATAAGGGTTCAGCTCTCGTTTTGTTTTTATCGCTTCTATTAGAAAAATTATAGGGGTGGACATAATTTATAACAATAACTATAAATGTTATCGTTATCTCTCTCGTCCTCTCGTTTAAGATATCGTTTTTAATAAATTATCGTGGCCACTTTTTGAAATTAGCGAAGAGAAAATTAAGTGATTATTAAATTGTATAGAAGAGGGGAAGGAGGACAAAGAGCCCGGCAGGTTTAATAATGCGAAGTTATTGAATATAGCCAGAAGTTAATAAACATTTGAAATTCTGGGAAAATATCATAGTTGATGAGGGATGGAAGAGCTGTGAGAATAGATCAGGTCCAGACTAGTCCGTAGATTTTTTTTCAACATTTTTTTTTGCTGATTTTAATTGTTTTGACATGAAAATTGTAAGTTCTGAAACTAAGTATGAAAAGAATTAACATTTGTCAATCCTACTTACGGATAGTAAGGCAAGATAATACTAAAATTTTCCATTTTATTAAAAAGTCGTAGTATTTTTAGATTCAGAGCCGCAAAAATGATTTTTCTTTCCCAGAAAATTATTTTTAGAATTTTTCCTTTCCCAGAAATTTTTTTTTCTTCCACAGATTAAACTTCGGCCCGATTTCCCTAGGCTCTTATTTTTACCATTCATGAAAAGTTTTTGCAGAATATTTTCTTGGCAAGGAAGATTTACTGAAAATTCTTTGTGTCATATTGTTTTCCAAAATTTTCTTTACTTTAATTTTTTCAAAATTTTTCATGCCTTTATTTTGAATATTTTCTGAAATCATTGAAAAAGTTGAGTAGACAAGAAAAATTATCAAAAGATTTGTTCGACAAGAAAAATTATCAAAAGATTTGTTCGACAAGAAAAATTATCAAAAGATTTGTTCGACAAGAAAAATTATCAAAAGATTTGTTCGACAAGGAAAAATTATCAAAAGATTTGTTCGACAAGAAAAATTATCAAAAGATTTGTTCAACAAGAAAAATTATCAAAAGATTTGTTCAACAAGAAAAATTATCAAAAGATTTGTTCAACAAGAAAAATTATCAAAAGATTTGTTCAACAAGAAAAATTATCAAAAGATTTGTTCAACAAGAAAAATTATCAAAAGATTTGTTTGACAAGAAAACAATCTAAAAAAATTTACTCGAAACAAAAAAGTCTGAAAAAATATTTGGCAAAAAAGTTTTCAGATCTTAATGAGTCCCTGTAAAGCCTAATTTTTTCTTCAGAAGACCTTGAAGCCAGAAAAATTTGAGTTCAATCTCTGTTTTCCAAAAAAGTCTTTTTTAAATTTTTTTCTTCCTTTAGAATTTTCTTGCCAGAAATCTTTTATAGCTCCTCAGAATTTTTTTTGTCAAGACAAGTTCTTCAGAAGATTTTTTGCTAAAAAACCCTAGAGGGAGCTTTCCCTAGTTTTTTTTTTGTGAGGAATGAAGTCCTTGTAAATTTTTTTTGTCAATAAAACTATTTTTGAACTCGACAAAAAGATTTTTAGAATTTCCCGCCAAAAGTCAATTTTTGATTTGGCTAAAAGAAAATTGATATAACAATTTAGACCAGAGCAACTATTAATTTTAATTTTTTTCCTCTTTTCAGGGGCATTTCGTACTACTCTACATCAACCACGTGGAAAATTCTGGACAAGACGAACTAACATTTTCTCCATGTTTCGAAATCAATACTTTTCCTTTTTCATCTTAGTAAGTACTCCTTTTTTCTTTTAATTTTTAATTTTTAATATTCCTCAAACCAAACCCAATTTTCTTAATTTAAATATTTTAATCCTAGTCAAACCCCTACTTCTTAATTTAAATTTAAATTTTAAAAAAATTCGTTTAAATGTTTCGCTGTTCATTTAAAAAAAAAAAGTTACCTCAGTACAAATAATAAACAATTCGTTATATAAATAAAACCAAGGCGAAATATTTACACAAAAACACATCCATCTTCCCTTTCTACAGCCATAATAGAGAAACTTTTTTTTATTCCCGAGAAAAGTTGATGGCCTCGATTTTATTTGAATTCATACACATCTCTTTTAGGGGGTGAGTGCATGAATGAAGCTTAAAGTAAATACAAAAATCCTCCAATGCCAGTAGCCTATGAAATTCACCAACCCCATAAACAAACGTCTCATCTTAGAATGTTTATGACAGTTTTGTTGATGGGTGGTCTGTTTGCCCAGCTTAAAAAAATATATAATATAAAATAAAAATGGGAAAAGATTCCTTAAACCAGACGACACACACACAGATTGTCGTCTGTCTGACTTGCTGACGGATTTCTTTCTTTTTCGCTTGTTTAACAGTTTAAAAAGAAAATGAATGGTTGAGACTCTTTTCATTTTGTATCCGAATACGGCTTTTCTTCCCTTTTTCTTTTTTTTTCCTTTTAAATTCTTAATGCGTGCCGAGATGACAAAGAGTTTAAGAGGAGAAAACGTAAAATTTCTCCTCATCAACGCCACTTCACTCTTCTCTCTCTAAGCAATAATCAAACTCAATATTTCCGATACCCGGGGGAATACGTATAAATTTTACTCAAAAAGGGTGTCACACAGTTTGGGGATGTGATGTGGAAATCAAGGGGTTCTCACATAAAATATGAAACTCTATCTTTTGTCTGTGATAACAAGCGTTCCCCAGGGCACATGCCTCGCGACGCCCGATGTAATAAAAACTACAGAAACATTTAACATAAATATTAAATAAAAAGGACACTTCAAAATTTTTTTTTCCCACCATGCATTATAATGTCTTAATAATTGTTATTTTTTTCGGGTTTTTCACCTGGGTTGTTCATGTTAAAGAAGCTTAAAGGAGAGAGTCGCCAATTCTGTGTCTTGAAATCCTGGCCTCTGATTGACCGTGACCAAATTTGTTTCAATAGGCAATGTGCTCGTGACGTCACGAATCTAAAACCTATATTTAGCTTGTATATTCGAGACCTCAAGTTGATATTGCATAACCTGCGCCTTAATTCCCTTCTGCATAAGCTAAGAATAGGTGATTGTGCTCTAATTGATATTGCCTATCCAGTCGGAGGAAGGAGCACGACATAGCCTGTTGAGTTGGTGATGAAGTCAGACGTCTTCTGCTGCTCCGTACTTAACTTACGTTTGGTGGCAAATCAAAAAACAGGTTATTGCGTTGGCGACTCTTCTAAAACTGCAAGTTCGAGTTATACTTATAGCTAAACATAAAACTGTTGAAAACAGCTTAGTAACATGCTAAAGCTTTTTTTACATCATAAATGTGTTTTTAGAAACTTTAAAGTGCACGGAAAATGACAATTTATGGCATTTTTTGGTTTTGGCCCAAAAACAATTAAGCGTTTTCCATCGAACCCATCGTTTCCCCAAAATGAAAATTTGGGTACAAGGTAAGGTAAATGACTACTTTAACATATTTTTCGGAGAAAAAAATCGAAGATGTACTTTTTGAGAAAAGTCAAAATTTGAGTTCAGAAAAAGCGCAAAAACTTTTTTTTTCAAATAAATGGCTTAAGGTATATATCAAATGAAAGCCCATTTAAAGAGCTTTAAAATGAGCTTTTACATGACCTCCTACGACGTAGGGTTACGGAGATACGCTCATTTTTGTAAAAGGAGGTGTAGCCAAATTGGCAAATTTCACCTATCTGCAACTCCTAAGCCAGTGAGCAGAAAAATCTGAAACTTCGGCTTTTTCATACACTTGGTTAGTACATTGAATCCCCAAAATATTTTTAAAATCGGTGAGGTCACCATCGTGTGCTGAACTGACATTGATTTGAAAATCTTTCTTGTCGGAATTTTTCTATTCTTCTAAATTAAAATGTGTTTCAGATTTATACCACAACTCGATGTGGTCACCATATCCCATTTAAGTAATGCTGTGCCCCTTTCAATTTATCTTGATTTTTTGGATTGGTCAACCAAGCCGACCCTGTCCTCTTTATTACGTCCATAACAATCCTTTTCAAACTTTAAATTCTTTACCTTTGACTTCTGAACACCCTTCAGCTTTTTCATAATAGTATCTTATTGACGACACCTTGGTCGAGTGGTTCACAAAAGGAGACTGGGTTCAGCACCCCTCCTCATTTTCAACCCCCTATAATTAAGGCTCACAATGGGGCGTCTTATTTTGACACGTTTTCTATCCTTAACAGTCACCGGCAGTTCCTGGTGTGTGGCTTGGGCTTTTAAAATTTTCTAAGAACCTTAAAATTAATTTAAATCACATTGTTAACGTCTTTATTGTTTGAGTTAACTTCCGGTTTTTCTTAAATATTCCTTCCTCTCCTCGTGGTATATATTTATATTAATATTACAAAAAAACATTATTCTAAATCGTTTTCTATTTCCGTTTTGTTATTTTTTTTTTTTTCCTTTCACCTCCGACCTCTCTCTCTCTTTTTCTCGATCCTCACTCGTCCCCTTTTTTCATTTCTTCTTTATTTGATTAGTTTTGAGTGAATGAAGTGAAGGTTCATTCTTTGATCGTTGGTCGCATTCATATGCGAAAAAAGTTTGATGGTGATGTTTATATGAATATAGGGGGAGAGAGAAAAATGATTGAGTTTTGAATTCAAGTCGTCGAATTATTATTATTTTTTTATGTGTAGTTGATTGGGGATGGATATGCAGTAATATTCGGTTATCATTCGGTCTGCAGAGGTTTCATAAAAAATTAGAAATTGCTATTTTGTTTGTTGCGGATTTTATGAATTGGAATTTTAAAAAGTATAGGGTGGCCTGAAAATATTCAATATAGCATACTCTTCCAGGCGCAGGCTGGGTTACAGCACGTCACAGCCTCATTATCTTGAGCGATTTCTTGAAAGTTGTTGATTAGAAAAATCGAGTTTTTAATCTTTCATAATTTCAGTTGCTTCGCTGACTTACTTACTCTGCTAGCACTACAGGGTATTAAGCCCTACCTAATGTTATCGACCCACTTCATCCTGACCCTGCCCTGTGGTCGCCGACCAGCCGCACAGGGCCTTCTAAAAGCCCCTCTCCACCGGCGCCCGCACCACGTGTCCTGGCCACCCCAGCCTCCTAGACTTTATCACAATGGTGACCAGAGGCTGGGGAGTGAGATTTCGGATATCGCGGTTACTGCGAAGTGGCTGTGTCCGGTCGCAGAGTCAAACGTAGGCCCAAGGATCATATTTAAGACACGTTCCTGCTTCGCTGAATATATCACATTTATTTGATATAGACTGTGTCATGCTCCTTCCTCCTACAGGATAGGCAATATCAATTCCGGTCCCCTCACCTATTCTTAGCTTATGCAGAAGCGAATTAAGGCGCAGATTATGCAAAATCAACTTTGGGTTTCTAATTAATAAGCTAAATATAGGTCACGAGCACTATTCCTATTAGTGCTGCTATAAACAACAGGCTATGGACCCAGATCTCACCTTCTATAGTACTGTGTCTAATTGTCGATGGCGCCATCAAGCGGCAATAAGGGCTCCTTTCAATATTCTTATTCGTTCTCTAGTGAAATCAGCCTTTAAAAAAGATGCTGCCTCAGGAAAATCTCCTAAATACAAAACTGATAAATTACCAACTTAGATATTTCAAGTTAACCAGGTTTTAGCCTGCCAACTCCCCGTTAAACACGCCTGGACTGGACAGACGTCTAATTTTAAACCCGTAACAATTTTATTTTGCATTTAAATTCAACAATTTGCTCTGACACAGCAAACGACACCTCCTTAAGGTGAAACGTCTTTTTATGACACTTAAAATTGTTTTTTTTCTGCATTAAAAGGTCAGGTTCGTCTTATGATCAGCCATAAAAAAAGAATTGCAACGTTCTTTTTATTACTTTACAAAATGACATTTTCTCTCTTTAATATTGCTCGAGACAAAAAAAAAAAAGATTTCGCAAATCGATTAAAAATTTAAAATCCTTTTGATCTTGGGGAAATACAAAGTCATCGCTAAAAGCGAAAGCTTTTCCCTTTTTAAAAAAAAACCAGGGAAAGTGTAAAAGTCCGAAAAAAAATAATACGCTTAATTGCATGATAAATCCTTTGACTCGATTAGATTTTTTTTATTTTATTTTGATAAAAGGAAGAAAAGAGGGAGGTTGTAAAAAGGGTTTTTAATGAGAAAATAACAAGTTCCGAATAATGAAAGGAAACTGTTTTGTCGAAACTGGATCTGCTGGGTGGGAGGGTGGGGAAAAGGGAATGGAAAGGAAAGCTTTTGGGTTTTCGTAGCCGGAGTTGGAGTTGACACGCACACAGAAACAGAAGGTCGCAACTACTCATGTCAACTAGAAATTTCTCAAACTTAAATTTTTAGTCAAGCCCTCTTCAACTATTTTGCATTTCATTTCTCCCCTCTCCTTGTCATCTTTTTTATTGTTTCGGATTTAAACCGTCGCAAGAATAAATATTCCTTATACCTTCTCGTAATTGGCGTTATCACTTGAAGGATTTTAAAAGCTGACAATAAAACTCATTAAAAAGCTGTGTTTAATTCATTAGATGTTTATATTTAAACGAGTTAGAGAGAGGAAAAAATAAGAAAGAAAAAGAAAAATAATGATTGTGCTGAAAAGAAGAAGATGAATAAAAAAAAACTCGACGATTATTATTTTTTTCTGACAAAGGTAACGTTTATTTTGTTTAATGATGGTGTATCACTTTTTTTTATTGCTTATAGATATTCATTTTTTATAAATGTTTGAAGAGATGGATATTGTCAGGGCCGCAGGGAGGTAAAGCAGCCTTCTTGGGCCCTTGTACCTTAGAAGTTTAATTTCAACATGAATATTGTGCAAAAAAAACTGCAAGAATATTTAAAAAGAAATTTTGTTTTCTAGCACATTAACGGTTTGTAAAACGAAACAAGAACAAGACTTCTTGCACGAGAATTCTCTATGATTTACACCCGTTTCCGTTTGCAATTCCTGTCCATAAAACTCTTCAGGCCGCTGTTTAAAGCTTTCTGTCTCAGAAAAGCTCACTGTGAGATCACGTGATGATTACGTCATCCATATTTACCCTGCTCTGGATTTGATTGGCCCAGACGCTGTGACGTCAACTGTACGTAAATGAGAGAAGCTGAATTCATTGGTGAAGCCATATTGGTCACATGACTGTTCGCACAAAATGTCAGTGTGGCTGAAACTTTTCTCTAGAGAAAGAGAAAATAAATCGCGGAAGATCTATCCTGCTTCAAACAGTTCATTCGGATCTGCCTGTAATGATTCAAAATACAAATATTTAATAATCTCAAGCCCAACATAATCGAAGGCAAAGTTAATCAAATACAAAAAAGAAACGGAAAAGAATGAAAGTGATACTCAACATTGCTACTTTAAAAACGCAATTTTCCTTGACGACAGAATGAGAATTTTATTCCATTTCGTTCCGAAGTTCATATCCGTTGATTTTTATTAGAGAGGATGATCGTTGATTTTTTTTGAATTTCAATTTCCAAGCAGGAGTATATTCCACCGAATATAGCTGGAAGGTTAATAGCGATCAAATAACCATGGATTTTGTGTATCTTACTGCGACAGTCTTGCATGATTTTTTCCTCCCCCTTTGTACAATACAAAAAAAACCTTTTTAATATGGATTATTTATATCCGCGTACTTTTGTAATTCAGCGTTGGATTATTATTTATAGACTGTAATTTGATTTTATATCGCGTGTTTCAACGATCCTGACGATGAACAGGAAACAAAATGGCGGTGAATATTGTTTTTTTTTTTAAGCAAGGGAACAGCTAACCCGTTTTCAATCGAAGATTTCGATCAGTTAGTTGCATATAAATGCCTGAAATTAACCTGAATTACGGTAAATTAGGTCTGACGTAACGTTAAAAATGATATGGTAAATAATTTTGTAGGAAAATCCGTTTCACAAAAGCTGCAGAATCATTTTTGTGTCGTCTGCTTACAAATAAACAAATGGGGGTTTCCCAACGTCTTGTTGCTGGTTATTTTTCGTCCCAACGCATGACATCACTAAAAATTAGTATTAAAATCACCCCTTACATGATTTTAATAAATTTTTTGGACAAAAAATTCGCTTTAAAAAATCGGTAGTCTTCTGCTTAAAACCATAAACAAATGGGGAGGTTGGTCTGGTCGTCTTGTTGCCCTTTACTAAGGTTAGTGAATTCGATTTTTATTCTTAAAATAAACTAATTGTAGAAACTAAACAATAAATGAAAAAAGATGATGACAAATATTTTTTTGTTAAACTGAGAGCGAGAGCATAGACACTTATATTTTCTGGAAGGGGTAAAAAAATGGCGTCCATCTAAAATAGCCTCATAGCCTGGCTACTCATTTATTTTCGTTCGTATCATTTCGATATTAAAAAGGATTTCTTTTTACGTTGCCCGAATTTGATTATTTCCAATTTCTCACTAATTCCATTAAATTTTTCATAATCGTTTAGGTTTCTGACAGGTTTAATGTTTACCTTTAGCATTTTGCTATCGGCAATAAGCTTCCATTTAAAATCTAATTATTTTTATCTCAGCCTAATAAAACAATATTTTAAACAACCCAAATTGCTACCATGTTTCGTTTTTTTTATCTTAACACGAAACAAATCCTAAAATATAATTTCACCCAGCATTATTACGGTTTTTATGTACGCTTATAAAAATCCTAATCTCGTGTGTTTTCAAACCATTAATTTTTTTTCAATAAAGCAAACCAACAACAATTTCTTACATCTAATAAAGACGTTCATTAGAAAAAAAAAAAACTTGGCAAAAATCCCGACGTTAGGCCCGGAAGCGGAAATGCAAGTGCAAGTCGAGAATTACAGGGAAAAAAAAATTTAAGAAAAAAAAACCTGTTGAACTCGAGTAATTCCAGCGCGGACCGCGACAACGCGCCACTTGTGTCATGGAGAAGAGACAACAAGACGTAAGACGCGTGGAATCAGTTGGTCACGGATTGTCATCGGTTGCGGTGGAAGTTGTTGTCGGAGTGCGGTTTAACAATTTTTTTTTAAACATCCCGTCTGTGCGTTATGTTTATTTTTGAATACATCAGTTATTTGCCGTTTCGAATATGTCAAAACGCGTTTCGTTAAGGGTTGTTATACATCCCGTTAGAATATTTTTTAAAAATGTTTTCGTCGGTGTTTGATTTTCGAGTGTCCGCGAGCATGATAACAACGAATGGGATTATTATTACCTCAGCGTGTCTGCATTTTTGTTTATTTTCGATGAATTAATCGTGATTACGTGTTTTATGTTTAATTATGAACGAGAGAAGTGATTTTAAGTGTGGTAGTGGTTTTTTTTTCTCCGCGTGGTTTTTATGAGGTTTTGTGGTTTGGAAAAAAAAATCGTTGGAATAATGGATGTTGAGCATGGATTTAAATGCTGATTTGGGGATGATTTTTTTTATATCTGTTTGATAAGGTAAGGAAATCATTTTTTGGAATGGAGGTTAATCGTTGAATTTTGTCCTTCTTGTTTAGTGACATTGCGAGGAAATGGAAGATTGTGGTGACAAATTTTGGACGCTGTCAAAAAATCTAAGATGGCGACCAGTAGAAAAGCAGTTTGCCATTTTTTTAATATTTTTGGCTAAATCCTTTTTAAAAATAAAAAATTATTTTCTGTAGTAATGAAGAGTTCAGGATGAAAGTGACAAGACAAGAGATAGGTTAGAATGATAATTTCTTCTTTAATTAAAGCATTACAAAAGCTTTCTGCTAAATAAGTAAAACAGGCTGTATGTTGAAAATTCTCATTTTTTTCAAACGTCTGGTTGTATTACAGCAATATCTAGCTTAAACGGGAATATAATTGAATTTTTCTTGAAAATAATGAACCGTCTTAGCACTCTCATGTTTTAAACCAAATCTGGCCTTGGAAATTTTATGATTACAGCAAATTTTGAAAAATATGATTCTTGAAACGTACTTTGCTAAATGTTAAGTCGAGCAGCCATTATCAGCTGTTTCTTCCAATGTCAAATTTTTTTTAGCATTTTTGAATAGGATTTACAAACAATTCTTGCAATGGCATTGTACCTGCTTAATTTATTTTTCAACGTGAAAATGTTTCTCTCTCAGGACCTTCTCATCTAGAATTATTGTCATTAGGTGCATTTAGTGCTATTTCAAAATTATACTGTCTTCATGTGGCTACATAGTCTTTTCCAGAACAAGTGGGACATATTTTAAGTTTTTAAAACCTGCTCCAGTGACTTCACGCTTTTTAAATATCTTGTTTTGATGCCACTAAATTTTAAGTAAACATTGTATTAGGCGCCATGGGTCTTTAAAAAAACATATGTGAGGGAGATTTTTTCCTGGAAAATGTTGGGATTTTTTTAAAAAATAAATTTGAAGATTGAGACAGAGACTGCCGACTCTAAAGACTGATCAAGCTGTTCAGGAACTGGAGAAGGGAGGTGCTATTGAAAACCTATTTTTTTGTTAGTTTGGTGAATGACTCTGTAATTTAGATTTAGAATTTTAAATGGGGGAGGACTCAATCAGATTTGTTTACTCGAAAAACCAGAAATGCATTCTTGGGCAAGGATTGGCATTAGGCCTTTCCATAAGAATCAGCAAGTCATTCGTTTCTATAGTAACGATTGCGAAGCCATTCCGAAAATTCATATAAATGCTCAAAAAGGAAATTTTTTGATAAGGAAGGCACGACCTAAAATCCAATATCGCAAACTGGATACATTTCCGAGAAACTGACTTTCAAAACCTTCTCGACATTAAAATTTCCTTTTAATTTTTTTCACGATTGTCTCCTTCGCACAAAAATCCGACTTAAAAACTTTTCAGCGCCCATCCCCACCTTTTCGAAAAAAAATTTGAAAAAAAAATCAGTAATTAAATTTCTCAGATAATATTTTACCCATTTCTCCATTATCTCTCTCCGGGGGTAATGATTTATAATTTATAATATTTTATGAAAGTTTCAAAAACTTTCCCAAACGATTTGACCTTTTTTTTCTCTTTTTACTTTTCCGTTACGACTTTCATTGTCGGGGAATTTTTCTGAAAAAAGAAAAAGAAAGAAAGAAGAAAAAAATGTATAAGAAAAAGTTTTTTTTCCTTTTCCTTTTCAAAAGAACCCTTCACATTCGGAACGATAAAAAAAAACTCCGGGATAACTACCGCATTCGACAAAAAGTCATTTTCTGATAAATCGATTACACTCATCAATTATTAAAGGAGCAGTATAAAGCAAACGTTATATTTCTAATTTGACGTTTACTCCGGGATCTTTCATGTCGAAAAGTCGAATCGACATTAAAAAAAAAAAAAACTTTCGAATAGGAAAAGCAACTTATTCTCGGACCTACTTAATCAGAAGCTGGGGCTTAGTGTCAACGACGATATACGGCCTTAATCCTTTTAAACCATGCTACGAAATAATCCTCGAATTAATATTTTAATTCTCCACTTTTTTCTTTCGGGTTTTATTTCAAGAGTTGTTTTCTATCAACTTTAAAAAACAAGCTTTCAATCGATTTATCGTCTGAAATTTCTGTCTCCGACTTTTGAACCCGTGAAAAGTCAACTTCAAATATATTTTTTCCTCAAAAAATTTATTTGCATAATTTAAGCAAAGAAAAAAGAAATATTCGAAACCTGTTTTCAAGTTTAATTTAATTAAACGGTGAAAAAAAAAGTGATCAATAAATTGATTGTGAAATTCTCCCTTTTTATTCTGCATCATTTTCTAATTATCTACAGAAGATATATCGTGTTCCTTAAGGCTTTTATTTAAACATACTTTAGCTTCCGCTAGAGAAAGGATCATTAGATGATTGTCTTTATACTTTGACGTTGTACGTAATATTTCCTCAAAGGTATCGTTAAAAAAAGTTTTGTTAGTGAATTTCCTTTAAGGCAAAACACCGTGAGTGAAATTTAAATGTATTAAATGATAAAATCGAAATTACTCGATGGCGTACAAATAACTTAGAAAAAAATAATAATATCATCGGGTTATTGATTAGTATTACGGGTAAAATTCCTGAGTTTTTTAGGTTTGTGAGGATTGGTTTCTTTTTTTCAGGGGGAGCTACGGTATAATTGTTAGGGATAGGAAAATAATACATGGCAGAACGTTTTATGGAGCTCGAGGGCCTTCTAGCCTTAGATTGCATTCTTCTTTAGCTCTAAAATTTTTTCATTTTTGTGGAAAATATCCTCTCACAGAATTTTTAGGTGCCAAATATTTTCTACTTAGTATTTTCTTGTCAAACATTTTTTTAAAAAATTTTTCCTTGGAAAAAAAATAATTTATCAAGAAAGGGGATGAAAAGATTTGTTCAACAATAAAAATGTATACAATGATTTGCTCAAAGTTATCAAAAGAATTGTTTGAGAAGTTTGGTAATTATCAAAAAATTTGTCTGACAAGAAAAATTCTGAAAATATTTGTACGACTATTAAAAAATTTTTTTCGACTATTATAATTCTGATGAAGTTTGTTCAACTTATAGTTCTGAAAATGTTTGTTCGACTAGAAAAATTCTCAAAAAATTTGTTCGACTAGAAACATTCTCAAAAAATTTGTTCGACTAGAAACATTCTCAAAAAATTTGTTCGACTAGAAAAATTCTCAAAAAATTTGTTCGACTAGAAACATTCTCAAAAAATTTGTTCGACTAGAAAAATTCTCAAAAAATTTGTTCGACTAGAAAAATTCTCAAAAAATTTGTTTGACTAGAAAAATTCTCAAAAAATTTGTTCAACTAGAAAAATTCTCAAAAAATTTGTTCAACTAGAAAAATTCTCAAAAAATTTGTTCGACTAGAAAAATTCTCAAAAAATTTGTTCGACCAGAAAAATTCTCAAGAAATTTGTTTGACTGTTAAAATTTTGAAAAAGTTTGTTCGACTGTTAAAATTTTGAAAAAGTTTGTTCGACTGTTAAAATTTTGAAAAAGTTTGTTTGACTTAAAGTTTTACAAAAATTAGTTCGACTAAAAAAATTCTGAAAATACTTGTGCGGCTAGAAACATTCTGAAAAAGTTGGTCCGACCACAAAAATTCTCAAAAAATTTGCTCAAAACCAAAAAGTCTGTCAAAATTAAATTTGGCAAAAAAATTTTTGCTGGTATTAGTAAAACTCTTAAGAGTCCTTATGCTCCGCTCAAAAAAACCATGAAATCTCAAAAATTTAACAAGGAATCGAATTAGATCATTTCCCATATAAATATTTAAACAAAAAATTTACTTAAATTTTTCACCTCATACTTTCCACTCTTCAACTCTGCTCTAAAATTGACTACAATTTTCCCCCTTTAAAAAAATAAATTTCACTCAGCTTTTCCATCCCTTCACTTATCCACCATGTAAACTAACAATCTGATAAATTAATTTTTATTCATTCCAGACGAATAAAAAGGACATCAATCAATGTCTTCGGATTGGATAGTTATTACATAAAATATCAAAAAAGGATATGCGTCAATTAGCACGGATACATAAAGTGTGAAATTATAATCAAAAGTTATTGGATTAATGGACAGAAGAATGGCTGCTTCAACTTGGATAATATTAATACTTCTGACCCAAGGATATTTTAACACAGGTAAGTGTTTACATTAACGATATAAATATTACAAAGCAATGAATGTATTATTTATGTCTTGACTTAATTGTTTTTTTTTTTTATTTAACATGATTGATGATGGTCTTTTGTTTGTTTTGCCACGGTACGTGAACGCGGGTGTGATATACAGAGCTAGTTCATATGGAAGAGAGGAAAAAGTATATCAAAACGGACGAAGGGATTCCGTAGGATGGGTGTGGGGACCTTAAAGGAGATTTCCTTTTTGAAAGATGAGATCTAAACATTATGCTTACATACCGGAAGTTGATTCCTTTGGGATAAGAAGGGGGGAGACGCGGTATAAAGTTTCCAGGCTAGATTTGTGATTCATGTCTTGACGTATTCAAAGATTGACGTGTTATGATTTGTTTTTAACATGCGCATGTGATTGGCATAAAATTTATTGCTTTAGCCCTATAGATATGTACTGATGCTTGTGTAGATTAAAGCGAGAGTCGAGTCGGTCGGGTTTATGGTTGTGTGGCAGGCAGAGCGTTTGTAAGAGTTGCTCAAGAAAGAGCTTTGAGGGAGATTTAACCTTTAGGAGGTTAGGTTTTATTTTTTTAGGGTGATTGTTTCCTGTAGAGTTTTAATTTTGGTCGATTTGAATTTGTTTTGTATTTAAAGGATGAAAAAAAAAAATGAAGCTAAGATTTTAAAATTCATTCCGGTATTGAGGTTAGGCAATTGGCAAAACACGAGGAAAAAATTTCGTACATTTTTATTTTGTAACATTTTGTTTGGAAAAATTTATTTAACAAGAGAACATTTTGAGAAATTCCTATTCAAAAAATTTGCTTGACAAGAAACTTTGGGAAAATTTGCTCGAAAAGTTTTGAAACCAGATTTGCTCAGCAAGAAATTTTGGAAAGATTTGCCCGACAAGAAATGATGGAATGATTTGTTGAACAAGGAATCTTGGAAAAAATTGCTCGACAAGGAATCTTAAAAAAAATTGCTCGACAAGGAATCTTGCAAGGGAAGTGCACGAACTGTAAGTCTCAGATTTTGATGAGAGGTGGATTTTTAGATTCTCTTGGTCTAGTGAACACTCGTAATGTAAATATTATGTGCCCATATTGACTTAAGGACAACTTTAAATAGGCTTAAAAATCAATTTTTTCGGCAGTCTTAGTCAAAAAAAAATTGCTGCTTAGTAATGAATTAACTTTTTCAAATTTCAACTTTAACCCGTGTTTAAGGAAGCTTTAAGGAAGATTTAGGCCAATTGTCACATTTCGCGCCCGTCAAAAGTGCTATTTTTAAGCCAATTTCGGCCACCTTAAAAGTCAATATGGGCACGTAATATTTACATTACGGGTGTTCACTGGACTCAAGAAACCTAAAAATCTACCTCTCATTAAAATTTGAGACTTACAGTTCGTGCACTTCCCTGTTGGTAAAAATTGCTCGATAAGGAATCTTGGGAAAAATTGCTCGATAAGGAATCTTGGGAAAAATTGCTCGACAAGGAATTTGGAAAGATTTGCTCCACAAGAAATTTTGAAAAACAGATTTGCTCGACAATAAATTTTGGAAAGATTTGCTTGACAAGGAATTCAAAAAAAAATTAATTTGACAAGAAATTAAAATTAACTCGACCAGGAATTTTGGGAAAGAATTGCTCGACATGAAATTTTGAAAAAATTTGTTTGACATGAAATTTTGAAAAAATTTGTTCGACATGAAATTTTGAAAAAATTTGTTTGACATGAAATTTTGAAAAAATTTGTTTGACATGAAATTTTGAAAAAATTTGTTTGACATGAAATTTTGAAAAAATTTGTTTGACATGAAATTTTGAAAAAATTTGTTCGACATGAAATTTTGAAAAAAATTTTTTTGACAAGGAATTTTGAAAAAATTTGTTCGACAAGATATTTTGCTTGCCTTCCTCAATAGTTCAATTTTCAACAAATAAACAAAAAGACTTCTCTACAAAATTAAAATCCAAAACCCAATCCTTTACAACTTTTCAGTTTTTTCCTATTAAAAAATCAACCGGAAATGTTTTACCTTCTCCCTTAATAATTTTAATTCCATTAAATGAAATCCTAATAACATCCCCTCTTCCATCCCTCTCGCATTCAGGTGAATAGGGTAAAATAAACGGCCTACCTGTTGCTTTTTACCGCCAGGGGTAGTTTTTCCCATTGATTTATAACTTTTCCTCTTTCCCCTTGAATAATAAATTAAAGGTAAAGATGCTACATTTCAAATTCGTTTTTTTTTTGTTACATACATACAAAATGATTAAGGCCTTCCGCCTGTCCCACGTAATTCCCCCATCCTAAAAGCTCAATGTATAGGATTATATGACAATTCAAACGAATATAAACTCACGATGGGAATAACACATGTTATCATTGGGGTTAGGGGATGAAAATTATTTCACATGAAAAATCACCCCAAAACTTCGCCATCATGTCTTTCTTCGAGTCCATCATTAACATTTTGCAGTTTGTTTATAAAACAAATATTTTTGGGAAGGTTTATTTCGTGTGTGTGTGGGCTGGAGGGTTTTTGTATTTTAAGGAGAAAACTAAAAAAGGTAGGAGCGTGAATCGAATTCTGGCCAAGAGGACCCAGTTTGGACTGCAAATGGCTAAACTCTGAGCTAAGAGAGTACTAGCCTGTCAGGCTTAAGCCCAAATTAGCCAAATGTGGCTCAAACCGAAGCCTGAATAATTTCTTAGGGCCGACTAGCTCCGTCTGGCTAATCAATGCTCGGTCCGCCCCTGTAAAAAAGGGACTGGAATAGCTGGCAAATTTTAAAATAAGGTGGAAGTTTTCGATAATTAACGGTTTGGCTTTGGACCTAAATAAACAAGTATTAAAATGATAATAGTCGATGCTGGATGTGTACATAGTGGTTATGGGTTTTGTTGATCTATGACAGTAAATATCCTTCTGAATTGTTTTGAGGGTTTTTAGATTGAATGGGGCACAAAATGGTAGGTTTCACAATGAAGAATCTTGTTTATAAAAAAAAAAAAAAAATCTTAGGAGATTGATAAAGTTATTATTGAAAAGCAATAATTCTTAATGAAGCTGAAATTATAGACTTGATTCTTGTCTTAAACATATGATCAAGGATCATTTTTATGGCGAAAACTTGGTCGTTTAAGAGGTGAAGAGCGATTAAAAGAAAAATAATTTGTGTTTCGGATATTTAAATAAATGTTAATGATTCTTACCGATAATGCTAATTTCTAGTTATTGGTAGTGACTGGAAGTTTCCTGAACAACGACTCTATCTATAGCTACTACGATTGGAGCTATTATATTATTTTAATATTATCTGTACGTTAAGATTTTATTTTACAGTATGATTTTACTTTCGAGCTCCCTAGAGTGAGGAAGTGTTGCGGTCCCCTCAAAAATAAAATTTTGCCAAACGGCGTATTTTGAGAAATAACCGTAAAAATGATTTTCAGGCTGAGAGAGTCCGTCATTGGCGGATCCAGAAATTTTTTTTGGGAGGGGGGCGCACCCACCTAAAAAGTAAAAAGTCTGCACATTTTTCAAAAAATTTTCTTCCCTTCAAATTTTTTCCAATTTTTAAAATTTTTTCCTTTTTTTTCATTTTTCAATTTATTAAATTTTTTCCAATTTTTTAAATTTTTTCCTTTTTTTTCATTTTTCAATTTATTAAATTTTTTAAATTTTTTCCTTTTTTTTAAATTTTTTTGAATTTTTAAAATTTTTTGAATTTTTAAAATTTTTTTCTTTTTTTCAAATTTTTTTGAATTTTTTAAATTTTTTCTTTTTTTTTTGAATTTTTTTGAATTTTTTAAATTTTTTTCCTGTATTATTTCCCAATTTTGGGGAGAATGGGCTCTGGATCCGCCAGTGGCGTCCGTCCATTCTTTCGTTCGTTCACCTGTCCGTGCACTTTCGTTTTTCGACTGTATTTTCGAAACCAAATGAGCCAGCGCAACGAAAATTGGCAACCGCCTTCCTCAGGCAAGAGGGAAAGCTGCTATTCCGTAGGCAAGACCATCCGGCCAAATTAACAGCTTTGGCAAGGCCAAATGAGGCCAAATTTAGAGTTTTTGAAAATTTTCTCGAAAACGGCTTTAACGATTTTTTTTATTTTTTGTGTGGAGATACCTGTGTAAAGAATCGGTAAGACGGAAATCGAAATAACACTTAACTAAACCCGATTAAAAGGATAATATTTTATTTAATTTACTAAATTTTGTCCATATCATTTATAACAAAGTAAGAAATTCTACGCGAATCGGATTTGCCGCGGGTCTTTGGGTTTTTAGCGATTGTTAAGAGTCTCGGAAAAAGAACTGAGTTGAGGAGAGGATGGGCGAGAACTCCTTGAAGGATAGCCGAAGACTGACTAGGGTGACCAAGGAACACAGGATGGCTTGGCGTGGGCTTGGAGAAAAGTGGGGGAAGCAGGTTGTTTGTAAAAGAAAAGAATTCGGAGCAAAAAATGGAGAAATCGGAAGAACCAAGGTTACGCAAACAAGTGTAAGGGTGTTGAGGAACAGCAGGAGACTGTGACGAAAGGACTCTAGAAATCTGGACAAGTGAATGACAAAAGAAAAAGGGATATCCAGATGTTTACGTAACTTAGAAATAATAGAATCAGAATGGAACAGATATGAAATAATGAATTCCTTGGAAAGGTCATAAAATTGAAATAAGAATAGAGACACAGGATGGAATGAAGACAAAGGGCGAAAAGTATTGGAAGTAGGCACATCTGGAATTAATAAGGGCCTCGGAAATGCTGGGGCATTACAAATCCCCCCGGGATTGAAAGAAAATTTTGGACGCAGGATTAAGGACAAAATTTTTCCAGAACGGAATAAGATGGGATGGAAGAGACAGAATCCGTTTGCAAAACTGCCTAAACTAGGACTAAAACTAAAGACATGAACGTAGACTTAAGTTTTAATGCTACAAAGAATGTCATGTTAAAATATGACAACTAAATTCTATATTGAACGAAGCATGCAAAAATAAGGTCGTAAACCATTAACTTAACGAATAACTTTAAAAGCCTTTCGGAATACAATTAATTGTGAACTTTGGTGAATCCGTTTGGCTTGTACTTTTATTTTTGGCTAGTTCTTTGGTTACGAAAACAGACCGAGCCGTTTTCCAGCATTGGCACTCTCACTATCTTTTAGCACTGACTCACTTTGCACTTCACTGTTTAGTATTTTGTGCGGAAAATACCTACTGTTTAACCTTAATAATACTACCGTTCTACATTTCATACGAAATAGAAGTCGTTTGTTTTAGCTCGCTTGAAAGCATTAATTGTTGAACAACTGATACGATATTTGCTCTTAAACCTAGAATTAACCCTACGATTGGAAGAAGTAGGCAGTCGACAAAACAACACAAAAGTTGCCATAACATAAAACCATGGCGAATTACTAAAGCCTACATCTTGTAGTTGTAACAAGAATAAGTGATAATTGCAAACCCCTTTTGTGCGAACCGTATTGTACCCCGTTTTGCGTTACTAAACGTAGGACAATGAAGAATGATTTATGACAAAGAGGCCAGTAAAGGAGCGGCCTTCAACCGTTGGGCATGCACCTTTACCGGTTTCCCTTTTATTTTCAAAGTAACGTTGGGCTCCTTCACTTCGAGAATTTCGTAGGGCCCTAAATAAGGTCGATCAAGTTTGGACTTTTTGTTCTCATTTCTCAAATAGGCTTCGCCCCCTACCTTATAAGAGAAAGGGGAGGTTTTCCGGTCGTAGTATCGCTTATTACGTACCTTCGATGCCTGAATGTTGGAACGGGCCAGTTTGTGGGTCTCGTACAGGCGAAGCTTTAAATTATGGATATAGTCATCATAGGTGTATTGGAAGGCTGGAGGACTGGAGAAGGCAGATGGTAATCTGGCTTTAGTCCCGAAAATGAGTTCGTAAGGAGAATAGCCTGTGGTTTCGCACTTAGTGACATTAAAGGAAAACATGGCTAACTCCAGATACTCGTCCCATTGGGCTACGTCGTTTTGGACAAACTGTCTCAGGTACTCTTCTAACGTCTGATGAGCCCTTTCGACTACATTGGCCTTAGGATTGTAACTAGTAATATTTATCTTCTTGATTTTAAAAAGTTTACGAATTTCTTTCAAAAGAACAGTATTAAACTCCGGACCGTTATCAGAGAGAAGTTCCTCGGGTGAGCCAAAGATGCATATGAAGCGCGTAACCAACGCATGAGCTATTATTTCAGCGGTATGACGTATCAGGGGGACAAGTACGAGGAATCGGGTAAGGTCGTCTAGGATGGACAAAACATACTTCGATCCATTTGTGGTAACAGGAAGTGGGCCGACAATATCCCAATAAAGCCTCTGGAAAGCTCGTTCTGCCACTTGTGAAATTACCATGGGAGGTATTTTTGGATGACGATCGAATTTAGTTTGAAGGCAATTTTGGCAACTCTTGACAAAGTTTTCGACGTCAATTTTCATTTTTGGCCATTTATACTGGCGTTTTACCTTTTCAAGGGTTCCCTTGACACCTCTATGTCCGCCAATGAGGGAGTCATGGCATTCTTGAAGAATTTTAGGAATATCATCTGGGTTTGGTTTTACGACTTGGTTAAGATGAATGAAAACTTTAATTTTAGTCCCTCGAAATACATATCTGATAATGGTGCGGACTTTCTCAAACTTCATACCCTTGAAATCGGCAGCATCTACAGAAAGGGATCTATCCTCGGGCTTCACGGACTCATCGCGCAACAGCTCAGCTACTAAGTCTTGAAAAGATTCAAATAAGACCTGATAATCGGTTTCCTCCCAATGATAATTCGCAACAAACAATATGAACAGCTGAGGATTGCCAGGTAAAATTAAAATATCCTTAACATGAAAGGCTTTCTCTCCTATTATCTCTATTTGCTCCGCAGTTAACAGATCGAGATTAGGCTTTTCTAGATCGCAGGACGTCAAAATTATTTTCGGATGCCGGGAGTCCGAAAAGTTATGAGGGACCTCTTCTATAGATGAATTTATTACAACTTTACGTTGAATGTCATCTAAGAATTGGTTGTAAGATTCCCTTTTATTGTTGCTATTGTGAGACAGGATTTTGAAAATTCTATTGTTAGGGTGGTGGGCCATAAAATATTGTTGAACTAAGTCCTCATGATTACAATCCTCATTGAGACTATCAGTTTCCTTTACTACTGTTTTTAAAATATTTATAACCTTGGCCTCATTAGCGTTTTCGGAGGGTTCTGCCATTGATAAAGGTTCTAAATCGATATTAACATCAATAGCAGTATTATCCTCGTCTTTTTCAGGAGGATACCTGGAAAGAGCATCGCATACTTTATTTCCTCTGCCAGTCCGATAAAAGACTTTATAATCATAAGAGTTTAGGGTAAGACGCCATTTCAAAAGTTTAGAGCTCGGGTCGGAAACATTGAAAAGCCACGTGATACACCTGCAATCGGTGAACACATGCACTGGATGGTTGAAAAAATAGTGATGAAAATACTTCATAAAATAAACGACGGCTAAGGCCTCTCGCTCCACCGATGGCCAGTTCCGTTCATCCTTATTTAACTTTCGACTTACAAAAGAAATCGGTCTATCGTGGCCAATGGGTCCTTGGCTTAGGCATGCAGCAATACAAGATAAGGAGGCATCTGTCGTAAGGTTGAAGGGAAGCTCAAAATTGGGGAATTGCAAGCACGGCCTGGTAGTTAAAATGATTTTAATCTCTTCGAAAGCCTTTTGCTGAAGCGACGTCCATCGAAATTCAGCATCCTTTTTCAATAAACTGGTTAAAGGGAGACAAATGTCACTGTAATGAGGAACGAAATTTCGATAGTAGCCGGCAACTCCTAGGAAAGATTTCAAAGCTTTGGCATCCCTTGGAACGGGGAAATTTTTAAGGGCCTTGACTTTATTTTCATCGGGCTGAATACCATTTTCGGAAATGAAATGACCCAGAAATTTCACCTCTCTTCTCAAGAGAGAGCATTTAAGGGGTTCGATTAAAAATTTATGATTTCTCAAACACGAAAAAACATTTCTTAGCCGTTTTAAATGTTCTGGCAGGTTATTACTGTATACAATAATATCGTCTATGTACAAAAGGCAAGAAGTCCCTATCAGACCAGTTAATGCAATATTTAACGCCCGTTGAAATACATTAGGGGAAATTTTTAGACCGAAGGGTAGGACTTTAAATTCATAGTGACCTCTCGCGGAACTAAAAGCCAATTTATGACGATCATTAGGCTTAATAGGAATATGTAAAAATCCACTTTTTAGGTCGATGGTACTAAAATAATTTGACTCACCCAACTGATCTAAAATTTCAGAAATTAAAGGAATAGGATAGGCATCCCCAGTAATTTTCATATTCAATTTTCTAAAATCGGTCACAACCCTGAATTGCTTATTTCCATTGGCATCTTTGGTGGCTTTTTCAACGCACCATAGAGGGGCATTGTAAGGTGAAGAAGAAGGCTGAATGATATCCTGTTCCAACCATTCTTGGACTTGCTTTTCGACTACCTGATGCAACCCATGCGGAAGCCGATAATTTTTTATGGCTACAGGTTCATCATCGGTGGTTGGCACCGAAGCCTCGAGTATATCAGTGACTTTCATCTTATCACCAGGAACGAAAAATATATCATTGAATTCGAAACAAAGGTTTAGAATTTCTTGTTCCTCGTTGGGAGCTAAATGGTCTAAATTTAGTAATTTCTTTATCTGGTCTAGCCGTCTCGAGGAGCTATTTTGCACTTTTTCCAATCGATAAATGGATGCTCCCGAACGTCTTACATCTTCTACTTCGATTTTAAGGTCCTTGAGTTCGACATCATAAGAGTTACAATTTAAAACGGAAAATATGGCTTCTCCTTTCTCATTAACTTCGGTAATACACTTAGAAATGTATACATTAGGAAGGATAGGCTGATCACAATATTTATCGGCTGTGAGAACGGTAGACATACCCTCTTTATAATCAGACACCGCGCACTTGACAAAGGCTTCAGTGCGGGCTGGCAACAATACGGAATCTTCTGTTATTTTCATTTTAATAGGAAGACGACCCAGATTCTTTAGTACCTGTGGTTTCGTTTTCGTGTTCCTTTCGGTTAATGTAATATTTAAAGGATTTCTCAATGGATTATCAGGACTTTGGATTGGTTTGACCTTTAACTCGGAATCGGGATCGGATTCAGATTCGAATTTAGGATTGGAATCGGATTCGGATTTAGGATTGGAATCGGATTCGGATTTAGGATTGGAATCGGATTCGGATTCGGATTCGGATTTAGGATTGGAATCGGATTCGGATTCGGATTTAGGATTGGAATCGGATTCGGATTCGGATTTAGGATTGAAAATTGCTTCGGAATTAAGGTTGGAATCGGATTCGGATTTAGGATATGAATCTGATTCGGACCCGGATTTGGCTAAGCAATTTGAATGAATGACGATGTGTTCAGGTCTGGACTCCGGAATTTGAGTAGGTTCCTGAGGTATTGTCGTTTTAGAAGGATCCATGGATTTGCAAGCTACTGGAATTTCTTGGACATTACTGGATTTAGAGATTCTACTTTCCGTTGCTTGAATTGGATTTTTGGTTTGGAATAAAGTACACTTAAGATCTGGCACAATATCGGCCTTGGAATTTGGATTTTCGGGATTCAGGCTAACCTTCTCTGGGCTTTCTCTCGGGATAACATGGATCTTGACTCGCTCGGAAAAGGTCACACGCTTAAGCTTACAAGGAACATCTTCTAGGAGGCGATAACCAAAATACATTGGCGTGGATACTTCGAAGGCCTTAAATAAATCATCATTAAAATCTAAGTTTACTTTGAATTTCCGTAAAAAATCTAGCCCTATTAACGCAGGGATGGAAAAGGTATCCTCTACGACATGGAAAAGGTGTTTGAATGTTAGGTTGCCCATTCGAAGTTTTAATCTAATAACTCCTAAGGTAAAGATCTTGTCTTTTATCGGCTCTACCCCTTCAATCCCGGTAAGTTGGATTATTTCGTGTGTGTTAATTCTGGATTGTGAAGGAATTTTGGATACGGCAATGAGGGAGACATCTGAACCGGAATCCACTAGGAATTCCTCGATCCCATTAACAAGCTTCCTGCCTATCAACTGGACGATGGGGAGTTGCCCTTCGGGATCTGTCATGCGTACGCCGATTGGAAGGACAGGGTCTCTCGATACCCGGCGGTTTACCGAGACCCTCGCTCGTTTAAAGACGGAGGCATGAAACCTTGGATCGGCGCCTCGTCCTCACTGGAATCCTCTGTGCTGCATCCATCATCCTTTGTTTGCTCATTATTCCCGAAAATGTTTCGGATCTTTCGTGTCTTGGACTTTGCGGGCCTCTCCTTTTCCTCGATATTACCCGACCGACCTCTGATCTCTTGTGAATTTTCCTTTCTATCCTCGAATTCGTTTTGTTGGGCTTTAGCCTTTGAAAAGCACCTTTCTTCATCGTGTCCCAGTTTCTTACAGAAGCTGCAAGTAACTGGTGGTCGGATTCTGTTGTTATGTTCCCTTTTCTGGCAATGTTCTATTTCATGGCCCTCCTGCTTGCAATATCGGCATCGTAGCTTTGTCCCTTGGACTGAGTTGACCTCAACTCTGGGCTTAGGTGGAGAGTCACTTCGTAATCGTGCTGTTGATTGCGTGGACCAACACTCTTTGGCTGTGTGATTAGAACGACCACATAATTGACAAATCACGCGGGAAACCGCCTGTTTGGCCCTAGTGAACATAAAACAGTCTTTGGCTGCATGGTTGGTTCGGCCGCAGATCTGACATCCCGACCCCTTTCGTGAGTTCGAAGAAAATTCCAAATTATCTGTTTCCTCTTGTTGAGCTAGCGATATGGCCTCAAGAAGGTTTGAAGGCTTTTGAGATTTGACGAACGAGGAAATTTCAGGTTTTAAACCGCGAATAAAAGCACGACAAGCCAATTTCGTATAAGGCTTAAAATTTGCTTCTTGTTCAGAGGGAGTTAAATCTTCATTATTAGCTATCTTTTCCTTTACTTTGGACAACAAACCCTCCATCCTACATGCAAACCCTGCAACACCTTCGTCTTCCCTTTGTAGGATTGAAGTCAATTCGTCGTTTAATTCAGAAAGGCTCTTTGGTTTTTTATATGTCTTCATTAGAAATGCCTTCAGATCCTTCCAATTCTCTAGGTTTTTCCTCTTAATGGCTTCAAAGGCGGACCCCCTTAGCTTGTTCTTAACTAAATTAAAAAGGTTGTCTTTCTGATTGGGACTAACCATTTTCAAGGCGGACTCGGCAGCGTTTATAAAGAAATCAAAATCGGAAACCTTGCCGTGAAATTCAGGCACCATACGGTCCAGGGTGTGAAGATCAACATGTCCACTGCTACCGGCTTGACTGGCCAAGTTTCTGTTCTGAATATTATTTGACGAATAAATATTCGCAGTAGGGGAGTAACCCGGGATGGTGGGGTTTTGGGGCACTATATTTGGGATTCCCGAAGGATAAATATTTGCAGGATTCGGCGGTAAACCGTAATTAAGCGACGTGGGAACTTGAACTGCTGGATTGAACTGAAGACCTAGATTCTGGAAGGCATTGGGCGCTAGCATTGGGTGCCACATATTCGGATTGAAATTTTGGAGGTTACTATAATTTGGCATTAGCATACTCTGATTTGAAATTGAATTTTGAGGAATAAAAGAGCTTGGCATTACGGTACTGGTGCTAACAACATTCGGAATCAGGTTTTGAGAGGAGGATACCTGGGTAATAAAATTTGTACCGTTTGAATTTGTATTCGAAGGAACTGAGACATGGCTAATTACAGTTGCACAGCTTGTGTTTACGCTTTGGGAAGAGGAGACATTAGGAACAGATATTTGTCCATTTGGCCCCGGAGTGCTACCCAAGTTTTGAGGAGCCGAAACAGAAATTTGACTACCAGATCCAGGATCAAGGATTAAGTTTTGAGAACTAGAGACAGGGATTTGGCCATTAGGATCCGGATCGGTGTTTCCGTGATTAGGATTCGGATTAGTATTTCCCGTAGCATCATTTTCGACAGAACCCCCATCAGACCTTTGTTCTTGGGGACTTTCTTTACTTTCATCACCCATCGTTTCAATTTTACCTCTTGCCTTACGACCGAAAAAACTATCTTCTAATTGGACAAATTCTTTTACCCCTTTTGCTCTAGTAAACATTCAAAATTGAATTAAACTTGCTTACTCTCATAAAAGTGAGAACTAGGAAACATTTATCACTTATTCTTTTTTGGATATTTAACAAGATTGTAAACAACATAATTATTAGGAAAGATACTGACCGAAAATCATGCAGAATCAAAACCTTAAAACAATATCTAAATAAAACCTTAACATCGTAACATTTGAGAAAAGTTCTGTGCGCGTGTAATTAAAATTGAAGCTTACTACTTGTCCAGCGACGGTTGCTCCCGAGAAAAAAAAATATCGCGCTCTCGCGACATTCTGAGGATTATCCTAGAATAGTGAAAATGAAGATGATTCTAGAATGGTGAAGATGATCCTGTAATGGTGAACATGATACTAGAATGATGAAGATGATCTATAGATGACTGATGAAAGGGTGAGGAAATTTGCTGCACTGATTTAGGCTACCGCGCTCTCGCGATATTGTTGAAAGAAAATTTCCCACGGTGGCTGGACATTAAATTATGGCGCTGTCTCGATTGCCGCTTCGAGAAAATTGAAGATCATAAAGACGTTGAACTATAGAGATAAGTTTTCTTTTATTGTCCCTCTTTTCAATAATCGATGGGTAAAATCACAAATATAAAATAGTACAAAGGGTCTTGTTTACTTTCGCTTTCGTTCACGATCCCTTTTGTTGTTACACTAACTTTCAGTTTTTAAAGATTCCCGGTTGTAACGTTTCAATTTAACACCGTAAATCCCTTACTTCACGGAACCTGGATGCGGATTTCGATACATCAACATGAATTAATGAAAACAGGATAATCTTTAATTTGATGTTTCACCGAGCACACAAATTAAAATTTTTCTCGCACTTTAACACAATACTTCTTCGGATCTAGAAGACGCGCGGATTAGAGACACCATAAAAGGCATCCCGTCACTTCTGACACCATTGTAAAGAATCGGTAAGACGGAAATCGAAATAACACTTAACTAAACCCGATTAAAAGGATAATATTTTATTTAATTTACTAAATTTTGTCCATATCATTTATAACAAAGTAAGAAATTCTACGCGAATCGGATTTGCCGCGGGTCTTTGGGTTTTTAGCGATTGTTAAGAGTCTCGGAAAAAGAACTGAGTTGAGGAGAGGATGGGCGAGAACTCCTTGAAGGATAGCCGAAGACTGACTAGGGTGACCAAGGAACACAGGATGGCTTGGCGTGGGCTTGGAGAAAAGTGGGGGAAGCAGGTTGTTTGTAAAAGAAAAGAATTCGGAGCAAAAAATGGAGAAATCGGAAGAACCAAGGTTACGCAAACAAGTGTAAGGGTGTTGAGGAACAGCAGGAGACTGTGACGAAAGGACTCTAGAAATCTGGACAAGTGAATGACAAAAGAAAAAGGGATATCCAGATGTTTACGTAACTTAGAAATAATAGAATCAGAATGGAACAGATATGAAATAATGAATTCCTTGGAAAGGTCATAAAATTGAAATAAGAATAGAGACACAGGATGGAATGAAGACAAAGGGCGAAAAGTATTGGAAGTAGGCACATCTGGAATTAATAAGGGCCTCGGAAATGCTGGGGCATTACACCTGAGACTATTAGAAACAATTTTTTCCTTTCGCATTTTTTCGTGAAAATTCTCCCTCCCCGAAAAATCCGGAAAAATCGAAAATTTTCAAGTTTTACCGACAACCCCCACATGGGGCTCGACTTCGACTAAATATCGTTGATTTCAAGCTTTCGGTCCATCTTGTGATTTGAAGGCCAGCCTGCCAAGTGTCCGGCTTTGGTAGAGCCAAAAAAAGGCCAAATAATGAGTTTCTAAAGATTTTCTCGAAAACCTTATTTACGAATCTACATAATTGGCAACTCCCTTGGTCAATTCTTGTCTCTCATCCTCTATCTCGTTTCAAATTCAAATCCTTTTCTATTCAAAACCTCACTACGACCCTGCATTCCATAATAAGGCAGGCTGGCAGGTGGAATAGTAGTTTTGACTGCATCAGATGAATGCCAATGCAATTGCCCATGAATTAAATACTCTCTTTAAGGTCTGCTGCCTTTTCCCTATTCGAAACGCTTGATTAGATTTAATGTCGTCGACTTATTTTTGTACGCATCTGACCGTCTGTCTGTCAGTCACTCACTCACTCAGTCAAGTCTCGCTCCTTGTCACCACAATCCAAACAGCCATTAATTATTCCTTCTAATTATTTCCTTTAAGAAATATAAATTAAGCCTTCAGGGAGATTTTTCAACGGAGAGCTTGATGCAAAACGTACAATATTAATCTTATTTTTTGCCTCCTTTTATCTTTCCCTTCCTATCTGTTAAAATTTTAGGAAATGGCCTGTCGGCTGTTCTTCAAGTTAATTAAAACACATTGTACATCCACGGGAACATTATCGCGCTAGAGTCCTCTTCCCCGGCAATGTTTTCTCTTAACTTTTCACTTTTCCCCGCTTGTATATATATACACCCTTTCCCTGTGTCCTAACTCATATCATGTTAAGGGATGATTAATGATGTAATCTCATGTTTGCCAATGGAATTAATTATGAATTTGATAGTGACTTAACTCGTCTGTGTAAAAGTGGAAAAGCATTTTCCCCGCCCCCTCTTTTCGAAATCTCTGCATATGAGGGGATTTAAGGACTATCATTTTTCAGTTGAGAGTGTTTATCGGGATTTTAATTTGTGTATCGACCTATTTTCAAGAGTTTTAAACCCGGGGATTTAAATTTTGGAGTTAAGCTCTGACCTTTAATTTTCATTTTAGGATTTAAAGCAATATTTAATTTTAGATTGAAAAGGGAAAATAAACAAATACGAATCGTTTATAATATTATACGTCGGACCTTTAGGCGAAATTTGGGTTCAGGTTGATAGTAGTAGTTTTCAGTGGCGGAAGCAGACCCCGAGCTACGCGGGAATATAAAAGGTTTTTCGAGGTCCGTAGCCAGAGAACTAGGGTAGGAGGGGCACAAAATTTACTAGGAGGGGCTCCAAATGACTCCTTATAATTTTCCAGGGAGGCCCAAGGTTCAGCGAGGGGGAGGCCCCCAATTTTCCAGATGGTACGGGCTTGGGTTTTGCCCAGGCTAACCCAGCCCGGTTGACGCGTTATTTCCTATACTCAACCCAAATAAAGAAAGATTGGGCCAGAGCCCCAGAGCCTGGCGTTGTAGGTGAGCAGGGCCGCGCTAAAGCCTTGCCGGACCCCGGGAGAAATTTTTTCATACGGCCCTACCTCCCCCCAAATAAATTAAAAAAGTTGCTTAAGATTTTAGCAAGTTAACATTTTTTTGGGTTTTTGACTAATTGCAAAGGGGACCCGTGCCCGCGGGCCTAAACTTGCTAGGGGCCCGCGGGTGCGGACCGTGGACAAAGAGTAGTTTTAGGGCCCCGAGCCCTACTTGGAGAGAATCGATAGAGAGAGAGAGGGAGCACTCTTGCACCGCCTTATGGATTAATTAAGTTTCTGCCGCCATGTTTCATGTTGAAAAATCAATCTGGCTGTGGGATCAAATTAGGGAGTGAACACTTCGATGAGTCGTCTGCTACATAAGGGTACGCCATCTTGAAAACTGTAAGCTGCCATTATCTCGAATTTGGTGGCCGCCATTCTCGAATTGAAAAACGGACATCGCTATTGGCAGATTCTTCAATTCGAGAATGACGGCCACCCAAATTCGCAGCTTCCAGTTTTCAAAATGGCCAACCCCTGTGTAACAGACGACTTATCGAAGTGTCTACTCCCTAAGCTCCCTAGCTCCAACACTTAGCTTATGTTCAATCCCACTGTCTGAACGATAAACCAACATGCAACATGGCGAATTTTCAATGTGACGCAGCCAGCAACATTCTGCTGCAACCAGAGTTCTCCCTCCCTCTCTTATCTAGTCCCTCTAGCTTTAGTCCGGGAACTAATCCGTGCCCGGGGGTAATTACCCCGCCCCCTCCCTCTCTGCACCCCTGTAGGTGAGAGATTTGTTTTTGCAAACACGGATTGGCCCATTGGGCTATCGAGAAAAATCCCTCTCGAATAAAAGCAGCTTTGCTCTTGCAGTCTTTAAAAATTGGACTGAAATAATTGAGTCAGCAAACAAATTTTTTTGGGGTAAAAAAGAATGGAAAAAAGCAGAAAAAGAGCTTAATTTTCACATGAAAATGCGACAATTTTTCCAAAATATTAGTTTAAAAAAATTCAACCGCACTCTAAGAAGACAGGGCACTTATGGACTTAGTCAATAATTCACCCCGTCTTCTTAGAATGCGGGCCAAAATTTTTTTTGTTAAAAAAATGGTTCTACTGGAATTCTACAGTCACCTTAGAAAGCCGCTTCTGGTATTTTTATCCGCGCCCTTTGAAGGAGTCATATTTACAAAAATTATTTTGAAATTCGAATCGCTCCTAAACAAAATTTTAAACTTGAAATTCCAGAGTCCGACTCTGACACCTTTCCTCCCAACAAAAACCTGGTCACATCTCAAAGCGACAACTGAAATTCATAAAGCACCGCATTATAAATACAAAGTCACCTCAAAGAAGAGAAAAATAAACGGTCAGTCATAATGTTAACCAGAAAGATAGATCATCAGATAAAAAGATAGATTGATCTTAGTCATATTTTAGTACAGCTACAACAACAAGGAACAAGAAGAAACGAAAAAAAAAAAAATAAAAATAAAAATATAACCAACATGGAAATCAATTATTATAAAAAGATGGAGCCATAAAGGGAACGAAATTAACTACGGCTGGTGTTTTTATAGTGAATAATAATTTGATTTAAATTTATATTGTGTGTGCCACCCCCATACTGTGACAATGTTGTAGGCACTGGAAGCAGGTATACAAAATATTTTTCAATGCACACCTAAATTCGGATTTTATGCATTAGCCACCTGCCTCAGCCTTCGGTTATTAAAGCTCATTGTTTTTTTTTTTTTTATAAAATGCGATCCCATTACTTTGCATCCAATTAAATCCTACTTCTTGATTTTTTAAACTCGTAAAAATCGTCTGGGTCGATTTGTTGTGAAAATAGTGGACACCCCTAGCAGCAATAAGCATATGTCACAAAAGTTGAACAAAATCAGGTTTTCTGGGTAATTTAGGCAAAGGGATTTTTAACTCACGAGGAAGACATTTAAACAACAGTGGCGGATTGGGCGTATGGCCGCTAAAACCTTCAGCTAGGGCTGAGGAAACTGACGAAATTCAGCAAAATGATAGTGTGTGAAAATTTTCAGTAAGAAGTATTCAAATTACTCGGGAAAATTGTGGCTCTGATTCCTGGCAATCTTATCATCTGGATCTCCTCTACTGCCCTTATAAATTCGCAAACTTCCACAATGCTTCAAAGCTTACATTTTCAGGCTCCCCGACCGAAACATTATTAACAAATCTACATAAAGTCAACAACTGGTGACCTTATTAGGAGTGTCTCAGCTGCGCTGAACAAACCCAGATCGCTTTAGGCCGACTTGCTTCCTTTCACAAAGCTTCATGTCTAATTAAGCTTCACATTTCCCACCAAATTTTTTTTATTCTCGCCCAGGGCTTACAACCTCCACTCCGCAGAAAAATAAATCCAACTAAAAAATCTCACAAAAATAGCACTAACTCCATGCTCTTTGACCCAGAACGATCGCGTTTTAAGCAATCGTGATTTATCCGATATCGTAGCCCTGATGATGGAAATCACATTCCGTTACTTTGAATTTTCATTCCTAACCAAAATATTTCTCTCCACCAAGAAAGACGAAATACTTCATGAAAACGCTTAAGGTTGTCATTGTCATAAATCAATTGAAAAAACATAGTAAATCAACCCATCTCAACCTGTCAGACCTACAATTCTATTCATCTAACACCATTTTGACATTTTTTCAATGAAAACATTATATTTAGGGGTTTCTATCGTCTTTTTTTTTTCTCTCCTTCTCTGTCTTTTTCTTTACTTACTTCCCTCCGTTATTCCTTGTTCTATTCCCACCCGTGGTGATGTTTAGTAAAGAGAGGTCTCTATGTTTGCTTTCTCTTTTATTTCAAAAAAAATTTTTTTAATGTCTTTGTTTCGCACGTTCCATATCCGTAAACCTATTTATTCGATTCCTTACCAGTGGCCACCCCTTTATTTCGAGTGAAAAATAAAAAATCTGCCATGAGCGAACCCGTCTACCTGAAAAGTAAATGATGCTTATGAATAGAATTAATATTTGTTCAGTGTTAATGCCACTGTAATTGGTATCTTGAGTGTGAAAACGGGTTCGACTTTTATACAGGGTGAGACAGTTAAATGAAAGGCTGGCTAAATTGTCGTACGTGGCTCATAATTTCTTAAAAGAGCCTCTAGTAGCCAAATTTGGCTGCATAGGTTCAGACATATCCTTTGCACACTCGTTTTGCTTTTTATTGGCTTCGCAGCCTTGGCTGAAGCATTTGGAGATCGATACTTCGCTCTGGGGTGACTAAAAATTCCAATAGAGATACTTTTATTTGTTTAAATTTTTTAAAAAAATTGCTCACACTCTAAGAAGACGGGGTGAACTATTGATTAGTTCATAAGTGCCCTGTCTTCTTAGAATGCGGATAAAAAAAATTTATTTTAAAATTGAAATTTTAAAAATAAAGTTGTCGCATTTGTCTGTGGAAAAATAAGTTTTGTTTTCAATTTTTATTTTTTACTTTCGAGCTCCCTAAAGTGATGAAGTATTGCGGTCGCCTCAAAAACGGAATTTTGCAACACTGCGTATGTTTCCGTGAAATGACGAAAAATAACCGTAAAAATGGTTTTTGGGCTGACGTCCGTCTTTTCGTTTTTCGACTGTATTTTCAAAACTGAACGAGCCAGCGCAACGAAAATTAGCAACCGCCTTCCTCAGGAAGGGGGAAGGCTTTTAGTCCATGATCAAGACCATCCGGCCAAATTTAAGGCTTTGACAGGGCCAAATAAGGTCAAATTTAGAGTTTTCAAGAATTTTCTCGAAAACGGCTGCAACGATTTTTCTTATTTTTTGTGTGAACATTCCTGATCCTATTTGGAACAACTTTTCCCTTTGGCATTTTTTTCGTAAAAAATTACCCTCCCAGGAAAATCCGGAAAAACCAAAAATTTTAAGGTTTTACGACATGGGACTCGAGTTCGACTGAAAAAGGTCAGGGGATTTCAAATTTTTGGTCCATTTTGAGATTTGAAGGCCACCCTGCCAAGTTTACGGCTTTGCAGGGCCACACAAGGCCAAATAATGAGTTTTCAAAGATTTTCTCGAAATCGGTTTGAAGGATTTTTCTTATTTTTTGTGTGAAGATACCTGGACCCTATAAGGAATAACTTTTCCCTTTGGCAATTTTTCGTTAAAATTCAATTTCCCCGAAAAACCTGGAAAAACCGAAAATTTTCAAGTTTACAGATAGAGCTGATATGGGATTCGATTTCGACTAATTAATGGTCGGAAATTTTAAATTTTCGGTCCATTTTCTGATTTTAAGCCAACCCTATTCCCTTAATTAAAAATTGAAAGAGGGGCACACCCTGAATTTTCTTGGTGGGTCAATCTGTGCCTGACCTCGAAAAATAAATGCATGTACCCAAGACACTAACTCAAAACAATTGATTTTCCTTCACCTTGTCTTTTAAGTGCAACGTCCTCCTCAGGCTCAAAACTTCTGGATTTTTCCCCTTTAACTAAAATCTGTCAGAATTTAAATTTCAAATAACAAAATTTCTTCTGATTTGCTGCAAAACCCGAAATTAAAAAATATATATTTTTTTTTTTTACACAAAAAACACGTTTCCATACTTCATCTAAGAAAAACCGTGTGAATTTAACTGACAGGTTCGACAATTCGCATATTTAATCACTTAATACCCGGCAACTCGTAAAACCGGCCTTAAATAAAGCGGACGAAGCTCATAAATAAGCCATAAAAAATAATTTAATTGGAATCAACTCACCAAAAATTTTTTCCCATTTTTTTTTTCACCCACAAAATTAGTACGTGTACAACAAATCTATGCGCATATAATAATCGTAAAATATTTTTTATTATTATTACAACAAATCTCGCGCAAGTCTTTGTCCGGGCTGGTTTGAGAAAAGTGAAATTTTACGAGCTGAGGGAGTTCCCTTTCTTTTTTTTTTTTTACGAATGCATTTCGTTCCCTAAACTGCAACAGTTAATATTTATAAATCATTTTTGAGTCGTCTAATTGAATAGGAAAAACGTGTTTAATGTCTTTTAGTCCAATATATATAATTTTATTAATATCCTTTTTTATTTTGAGATTAATAGAATGTGAATAGGAAATGCGTATTCTTTTAAAATATTTTATGAGGGAAAGAGAAATCCGAAAAAAGAAATTTTTATTGGGACAGTAAAAAGCTGCCAGAGGGAGGAGGGTTCTGTAGAAACCTGGCCGGTGTCAAGCTCAAGACTTGCCAAATCAATCTGCAGCATCTTGTTCTTGTCTTGCAATAAAGAATTGAATTTTCTTGCTTCAAAAACAATGCAGAAATGCAAGAAAAGTCTTGCATATTGCTAAAATTAGTTAGTCTTGCCTCGCTTTTGCAAGACTAGGTCGTCCATCACTACAAACTTCCTTTTGCGCTTTTATTAAAAAAAACTAGATAAAAATTCTTCTTACTCTAAATATTTTAAAATGCATGTTTAAAAAACTCCCTCGCCGACTTAAATCCATTTTTTTTTTCTGATTCTTGTTTGCTTTTAATTACAACCGTATTACAGGGTTTAATTGACGGATGCCGTAATAACACGTCCTAAAATAACATGACCCCTTCTCTCTCTCTCTCTCTCTCTCTTTCTCCCCAGTCGCATTCTTTTGATTGGAAATGCTCGTTTGGTTATTTTAGTAAATCGTATGTGAATCGATCATTTTCGACTTTTTGAAAAATCGAAAACCAACTTTATTTCTCCTCCTTCAAAAGAAAATCCTTCTCAACTTCCTCTTCCCCATTTCTTCTTTTATAATCTTGATTTAGATCATCAGATTTAAAGGAAAAGCTAATTTCGTCAAAAGAATAAAGCCACGTCAAAAAGTGACAAACGTCTTGTAATTTTCCCTCTTTCCGGTTTCAACATTGCTAATCCTCGTAAGTTAAGCGTGGATAATAATACAGAAGGTTTCTTACCCGCCCTCTATCAACACTTTTTTTTTTGTCATTTTACCCCGGGAGGGAGGGAAAAGATAAAAAATTAGGGAATTAGGAAAACATGGATCTCAATTAAATTTTATATTATTTCTTTTTGCCGTTTCTCAAAAGATAAGCATATGAATTATGTTCAATAAATTTAAAATTCTTATTTTGTGCAAAGGTTAAATATGAGCGTTGCATAATATTTCAAACTTCTTTTTATTAATTACTTAATTATTTCTCAGATTGACTAACAAATGACTGCTTGCGCGGAGGTAAATCTCGAGTAGGCAGTGCTCATATATTTACCCGTGTTAATTTAATTATATCATTATGGATATAAGAATCTTTTTTTATAAAAAATAAAGTTTAGACACGAAACTTTTTCGTTGTGAGGATTGAGTTTGTAATGAATAACTTTTCATTAAAAATGTGGGAATGTTTTTAAGAGTTATTAAAAACGGACTTGTCTTATGAAATTTAATTTGGCTAATGTAAATTTAAAGATATTGCTAAGGTAGAATCACTGTGTACTTTCGCTTTCAGAGGCCGGGGTCAAGCTCTTGGCAAAGAAAATTTATTCAGAATTATGAAAGAATTGGCTTGACAAAAAATTTTGGAATGATGTGCTTAACAAGAAATTTTGGAATGATATGCTCGACAAGAAATTTTGGAAAAAATTTGCTCGACAAGAAATTTTGAAAAAAATTTGCTCGACAAGAAATTTTGAAAAAAATTTGCTCGACAAGAAATTTTGAAAAAAATTTGCTGGACAAGAAATTTTGAAAAAAATTTACTGGACAAGAAATTTTAAAAAAAATTTACTAGACAAGAAATTTTGGAAAAAATTTACTAGACAAGAAAT
Organism: Liposcelis brunnea; assembly: GCA_023512825.1. Classification (NCBI taxonomy): domain Eukaryota; kingdom Metazoa; phylum Arthropoda; class Insecta; order Psocodea; family Liposcelididae; genus Liposcelis; species Liposcelis brunnea. Next base: position 6,147,794 of record CM042067.1, read on the forward strand.
TTTGGAAAAAATTTGCTGGACCAGAAATTTTGAAAAAAATTTACTAGACAAGAAAATTTGGAAAAAATTTGCTCGACAAGAAATAGAAATTTTGGAAAAAATTTTCTCGACAAGAAATTTTGAAAAAAATTTACTGGACAAGAAATTTTGAAAAAAATTTACTGGACAAGAAATTTTGAAAAAAATTTGCTGGACAAGAAATTTTGAAAAAAAATTTGCTCGACAAGAAATTTTGAAAAAAATTTGCTGGACAAGAAATTTTGAAAAAAATTTACTGGACAAGAAATTTTGAAAAAAATTTACTGGACAAGAAATTTTGAAAAAAATTTACTGGACAAGCAATTTTGGAAAAAATTTGCAGGACAAGAAATTTTGGAAAAAATTTGCTGGACAAGAAATTTTGAAAAAAATTTGCTGGACAAGAAATTTTGGAAAAAATTTGCTCGACAAGAAATTTTGAAAATATTTGCTCGGCAACTAAGATGTTTTGATACATAATTTTAAAAAATTTAATACTTCTCTGGGGGGGTTCTCCTTGTTTTGATTTCTTAACGTCCATCATTCATGCATTGCAATTAATATCAGTAATTGGGTCTAGCCCTAGCACATTCTGCAATAAATATAAGCTTATAACTCTGAGCATGAAAAATAATTTAGAAAAGTAAATGATAATGGATCTAATGACACGGCCCAATAAACTATTAACCGCTATAATTTTCCCACACGCACAAAAGAAAATCTGTTCCAAACTTCGAAAATCCATTTTTCCTCTCTCTCCTCTCAGCGTGAAAATAATTTATGTCTCCGTAAGGATGGAGCTAATAATCCCAAATCATCTCCAGGAAAAAAATTTCACCCTTTTAGGCCTTTGCAGAACACTGCGGCAAAACTCTTGATATGGACGAGTAAGCAATAAATAATAAAGCAATAAAGAAAAAACTAAAAAAAATTGTTTTCATCTTTTGTTTCAATCATTTTCCCAAAAGAAAAAAAAAAGAAAGGAAGAAAAAAAACAACTCCCAAGAAACGTTTTCCTCTTCCTTCATCGCAAAACAAACGTCTGGCAACCCATGTAATAAATGAACCTTCTTTTCATATCAAAATAAAACTTTTAGAAAATTGAAAATTTTTGGTCTTTGTAAGGCAATCTAGAAAAAAAGACAAGGAGAGGAAGCCCAAGCCACCGCGGAAACGAATATACGGAGTTAAAAGCTGAAATAAATAGCCGTCATTTTTTTAAAAGTCTCATCTTGAAGCTTAGTGAACCGTCGAGGACTTGACTAATGGAGTGTGTAAACCAATCCAGACGAATTTTGTATACGCCACGTCACATTCGACTTTTCCCATGAAAATTACGTGTCCGTGATTGTTAAAAAAAAATTTCCATGGAATTTTTTTTTTTAAAAAGCGAGTAATAACGAGAAAACGATTTTCCTTTTCTCTCCCTTCGAAAGATGTTCCTCGGGATGCTTTCTTGGTGACGTTGATATTTAAAGGGGGGCGAGAAAATAACAAAAAAAAAAACTTTAAAAAAATTTTAAATTAGTCTTGTAAAATTCATTGAAGCGAAGGAACAACGGTGTTTCCTCGAGCTGTGATACAAACCCCCCCTTGTCGAACGATCCCCTCAAAGGGGGGGCCTGAAGTGAATACAGGGGGGTAGGTAGGAAGAGCAGGAGTAACGAGGAAGTGGGAGATGGGAAAGAGGGATAAAGTTGGAAAAGTTACATTTTAATAACGGTTTGATAAGTTTTCCAATATCAATTCCTCTCCCTCACTCTACTCTTTTTCGCCTTTTTCCGATTCCTCCCTCCCCCTGAACCTCCCTTAAAAAAGTCTTTATTCATAGGGAAATTATATAATTTATACAAATTTTTCTTACGTAATCAAGACTCTCTGATTTTGATTTCATCTTTTTCCCCCCTCCTTAGTTTGGGGCTGTTTATTAGGCTTTAGGAAGCGGAAAATTTTACAAATTAAGAAATAAACCGAAAAAAAATAGTAAGGGGGGAGAATAACTGTTGCTGGTGTAGCACCAAGTCAAGCTTTAAATATACTAATAAATATTTGAACGAGAATGGATTTTATATTAATTTTTAGTTTTTCCATCAGTGGCGAATCTGGGAAATTTAAAGTTTGCCTGAATGTGGCCAAACGGTCATTCGGCTAAAAAATTTCCCATTTATGTAATGTGTGTACTGCTAGTTATGCAAAATATATTACCAAAGAAAAATAGCCTTGCTCTCGGCGACGGGTTTACCCTTTCACTAGGGAAATCATCTAACGAAAACACAAGAGATGAAAAATAAAATCTCCTGGATATTATTTCGGCTTCTTTACATAAATTCTATGTTTGAAATAGGGCAGTTCGATTTTGTTTTAAAAAATCAAAGGTATTTGAAATCACTGGATAAAGGTTCAGCAGCCTCAAGCTGCCTAATCGACCTGAGAAAAAGAAAATGTACTCTTTTAGCTTTTACTCCATAATAGACACGAACGCTGCCACCAGAATTTTAATTTTAATGCTCTGCCACCAAAATTAATAATTAATTTTTAAAATATTAATAATTCATCAATTATAATTGACATTCGCCACCAAAATTGCAACGCTGTCACCAAAATTTTAATTTTAATGCTCTGCCACCAAAATTAATAATTTATTTTTAAAATATTAATAATTCATCAATTATAATTGACACGCGCCACCAAAATTGCAACGCTGCCATTAAAATTGCTGTAGAATTTCCCATTTCTTTCGGATTTTAACCAGGTGAGGTTAGGGCTAATTCGTTGGCTAATTCGTTAAATGTGAAACTAAATCCTAAACGTGAAACTTTTTCTTCTCTTGTAGCTGCCATTCTTTAATAATTAAACTTTCTTACATTCGCCTTGAAATTATGTCACTGAGCAGGCTGTTTCAATTAAAAAACAACAACATCGTTTAATCCCAAATTATTATTGCAGGTCCGAAAAAAAATAAGTGGGAAATGTAATTAAACAAGTCAATTTATCAAATTGATATTCGGCATAACTTTTATAAATAATTTTTTTTTCCTACGTGATTTTTTTAAATAGATAGCTCATGGCAGCGGATGTTGTTTTAATTTAAATCTTTTATGATATTTTATTTGGTATTTACTTTACGGCCTTTTTTTTAAAAAGCATTTCTCGTAAGATAATATATTGCCTGGTTGCCTTTCTGGCGGATTGCACATAGGGTGTATTTGAAAAATATGTAAGAGCCCGTTATAATTTATTATGCATTAATTATCTTGATTAGTATATGAAATATGCAAGATTTAATTGACCTATCAAAATGAAGAAGAGTTCACGTGGCATCATGCTGAATTTTTTATTGTTGGCAATTAAAATCAAAGGAATCGGCATGAACCTAGTGACTTTACTAAGGGGATCTTTTTTTTATGAATCAAAATTTATTCGTCATTTAATTTAAATATTATGTTGTCTAGTAGGTAAAAAAAGGTTTTAAATGAGGTTGAGTATAACTCAGATCAGTGGGCTATTGGGTCTTTACCGTATAATTAGTTGTTTCTAGAGTTCAGTCTGTTCAAATTCCAGTGTGGTAGAAACTGATGATTTCAGTTCTGAAGTGTCTCAATACAACGTGTAAACAGAAAATCAGATTATAGTTTAATTAATTGGTTTAGTCTGAGTGTGAGAAGGACTATATTGGAGGCTGTTTCGAGGTTAAATCTGAAAAAGGCTGAGTTCACTATTTGTTCACTGTTTCAGATTGAATCTATGAAAGACTGAGTCTGTTCTAGGTTAAAAATGTGAGATCTATAAGAGACTGAGTCTATTTTAGGTTCAATCTGCGAGTGGTTGAGTTTGACCTTAGTTGAATCTGTAAAAGGCTAAATCTGTTCTAGGTTAAGTTTGTAGAGGCTGAGTTTGTCGCAGGTTGTATTTATGAGAGACTGAGCCTGCCAAAAATTGGATCTGTGAGAGACTAAGTTTGTTGAATAAGTTGGGTTTGCAAGAGACTGAGTCTGCCAGAGGTTGGATCTGCAAGAGACTAAATCTATTTGAGGTTGGATCTGCAAAAGACTAAATCTATTTGAGGTTGGATCTGCAAGAGACTAAGTCTGTTGAAAGTTAAGTCTGTGAGAGACTGGGTTTATCGTAGGTTGGATCTGTAAAAGACTGACAAGTAAACGTCCCCCACTGTAAAAAACGGATTTTGATCAAACCTGGCTTATTGGATAGTGCATCGAAAAACATTCGACACGTGTTTTTTTTCAAGTGCGGTAACTCAATTTTAACCTTAAAACTAGCACTTGAAATAGCAAATTTCATATGGCAAAATTAAGCCAGGCGACTCTGCCCGTTGGATTCCACAGCAGAAACAGTTAGAAAGAGGTTTAGAAAACTGCTATTTGATAGAAAAGGACGATTTTCAATTGTTTCTGCTGTGGAAACCAACGGGCAGAGTCGCCTGGCTTAATTTTGCCATATGAAATTTGCTATTTCAAGTGCTAGTTTTAAGGTTAAAATTGAGTTACTGCACTTGAAAAAAAACACGTGTCGAATGTTTTTCGATGCACTATCCAATAAGCCAGGTTTGATCAAAATCCGTTTTTTACAGCGGGGGACGTTTACTTGTGAGTCTCTTGGAGGCTCAGACTGAGACTGAGTCTGAGTCTGTTGGAGGTTATATTAATGAGAGACTAAGTTTGCCGGAAATCAGATCTTTGAGAGAATAAGTCTGTTGAAATTTCGATCTGTGAGAAATCGAGTCTGTTGGGAGGTTGAGTCTGCAAGAGACTAAGTCTATTAAATTTTATCTGTGAAAAACTGAGTCTGTTGAAGGTTATTATGACTTTTTAAAACTAAAGACCTGGTAGAAATTCAGTATATACAAGTGACAAGTCGATTCTTTAAGAAATAAACCTGACCTAGGAATCCTTACATCTTTTAAAGTTCGGTTCACCAATAGCTGGATACTTTCTTCTTACTTCTCAGTCTTTTTCTCCTAACCCTCACCCACTGCTGATTTCATTTTTCAAGCTAATCTCTCCTCTCAATTCAAAATCCATTGCATCATTATTCACCCTTTACACAATCATCACGGGTGAGAGGACCGATAGTCAATTATGATCACCAATCTCCATCGCAAAAAGTACACTTTAAAAAACTAATCTCCCACATCTCTCAAAAAAAATCAAAACTAAAGAATTTAAAGTAGCCAACAACCGAATATACTAAAAAATCCGAATCATTTCCAAAACACATAAGTTCAACAGAACGGTTCATTTTTCGCATCATGTGCAAATACCGTGACCGTTGTAATAAAATCATTATTATCCCATCAATGATAGTAAAAAATAAAAAAAAAAATCCATGACCATTTCCCGCAGGGAAAACGTGCGATCTCCATAACTCCTAAGCGGGTTCAAATATATACATAACGCTCCATACTGAGATAAACTCACGAATACATGATCCGACCAACACCATATTGTCATTATTCCTAAACATTTAAATTAAAAATATAAATAATTACTACGAGATCGATCCTTTGTGTGTGTGGTCGTTAAACTTGTTAAACCCGCCACACGAGTCTCTAAGGTATGTCGTATCTCATACTCTTTCATATCAATAACAACAAACTTGATACTTTAATTTTGCGTTGGACTTTTTTTTTGAATCATGCCAAAATGCTAATTATTTAAAAATGGAAATTCCTTCTCCCTAAAAAGATTGATATGCTCTGGGAAGAAATTTTTTTTCTTTTTTAATATTGAAGGGAGAGAGCAAAGTGGGAAAGAGAAAATAAAAAGAGATGGTTATATATCATCAATTAAAATTAACATTTGCCCGCGTCACGGGCATCTGTACATTCTGATGGATTGTCTAATAGCTTTTATGAACACTTCTCTTATTTTTATAGTTTAGTTTTTTCCCCGTGTTTCTCTTGAAATTAGACACAGTTTTAAAAAAAGAGTTTATATTGTTTGTTTATCTCTTTTTTTTTTAAAAAAGCTTTTTACTTTTCCCGTTTCCGCATTATCTTCACGCTCACTTATGGGCTAACAGGTGATTTAACTTACACGTGACACTTTCTGACAATAACCTGTTTTTTTTTTTTTTATTATTTAAATTCGTTAATCCATGATACACATTCAGTGAATAAATGTATATGTTTTTGAATGAAATTTAATCATAGTTGGGTTCTTCGGATGAAAGACTTAAGTCACGACTTCAATAATCATGGTTGCGTTTATGACATTTTTCTTTAATGTAATTTTTTTGAAACTGAAAATTAGAAAGAGCGTGATGCGGCAAAAATTTTTATTAAACGACCGAGGATATGGTTGCTCTAAGCTATTTTCCTCTGGGATTGCTCAAATCTTATGTAATTTTATGTACGTTTATCGTCCAAAACTTGCATGAGCTAAGGAAATGATTTCCTCAGCCGAATAAAAGCTCGATGTAAGCGGCATTTTGATAGTTTCTTGGATCTTATTATACATATTGTATATTTATTATTATAAATTAATAAATCTTTTTTCTTTCTTTTCAGGTAAGTTCGAAATTCAGCAGCTTCGCAAAACTTTCCCCTAAGTCCGGAGCTTTAAAAACTCCTGCGCCATTTATTTTTAAACTACAGGAATAGGAGTTTCAAAAAGAGCAAACTTTGACGAAAAACGGTCAAAGGGAAAAAATGTTGCAAATAAAGTCAGATATCTCCACTCAAAAAATAAAAAAAATAGTTTGAGCCGTTTTCGAGAAAATCTTTGAATACTCATTATTTGGCCTTATGTGGCCCTGCTAAAGCCATAAACTTGACAGGGTAATGAACCGAAAATTTGAAATCTCCGATCGTTAATTAGTCGAAGTTGAGTCCCATGTCGGTGTTGTCCGTAAAACAATTTTTTTTCAATTTTTCCTGAAAGGGCGAATTTTTACAAAAAAATGCCAAAGGAAAAAGTTGTTCCTAATAGGGTCAGGCATCTTCACACAAAAAATAAGAAAAATCGTTAAAGCCGTTTTCGAGATAACTCTAGAAAACTCAAAATTTTGCCTTATTTGGCCCTGCCAAGGCCGTAAATTTGGCCAAGCGGCTTTGACTATCGATGCACAGTTTTCCTTGTTAGTTTTGGTCGAGCTGACTTATTCGGTTTGGAAAATAAAGTCGAAAAACTTCATCCCAAAAATCATTTTTACGGTTATATTTCGCTATTTTGCAATACTTTGTGCCTCTGAAGAGCTCGAAAGTAAAAAAAAAAGATCCTATAAAATCTCCACCAGACAATAATCAAGATCCTATAACTCTCCATCCGACGCAACGTACGATTTTTCGCCCGAGGCTCCCTCTCGCAGGGGGAGAAAAAACCTAGTATTAGCTTTTTACATTGAATGAAAAACTTAATAGAAAAAAATTCTAATCATTCATCAATAGCCTGAATGCAATCTCCTTGTAACCCACAAAGAGACGACTGCAAATCACTCAGAGAAATTATTTATCTCCTTTAAATAAGAGAGAGAGGGAGGACATATCGAACAAAAGTCAAAAAAAATATGAAATACTGCATACATCCAGAAAAAGCTTCTTCAATGCACATGTTAATTTTATTATTACGATCGTGCGTAAACATACGACCAGTAATATAACCATAAACCCCTTTCCTATTCAATCTTTATGGTTTTTTATATCCTTGACACTTTACCCGTGTGAGGATTATACCGGCTTATATGGATTCAGGATCATCTTTTAAATTATTAATCATTATCTGTGTGAATGAGGCCGCGATTTCTAATTTTTTTAGCACCGCAAAGGGGATTTAGTTTAGAAAGCGAGATATTTAAATTCGCGGATTAAAATTTTACAGAGGCTTGAAAAAAAATCAAGGAAAGCAAATTAGAGCTAAACTTGGGTTCTTTACGGGCGAGAGCTTATGGCGGCAATGAAAGGTGAATGTGAGTCATGGTTTTTCTGGCGCAAACTGTAGGCTAAATCATGTTCAGAAATGGCTTTCTAGAGGCTTCAGAATGTGCCTGGATCTTTTCCACGGTCCTAACAGAAGAACGTGAATTTTCTAGTGTTTGCCACTTCCATTACATCTCCAGCCCTTGCTACGTCTCAGCAGTAAATTGCAGCAACCCTAAGTCAATCTTCTCTACTCCGCACCAGCTGAACCCTTTCATACGGGTTAAAATTCACTTAATCAGCAACTCACTCGAGCGAAAAACAAAACGATTCATTCACCCTACTTATCCTAGCGCAAAAAAAAAAATCTTAGGGAAAAAAATGGGAAAAAGTCGAAAAATGTTTACGGAACTATGCTAGTTTTTCAACATCATGAATATATGATATATGACAAATGATACAAAAGGATTTATCAGATCAAAACAAAACTCTATGATTAACATATGCCTGTCACGCTTTATGAACTTGAAAAATTTTAACTTTTACACTCGTTTGTTTTCTTTTACTTCCCGCGTGCACCGTATAATCATCTCTGCAAAAAAAAACATGTCGTTTTTCAACTGCTGATTAAGCACTTGTTTTCTTTTATGAAAGTGCAATAAACCGAAATGCGAAACCTTTTTTGATTATGCCCTTAAAAAATTATATCGTTAAACTTTTATATACATTTTCCCAACTTTTATCGATTTTTTTTAAAATATATAAATCTACATCACGCAAGATAATATTATATTGAAAAAACGTGCCTTTTTCTCCTTTCGAGATATAAAAGGTTTTCAAATTAAAATTTTCCACAACGCTAGCTATAAAGAATGTTATCTGACACTTTTTTAGCCCCGGAAGTGAAATTTGTCGCTGCCATGTACCGGAAGCAACGTAAGAATTTATAAATCAAAAAAAAAAGAAGAATATACCAGATTCCTGTGAGCTCATATAAAGCCATTCGAAACCGTAAAGATAATAAACGATGACGAAATAAGCATCGTAAAGGGACACCAATGTGTTCCCTGCGATTTGATATTCGTTTACAGAGAAAAAGCTAAACCCCTCACCTTTAGTACCGCAGGAGCTTTTTGTATGCAGGATTAAAAGGGGATATGTACAATATTACAAATTTTTTAAAGCTCTTATTAAGATTCGAAACCAGTCGAATGTTTTTTTTACTTTCGAGCGCAGTGAGAAAGTAAAGAGATGGAGACCTCGAGCGTCTAAAAGATGGTAAGATGGAGACCTCGAGCGTCGAAAAGAGGCGTCGGTAAGCCACAAAAGAGATGGTACGACGACATTAAGAGGGTGGCGGGACTGAAATGGTTGCAAAGAGCCCAAGACAAGGAGGTGGGGCGAAGTTTGAGAGAGACTTTCGTTCAGGAGTGGACGGATATAGGTTGAGAGAACCTATATCCGAGAATTTTTATGTGGAGAGGATCTCCACATAAAAATTGAAAAAAATCGTTAGAGTCATTTTTGAAATAATTCTCGAAAACTCTAAATTTGGCCTTATTTGGCCCTGCCAAAGCCGTAAATTTGGCCGAATAGTCTTGACTGTGGGATAACAGTTTTCCCCTTGCCAGCCCCAAAATCATTTTTATTGATATTTCTCGCCGTTTCACGGCAAAATATGCAGTTTGGCAAAATTTTATTTTCGAGATTACCGCAACATTTCCTCACTCTGGGAAGCTCGAAAGTAAAAAAAACCATGTTCGTGTTCAATGTCAATGACGTGTGTCTGTCTTCAATGACGTGAACGACGTCACGATTTCTCAATTTTGGCGGAAAACTGACATCACTAATCCAAAGTAACATCATGCACCCCAAAATGACATCATGACCCTGTGATGACGTCATTACTCCAATATGACGTCATGACTCTGAAGTGACGACACTTTGAGATTTCATATTACCAGAGTTGGGCAGTATTTTTGATACAAGTATTTGAAATACGTATTTAAAATACAATTTGTATCTTGTATTTTGTATCGAAAATACTTTTCTTTGACGTATTTTGTATCTTGTATCGAAAATACTTTTCTTTGACGCATTTTGTATCTTGTATGGAAAATACTTTCACATGGGTATTTTGTATTTTGTATTTCGTATTTTGTGTTTTGTATTGAAAATACTTATTTTAGAGTATTTGGCCCAACTCTGCATATTACAACCGGATTTTTAAATGGGAAGGAGTCAAAATTTCAAAAAACGAAGATCAAAACTGCCAAAGCTAAGAATTTGGAGGTGACATAGTTCGAGTAGATTCCTACTTTTTTTTCTTCCCTTTATTTTAATTTTTATTTAAACAGACTTTAACTTATTTAAGGCAGCGAGAAAGTTTGAGAATGTCTCTTTCCTCTTTGTTTACAGGGGCGTCGTTTCAGCTCCAGCTTGGGGGGGGCAAAAATAAAAATTCTTAGGGGGGACAAGAAAAAAATTTTTGAGGAGAGCAAAAACTTTTTTTTAAATGTACTTCGTTATGGGGATCTCAGAATCTTGGGGGGGGGCAACTGCCCTTGCCAGCCCCCCCCCCCCCCCCAAACGATGCCCCTGCTTGTTTATTCAATTTCAAGCTGAGAAAAACTAGATCTCTTCCAGATCAAGATTTTGTGTGAACTCCAATAACTCCTAGATCTCAGGGAAAACCTCAGCTTTGTGAGGTGATCTATTTGCTTGGTGTGAAATTTGTGATGCGGTGATACGACTTCATACCCTATGAATCCATAAATATGTGAGTGAGAGCAGATACTTCTCGCTGAAATCATTCCCACGTTTTCCGAATAAAAAAAATTCAAACCCGTTGAGCAGGGACACTAATTAAAATTCTAATGCACGACAAAAATCCACCTTTTAACTTTTACTATTATTACCTCCGATTTAAAAAAAAAAAAATCCGAAAAAGGTAATTGCATTTTCCCCCAGCGAGATATCAAAGCTCCAGTTCTAAACGATTAGTCGTTTATTTTATTATTTTAAATTCGAATCGTTTTTCCCGCCATTTTCACAAATTAACCCGGGGAAATCCTATTTGTATAAACTTCAAATTCACGGGTACACGCGCTTCAAATTTAAATTCCAATAACTTTTAAAATGCCTTATGGTATGGAAAGCTCCCATAAAATATGATAAGGGGGAGGAACGGTGAGGGGTGGCAGAAGGATCGTTGATCTCATAAAGTCAAGACAAGCTTTTGACGTGCAGGTAATTTTCAGAATATAAGCTCAGATGTTTTACTTAAAATTTGAAAGCGGTGAAATGTGTTTTCCGGTTATTTGTTTTAAGGAACCGGAAGTGACACGATATCCGGTTCATGAAAGCTCAAAGCCTCCTTCAGTTAATTACTTGTACAAAAAGGGAGTGGTGAAAATGAAAAGAGAGGGAAAGGGGGTGGCCCTCTTAGATGGGCCGAGGAAATGCGCCGGGGAAAGGGAGGAAATTTCGAACTTTGTTACAATTTGTCAAAAGTTGCTGAAACTAAAGTTTGCATTGTCCCCGTTTTGAGTTATGCCCTGCGCTCCGGACGCTTTTTGTATATCTAATTCGCGTTATCTTAAATCATTTTGAAAAGGAAACGTCTTAAGAGACATCCTATACCCCGTAAACCAGATAACCAGATGCGGGAGGGAATTTAAATTTTAAAAAAAATCGAAACATTTTTCTATGCTTAAATGCACAGCAGGGTAACCAAAATAAACAAATCGGTGTAATGTTGGCAACATAAAAATTCCACGTGGTTTTTCGACCGCGATAAAATAAAAAAACAAATCTTCCCCCGTCATAAAAAAGATTATTCTTTTTTTTACTAAGGATCTTTCAGACAATTTATTAAAATCCAGTTTGAAATTTCTGTGTGAAAGAACATGAAAGCTCCCCAAACACTTGTTGAACCCGAACGGTCATCGAATATTGATTGGACTTTCACGGTCTCCCCCTGAGTTCCATCACCTTTCCCCCATGCAATCATCCTCATTATTCAACTGTTACAGACAGATTTACTTGCAATGAAATACGATTTCCTATCCTTTCCCGGAAATATCTGAAAAGAGATTTTTTTGGAAATAAAAAAAAAAATTGGTGGGGAGGTTTAAATAGCTTTTCGGTGAGGCTTTGACAAAGTGAATTTTCCGAAACGGTGCACACTGTTTTATATTTATATATTTGACTGATCTGTAATATTTTTGTTTTGAATATTTCTGACTGAGTAATCAAGATGATAAGTTTAATTTTAGATGGAGGTGGGGAAAAGTTTTAAATTGGTGGTAAAATACAGAGCTGGTGGAGTTCAAGAGCACTAACTTCTAGTTGAGAAATAAAACGACCGAGAGGTGACGCGAGAGGTGGGCGTTGTGCTGAGCCGAGCTGAAGCTGTAATTGGTTTGGTCTGGCAAGACCAGGACCAAGGGCATCTATGTATGTTGCAAACCAGGTAAATACATCCAGCTATAACTGGAATAACCATAGGCACGTTTTGTTTTGCTCAAGGAATGGCGTCCTTGCCCTGTGGTGAGCTCCCTTCTTGGGGTTATGAGTTAGTGGAGGCAGCAGCTTCGCTAATATTGACCTAGGGCTGAAGATGGTAGTAATCGGCAAGGCCTAGGCTGAGATACCGGGAGGCAGAGTTGGATCAATGGTATGGCTCCCGTACTGCGATGTGGAAGATTATGGAAAGTCACCACATTATTTGATATTCCTAGTAAAATCATCAATGGTTGGCCATGATGATCGCCAATCTCCGACGAGAAGCGGGCATTTAAAGAAGAAGGTAGCTGGAATAGCTTTCACCCGATTCAAAAATGTCCTATGCTGGCGCGGATTGAAAATTCCCATTCGTCTAAACGTCTTGAGGTGTTACATCTGGTCAAGTCTTCTTTACGGCTCCGAAACTTGGACGCTCAAAGTTGGAATGGTGAATCATATGGAAGCGTTTGAGATGTGGTGTTACAGGAAAATCCTTCGAATTTGCGTAGGTCGCACAAAGATCGTGAACTACTTGCGACCATAAATCGCAGGAAGTTGGAGTACCTTGGGCATATGTTGCGGAGACCCAAGTACAGGCTGCTGCAGACCATCATGAAGGGCAAGGTTAAGGGTAAAAGAAGACTTGGTCGTAAGAATCTCTCTTGGTTGCGGAATATCCGGAATTGGACCGGGTTATTATTATAGAGGAGCTACTCCGCATGGCCGTCGACCGTGAAAGATTTAAGGAGCTCGTCGGATCGATAGACTAAGCGCGTGTGCGAGCAGGGCACCCAAAGAAGAAGATAGCTGGAATCCCCCTTGATTCCCCTATTGGAAGAATAGACCCGTGGGCAAGCAACAGGAAGTAGAGAAGAAGCGAAGCAATGGATCGAGGACAAACGGTAGGCGAAGTGGGGTGATGTAGTTGCAGCAATTGGTTTCTGGACCCGACGCCTAATACAAGGTGCGAAGAGATGGAGGAACGTTGAATATGGGGAGGGCATTTATTTTACACAGTTCCTAACCGGCCACGAGTATTTGAAAGCTACTTCCTCAGGTCATGTTGATATTCTGGTATTCTTAGTTCAAGTCAAAAACTGGTCTGACTGACTTAGCTGACGCAAGTAACTGATTTTAAGGGCTCTGTTTAAACCACTAATTGAATTTGAGCTTGATTAATTTACTCAATTTCCAGAATTAGTTTGGTTCATTGATTTTTTTAAAAGTTGAGCAAAGTTTGGTTTGCCATTTAGAAATACAAACTAATTGCCACCTCAGCTGGATACAATCTCGAAGAGTTAATATGCGGAACTGGTAACAAAAAAATTACGGGGATGACCTCAATGTTGCTTCTGCCTGAAATTCAGCTAACCTTCGCAGGATTGAAAAAAAAAAACACCCCGGAAACTTTAAAAAGCAGTCGTAAAAAAAAGAGAAAACGGCATAACTTTTCCGGAAACTTGTCAGAAGTTTTTCCACGAAGAAAACAACTTACGACTTAACTCAACAGCATTAGTCCGTCATTTTTAAAATACAAGTTTTCTTAACGTCCTCGATATTAGAGGTAATAGTAATTTAAGAAGGTGGGAAAGTTTAAATAAAGGGGAAGCTTTATATAAGAAGAAAAAATAAAAGAACCGCACTAACCGAAACATCTGCGGTTTTCTCGAAAAACGAGGAGCCATCCCAAATCGAGCATCAAATTACCGCACGCACAAAAAATAAAAGATACAGTCCAGGGGGACTTTCCATCTTTATATATATATTTTTTTTCCTTTGAATGATCCACACTCACACACATAAGAAGGGAGTTTTTTTTTTTCATATTTGCATAAAACACATACTCCTATCTTTATAAAAAAAATATATCCGGGTGGCATGCAACTATAATTATTCCGGGTGAGCGGTTATTAGTTTTTTACATGTTAATTTGAAAAATATGAAAGCAAGGGGGCTTTTTATAATATATAGAAATTTTACTGGAGCTGTCGCGTTTTGAGATATAAAAAGAGAATTTAAATATACGAAGTATGAGATGTTCTTGAAGAAAACGAAAATAAAGGGAGATTAAAAAAGGAAACCTGATACGGATGAAAAAAAGAAGAAGAAGAACGGGAGAGGGGTTTCTTCGAGAAATGCTTTCAGAAAAGAGATTTCAGCATCTTTCCCCCTTGTCAAACGATATTAATTTCACATTTAAATGTGTTTTGCCGCCGCCTTTCGCCTCCGCATTCAAAACACAAATTCCTAGCCGTTTTATTTATAAAGTATCTGACAGACGGTTTTCAACGACGACTAGCACCGTATATTTTTTTCCCCCGTTTGAATCTCGGTTTCCGAAAGAATTATTTCCTTATTTTTGTATCGGTTAGAAATTTTTAAGAGTTTCAAATTTTAAGGGGAAGAAGTGTTAGTAGGTGTTGAAAAATATATTGTTATGTGTTTTTTGTTTTTCTTTGTCTCCCTCGTGCTGGGGGTTTCCTCTTTTTGATCGACTGGATGGTTTTATTGGACTTAGTCAGAGCATGGGCGCATTTGAGGTCTATAAGCAAAAATAGGTCAGTTTAATTTTCTTGGTTGGTCAGAAGGTCTGTTGGTCGGATGAAAATTCAAGAGAGTTAGATGCCGGACAGAATTAATGGTGTCTTCAACCTTTTCTGCATCCACTTGTGGAAATAAGCCTGTCTAGTAGCACAGTTCTTCCCATGCCCCTGTTATGACGTCTTCCTGTACACAGGCTAATTACGTCGTGCAGCCACCGTTTTGAGGGCTTCTTCTGCATCTTGTTGTCAGCCGTGGCCTCCATCGTGTTAATGTCATTGGAGTCCTGCGAGTAGTGTTCGACACTTACTGGCTAAAAAAACACCTCCTCTGCAAACCGAACCACCATGGAATTTCTGGTGACATTACCTCGGGTCGGCCTCATCTTATCTTTCCATGTCTCTCTCCGTCTTTCTTCCTCTTCATTAACTGTGACGGGTGGTCCTTTTTTGTAGTGTTTACCTTTTGGATAGCCATGGCAACGCCAACCACAAAAACCGTGCCACTCTGTATAATCTCCTACCGTCTCCAGTTTTCTTTTTACTCTAACTAACAAGATGTCCATTTTGTTTTCAAGTAAGCAGATTATTCCCGAGCTTCAGGATTACTTGAGTCCTTCTTGTTTCCTCCCTTCAGAAAGTCAGAATCCCCACAACCATAACACGCTTCGGTGGCGTCTAGGCCGAACCTGAGGAAGTCTTCTTCGTCTTCTTCTTTCAACCTATATCCTGAACGAAAGTCTCTCTCAAACTTTGCCACAATTCCTTGTCTTGGGCTTTTTGCAACCATTTCAGTCCCGCCGCCCTCTTAATGTCGTCGTACCATCTCTTTTGTGGCTACCGACGTTCCTTTTGGACCCTCGAGGTCTCCATCTTACCATTTAGCCAGGGTTGGAGACCCTAAATTAAAAGACACTGGCAAACTGTCAGCCATTGTAAAAATTAAGTATCATGAAGAATCAGAATCAGAAGAAGAATCTGAGAAGAACATGGTCGTAAAGGTCGCGAAACTCGAGTTGATTTTACTAGAAAATGGCGATCTGTTAATGAAGCCAGAAATGTAGTTTAACTTCTGCCGCTGGGAGCGTGAGTGATTAAAGGGCGACCAATTAGACGCGTTCGAAAATTTAAAATCAAACAAAAGAAAAACGGTAAACACTCTTATTGGTAGCCTACAGCCCTTTATTCACTTGCGCTCGTAGCGGTAAAATTGGTGAACTATTTTTTTGGCTTCAAAAACGAGTTTCCCTCCTGAACCCGAGTTTCGCGACCTTTACGACCATGGAGAAGAATATTCGGCAGCCATGATAGTACACACCGCTTTCTATTAAAGACAATTCTTGGACAAAGCCTCCGTGATCGCTGTGAAAGTTCCTGTTTCTATGAATTTCGGTGGGCAGGTCCACCATCATTGCTGCTCAAAATTCTTCTTGTGGCAGTGGGCTTTGTACTGAAAATGGCGTTTAATTGTTGACAGTTTGCCTGAGTGCCTCAGCTGGGATCAATGGAGATGGAACTTTATAATACTGAGATCGTGAATTTTTATTCACCTTCGACTAAACCGGTTAGGCCCATTAGTGCTGTGAATCTAACTGTAGGAACTAAATGAAGGTATATAATTTTCTTCAGACAGTGGCCCACTAAAGGGCTAAAATCTCCTTAAATCAAACTTACAGTTTTTGAAAAACAAATGTTTCCCTTAACTTAGTTGATATTTTTTTGTACGAACGCCAATGAAAGTGAAAAATAAAAAGCCTCATTGACTTCATAAATGATCGAGTCACCGCCCCCTCGTTTTATCAAAAGACAAAAAATTAACTATTT
The DNA here is from genome assembly GCA_023512825.1 of Liposcelis brunnea. Taxonomy (NCBI): domain Eukaryota; kingdom Metazoa; phylum Arthropoda; class Insecta; order Psocodea; family Liposcelididae; genus Liposcelis; species Liposcelis brunnea. Next base: position 6,164,555 of record CM042067.1, read on the forward strand.
TTATAACGCATTTAATTGCGACTGGTTAACAAGGGTTAAATTCATGTTTTGATAGGTTGCCAGAGAATAAGAAGAGAATAAAGCGATCGGGTTTGAAAGATAACAACATTTGGAACAGGTAGAAAAATCAGATGCGGTGAGAAGTCGCGGCGACAAAATGTTTATCAACATCCAAAATCTGAAAGGACTCTGTCTCTCTTTTTGTATATAAAATAAACACATGTTTTCGAAGGAAATATTGCAGGGACGATCTCGAGAGCCATCCATTATTCCACAAAAAAAAAAAAAAAAAAATACAAAACTCCAGGAGGATCTTGGCTTTGGCTTTGATTCTCGTGAGGAAATCGATTTTTCAATTTAAAATCGAAATCCATTGGGGGATCGGCAATGCATGTCTCTTTCGAAGTTGACTGTAACCATCTCGCCGGAAATTTGATTGAATCTCAGCCAAGCGTTCTACACTTCAGACTCATGTTAACTGTTCCATTGAAATGATTGGGGGGGTTTTTAGCTGACGATAAATCGAAAAATCATTTTTTTTTTTTTTTTTTTTGGGTTTGGTTTAGTCAGAGCTCGAAAATAAAATAATTCGGAAGAATAATTTTTCAGCTTTTAATTTTCAATTAAATGGGAAATTGTTCACTGTATAATCATGTACGTTCAACTGGATGTGCCCGGAGCCAACGAACCATAAAAATTCACGTTTGAAATTGAAGACAATGAGTCCGAACGGGTTCTTAAAATCCCAAAGATATCAAAAAGCACTGACCTCTCTTTATTTGGAATATAAATTAAAAAGTCAACTAGAAAAAATTTTAATTACTATTGTTTTTTTTTATTAAATATGTGGATATGAATTAGATCGTAAATTAAGTGGAAAATAAATAAGGATTTATGGTAAAAGTTTTTTTTTTTTTTTTTTGAATAATGTCTAATGTCTTTTCGAAATTGATGAAAGTTAGATTCGGCATCTTAGTAATTTTATCTTATTCCATTTCAATCTGAGATAAGATATCCAGCTGTGAATTTTTTTATAACTCATCTGCAATCATGAATTTTTATGCAAAACGCATTTTGAAGTTATGGGAAGTACTATAATTATCTTCGATGGGAATCTTCAGTATTTTATATCATTTATAGGCCTTTTATGAAAAACAAAAATTGATTTTACAGACAGACCAGTCTCGTTTTCATTTGGAAGCTGATTTCAGAATTACAGTTTCAGGACACTTGAAAAGAGAGAAAAATTATCAAAAGATTTGTTCGACTAGAAAAAATTATCAAAAGATTTGTTCGACTAGAAAAAATTATCAAAAGATTTGTTCGACTAGAAAAAATTATCAAAAGATTTGTTCGACTAGAAAAAATTATCAAAAGATTTGTTCGACTAGAAAAAATTATCAAAAGATTTGTTCGACTAGAAAAAATTATCAAAAGATTTGTTCGACTAGAAAAAATTATCAAAAGATTTGTTCGACTAGAAAAAATTATCAAAAGATTTGTTCGACTAGAAAAAATTATCAAAAGATTTGTTCGACTAGAAAAAATTATCAAAAGATTTGTTCGACTAGAAAAAATTATCAAAAGATTTGTTCGACTAGAAAAAATTATCAAAAGATTTGTTCGACTAGAAAAAATTATCAAAAGATTTGTTCGACTAGAAAAAATTATCAAAAGATTTGTTCGACTAGAAAAAATTATCAAAAGATTTGTTCGACTAGAAAAAATTATCAATAGATTTGTTTGACTGCAAAAAATTATCAAAAAGTTTGTTCGACATAAAAAATTTATGAAAAGATTTGTTTGAAAAAGAAAAATAATTATCAATTGATTTGTTAAACAAGAAAAACTTCTATTTTAATTCATTCCTCAATTTTCAATTTCTTTGAATAAATCTCAAAAACTTCCAAATTTCAAAACTTTCAAATTACAATCACTCTTTCAAAAAGAAACTTCACTCAAAAAAATCAAATTTTTAAAAAACATTCCACGCTCGTGAAAAAATAATAAAAAAACAAAATATCCAACGCAAAATTTATCTCAGTTAAAAAGAAACCGTTTAAATTAAGGCTCTACAACTTAAACTTTAATCGTGTTAAATTGCTAATTTAACCGAGTACGGGTCAGGCCATTTTTCTTTTTCCGCAAACTCTTAACGCTGTAAATTTTATTAAAAACGCTCGAAAGGGATCAAATTTAACAAAAAGGATGTTATAAAATAAATTAGACAACAGTTTTTAAGTGAAAATTATACCGGAGAGGAAAAAAGAAAAGAAAGAGGTAAGATGCTGCTAGGGAAAAGGAAGAAAACATAAAAAAAAACTTGTCCCGGAAAAAATAAAAAGTTTCGTAATATTTTAAAATAACAACAATAATGCATAATATTAACATTAAAAAACTGGAAAAGTGGAAAATATTCCAGGCCTGAGACTATAAAATATCATAAATGATATTTATTACGTTGTAAAATACTGCGATGGTTCTTGATACCAAGAGAAATATCATTTTCGACTTCTTTTTTTGCCATTTTCTTGAAAGTAATAATATACAATTTTGCCAAGCGCGTCCGGTCGCGGCTAAGGAATTTTCTTTCTTGCGCGACCTCAATAAGAACAGTTCACGTTTTTTTTTTTAACAAAAAGGAAAGCGGAATTAATCATCATTACCACCCTGTAGTTTCCTACAAATGAATCGTAATCATGCCTTTTTTGTTAAGTTACATTTTTGACAGAGAAAAATCAGGAGTTTTAAGCGGAATAAGGGAGCAGGGTATTATCAGGAAACGGCCTGTGTTGGGCCTTTTTTATTGTTATATGAGCTGCTTAACTTGAGTTAGCGTGACTCCCCTCCATGTTTGCATGATACCATCAACTTTTTTTTTTATTTTATTTATTCTATTTATTTTTTTAAGGCTGGAAAGATTCGAGTCTTGCCAATTTCCCAAATGGCTTTTACTTAAACTGATTATTCGATGCTAAGCATTTTCCATGGGGGTTTTTAAAGGATTGCGATCGGAAATGTAAATTTTGAGGGAGTAGGGAAATTTTATTCGAAATATAATGGAAGAGGAATAAAATGTTGGGCGATGTTTTTATTTACAATGGAACTGAATGTCGAAAAGGTCAGTATTAAAAATAATGTCAGACTAAGTTTAAACATCTGAAGAAGGAGTTGGCTTTGAGTTAAAAAAGATACTTTTTGAAATCAGGGACCTTAAAAACTTCGAAATCAAGTACAATGTCCATTTTTTCGGTCTCTGCAAAAATTTTAGCCGTTTTCTGGCAGATATAAGCTTTTGCTGCAAAAAAGAAGTTGAAATTTGGAATTATTAACCTGAAAAACATTGAAATCGAATATAATGTTAATTTTTTTGCCTTATGTCGAAGTTAGGCCATTTTTGGGCTAATGTAAGGCCTCTGGTACTTAGAACAACTGAAAATTTGACTTTAGCAGCTCAAAAAAAACTTGGAAACCGAGTATCATGTTCCACTCTTTCTAAAGTTTTAGAATGGCTGCCATGACTGTGGGCTAAAAAATGGCTTAAATTTGAAATCAGCAACCTAAACAAGCCCAATGTAAAATTTTCCACTTCTTAGTCCATTTAAAGTCGTTAAAAAACTACTGTGAAAAATTTTACAGCTTAAGCTCTTGGCTTTATTGTCAAATTCTACGCTCATCCCTCCATGGCCTATCTTATCTCAAACTTAATAATTTAGCCACAAAAGAAAATTAAAAATTCTGTTTAAAACTCAAATTTTAATAAACGACGAGACGCCTTCAAGTCTGCAACTTGTGACACACGAACGCATCCCGTATTCAGTAACGGAAACAAGGAAAGCGTAAAAATGACCTTGAAAACGATCATTAATCATTAAAGAAACAAGTTAGGGTGATGTTTCACATAGAATCAATATACAAATTTGTAATAGGATCTTAATTTTAGCCCTTGAAAAATTATCTCCTCGGAAAATCCAATCTGTAACTATGACGACGGCGGTAACAAATGACAATTTACATCCCGTCCTCTCTCCTCTCTCATTTCATCTCTCTCCCCGTTTCACCTCTCTCTTTGTTAGCTGCAGTTAATTACCTTTATAAACAATTAATTTCCTTTCTGGAGATAGCAATCCCCAAAGAATTTTACATTATTTTTGTATAAGAGGATAGTTTTTGTAATTGAGATCGAGCTTTGAGTTTTTGATAATTGAAATCCTTTTTTTTTTTTTTTTTGTGAAGTTTGTGTGGCCAGGGAAAATTAATTTTGTTTGGAATAGATTTTTGATTATGGGCGTCAAGTTAATTGGGTTTTGGTCTAATTGTTGCTTAATGAGTTCGTCTGCTTGGTGATGGAATTTAACCTTACAAGCAATGTTTTCAGGTGACAACTTGAATAATAATAAGGATCCTGAGGATTAGTTGACGTGGGTCTCCAGTAGTGGACTGACCTTTTGAAATCTAAGAAAGCTAGGCGGATTTAGGAATTTCTTAAGGGAAACTGTGGCACCTCTGGATCTGGCACCAGTCAGGGGCGAATTAAAATAGTGCGGATCCTAGACAGATAATTTTTTCTCGGCCACTTTGTTTATTTGAAATAAGCCATACGGTTCTTTGCTGATCCAGGTGCGGATGTATGCGGATGTTATGCGGTGGTATTCACTAAGATACGATGGTCCCAGTAATAAATCCTCCGCTGCCACCAGTCGGCTTGAAACTACTCTTGCGAGTTTTACCGAGTTCCTCAGGCTTATAAATGGCTGCTGTAGGGTTAAAGAATCTGAACATCCGTTACATCCAATTGAAAGATGTATAGAGCCTATAATAGGGCGTAAAAACCTCGATGAGTCGTCTGCTACACAAAGAGTGTCCATGTTCTCGAATTAGAGTCCGCCATGATGGCTTGGTAAAAAGCTTCAAGGAAAACGGTTAAGAGGGGCATTCACCAGGCCCTGTCAGCGGCCAGACGGCCACAGGGTAAGACTAGGATGGGGTGGATCAATATTGTTTCTCAGGATGATTCTCCCTGAGGGTCAGGGATTGGCAGATTATGGCCTTGAACCGCGGTCAGTGGAGGAATTGGGTGGAGCCGGAGGTAGCAGCGGGCCCTGCAGCGGAGTAAGTGTAAGAGAGAGTTGTGGGACAATATGGCGACGTCCATTTCGAGATCATAGCAGATTCTTAGAGAGACTATAAGGGTAACCGGTGAGGCATGTTTTGTCTTGCTCAAGGAATGGCGTCCTTGCCCAGTGGTGAGCTCCCTTCTCAGGGTTATGAGTTAGTGGAGGGCAGCAGATTCGCTAATACTGACCTAGGGCTGAAGATGGTAGTAATCGGCAAGGCCTAGGCTGAGATACCGGGAGGCAGAGTTGGATCAATGTTATGGCTCCCGTACTGCGATGTATGGAAGATTATGGAAAGTCACCACATAATTTGATATTCCTAGTAAAATGATCAATGGTTGGCCATGATGATCGCCAATCTCCGACGAGGAGCGGGCATTTAAAGAAGAAGAAGAGAGACTATAATCAGAGAGCCGCTAACTTCAGCCATTTTGTTTTCTGATTGCTTTAATTCCTCTTTTACGTGTTGTCGAGTTCCGCAATATGGCCGAAGCTATAGTCTTTCTAGAAATACCGATTCGAGAACATGGCATTTCCGTGTGTAGCAGCACACTCATCGAAGTGTCTTTTCCCTAGGAGGATGCTTAGACTTTGGCCAAGAATTTTCCACTAATAACTACAACTCTCCGAAAACCTTCATCCCCTCCAAAAAAAAATTTCAAACAACGCTTATGTTTAAAAGCGATTTTTCCATTATCAAGACACTAAAAAACGGAAGAGCTTTCAAAACAATACAGGATGTAAGTGCCAGTAACGCTTCTTGATGCTTGATTTCATCGAAATCTACCCTTTACAAACCTACTGAAGCGTTCACGACCAGATTAAGCTTCGGAGACATTTCAAAAAAAAGGATTTTGAAAATTGCTTCGAAAAATCTACCTCGAAATCCTTCATTTTTTTTTTTCACTCTTTTGTTTCTTGTCCATCCGTTTATCTGCAGCGAAAATTGAGCACGCATGTAAAAGCACTTCCGGTTTCACTCCCTCCCCCTCGATTTTTCCACACCTTCTTTTGTATAAGCCTTAACATCAATACAGACGACTGAGTCTTCGAAAACCATTTCAAACTTTTTCCTCACAAATTTTTTATCAATCTTTTTTTCATATCTTACGAGAGGCTTTTGTTAAGATCAATCCCAATCTCAGCTTCTTAAGTCAATTCACGCGGCATGGGAGGGTGATAAAAAAATATTTCCTCCAGGGTTTTCTTTTTTTTTTTTGAAAATCTCATCGAGCTTGAAATCTGCCATCTGAATTCCAAAGGGGTTAAGCTGTAAAGTTTATTTTATCAATTATCACCCTATACAATTAAAACAAGGGGACACTCCTTCGAATGAATTTAGAAGAATAAAAAAAACAAAAGGAAAAAGTTACAAGGATCTGTCAGATAACTGACAGCTTGACTGACAGATAAAACAAACCCCTTTATTCAATTGATCAAATTTAAATTAATCTCACTGCAGCGGAAATTAGGCTTTCGTGAATGGTTTCTTTACTTTCAACCTCTTAAATGAAAGGGTCAATCAGTTTAGACCAAACGACGGATGCGATTTACACTTAAGAACTAAAAAGACTTTTGGTTAGTTTTTTTTATTGATAAAACAGATTGAAAAGGGTTAGATTATCAAAATTAATGAGGGTGGCATGCCAGTGTCGGATTGGAAATCCTAGAAAGGGACAAGAACTAAAGTCTCCACTGTTGCCCTGAGGAAGAATCAGCTTGGCTACTAGGGCCACACGAACTCTCTAGAGAGTCTAGTAGGGAGTGGACGCTTCGACGAGTCGTCTGCTGCACGCGGGGCTGCCATGATCTCGAACTGGGAGTTGCCATGATGGCCTAATAGGAGGCTTATGGTTCAAAATGGCGTCGTGTGTAGGAAACGACTCATCGAAGTGTCCACTCGCGACTAGGCTCTCTAGAACTCTCTAGGGACCGTAAATTAAAAGAAACTAGCTAACTACTGTCAGCCATTATACAAAAAAATGAATGCCATATTAGGTATCATGGCGACTTCTATAAGAAGCACGATCTTCCAGGTCTTGAAACTCTTGTTGATCTCCAAGGCAACGCTGACTTCGAAATTGAATCCGATTTTTAGTTCATGCAGATTACACTGGTGTACCAGCGGCCGTCCAATAAAATCGATCGCTCTAGAGACCCATTAGTAATGTCCTTCATAATTTGGGACTCTTCCGGCTTGTGATTGGCTGGCTGCTACGACACTAGAACTAGAGACCCTGTATGGAAAGAGACTGGCAAACTCGCAGCCATTAAAAAATTGAACGCTATTTTAATTCATCTGGTGATTCTCCTTTTTGAAGAATTAGGCTAATTCTTCAAAAAGGAGAATTCTATTAGAAGAAGCTAATTCAATTAGCTTCTGCTATCAGCAGAAGACAACTTTTCTGGGCCCTTTTAGAAGGGAAACTGGATATTTGTATGTTGGCACACATGATTTTTCTTCAATTTCCAATATGGTGAACTGTCATGGCGTTCAAAATTAGTAGACAAATCAGATCTTCCGTAGCCATTCGCCAGTCTCTTTCTATAGAGTTTCTAAGAAGAATATTCGGCAGCGATGATAGTACACACCGCTTTCTATTAAAGACAATTCTTAGACAAAGCCTCCGTGATCGCTGAGAAAGTTCCTATTTTTATGAATCTGGATGTGGATGGGCGAGTTCACCATCATGGCTGCCGAATATTCTTCTTGTGTTAGCAGCTATGACACCTAACATGGCGTTCCAATTTTTGCTGACAATTTGCCAGTCTCTTTTAATTTAAGATCTCTAAAACCCTCCCACCTATATCACCAAAGGCAGCACACCTGGCGTCCTCTCTGCCCAGCCATGCACATATTAGGCCAACCTGAGACTGTCAAAGCTATTTTTAGCAAGCCTAAACCGCTTGACCCAGATTTCTAGCCAACGCCCACAATCTATGAAAGCCTCTCATTACAAATTCCTTTTCATTTACAATCAAGATCATCAAAGGAAAAATTTTATTCAAAGCACATCCCGTAGACTTCATAAATATTCCAACCTGACCGCGATTATAAGAAACTAAGCTTAAAAGCACTTTTTTGTATACATGTTTCATATGCTTCGCAGTTAACATCACATATGGTGTTGTTTGTGCCCTCGAAAGCTTTTTTTTTTTTTGTTTTTTTGCTGATGGGTCTCTTTCAATTTTTTAAAACGGATTTTTATTATCATTTTTTTCTCTGTTTTTTGTTTTAGGTAAGTCATACACGTGGAGGTTTAAAAAGGGGCATCCTGTAGGAAAGGATTGAATATGTATGTGCTTGGGCATAGTTGCTTGGTCATCAAAAACCGATTCCGGAAGAGGAAAACATGACACCAAAGCAACCCCTTTCACCAGTCTCTCTCATAAGTAACAAGAGCTAATCTAAATTTAATCCGAGTATAATAACCGTAGGAGAAGAGAATTTTTCTTTTTTTTGTTTCATTCTTTCTCTCCCGGAAATGGAGACGTATAAACAGTTTCATTTTATTGCTTTATACGTTATACGGGACTTTTCGTTAATATTCTTTTTTTATTAGGGGGGATTGGGGAGCTATTGAAGTAACTGGCAGTGTCATTCGATTTGTAATAATTTTAAAGGCTGTAAAATAAGAAAATTGATGTGCGATGAAACGATGAAAGTATAATTCGAGGAAAGTTTCAAAACTTTTAAGACGACTTGGATAGGGGTAGAGTGGGGAAGTAAATACTTACAATTTTTTTTGCATTTTAAAATATTTGAGCTAAGCATATTTTAAATTAATCTATTTTATTAAATTACTAGAAATGATGAATTTGTGAAAAGAGACAAAAAAGTTAAAAAAAATGACTTACGATCAATTTCTTAAAAAACAATAGTTTAATAAAAACACTTTGAAAAGGTTTATTCGACTTTCAGTCTTTTGCTTCAGCTTTTTTTAGTTTTCAAATTAACATTAACAATTTTTTTATAAGTTTTTTAATTTCCAAGCAATAAACTCTCAACATCTTTCTTTGGATAAAACATTTCATAACTAGTCATTGTTAGCAAAATATCATCTATGTAACTAGATACAAATTTTTTTCTCTCTTCAATACTAATGCTGCTCATTACTAATTTTACATTCTTAAAGCTTCCAGCCAGCAAAAGGTTTAATATCAAATCTTCAACGTTATTAAGCAGTATGCTTATTGCTGCCTTATAATCATCAGGCCTACTATCCCAAATAAATGAAAATGCTTCTTCATAAAACTTTAAATCTTGCTCCATTTTTGTAGAAATATGTATTAACAAGCCCAAAAAAATACATTCACCAAAGCCATGAATTTTCTGTACAATTTTTGCATATTTCAAAAAATAATGCCTAAAAGGAAATTCTAATAATTTGTGCAAAATTTCATTTGATACTCTCTCCTCTGTAGCTAAAAATTTTTCAAGCTCATCTTCACTTAACTTTTTGATAACAAATAGCACTAAACTTGAAATGCAGCTATGAGGATATCTTAAGTTTGTACTTAAAGTAAATATTTTTAAGCAAGTACATAAATATTCAATATTTTTTTCATTTTCTTCTTCCTCGTCTTCTTCTTCAGTTGAAAATAACTCTTTATCATGATACAGTTTTATGTATGCAAAATATCTGTTATTTATTGCTTGTGCTAATACCATTTTTTTTGCAAAAGGAGTAGGACTTCCCCAATAGAAGAATCCTGTACTAATGGATTTCTCACGAGTAAGATCAGAAGACCATTGTCTTATCATAAGAAACTCAAAATATTCAAAGTAAGACAGATAGTCTTTTCTTTCTCCACAAAAACTATTTAAAAATTTACAATTATCCTTCAATATTAAAAAAGGTACATCTCTCGGGCTATGTAAGATAGCAAGTTTAAACTGAGTTAGAATCTTATCCTCTGCATGATACTGAATCATTTCATTTCGCAACAATCTTTCAATAGTTTTTTCACCATCTATATTTCCATTGTTTAGCCAAAAAAATTCTTTCACAACTGCATAATCAACATAAATGCCCGCTTTTTCAAAGTAGAATAACCAACTTAACATCTCCAAACTTATGGCAATGATTATTTGTTTGAATCCTTGTGTTAGTGTTACGGGTAAATTAAGAGAATTTAACTCTTCATTCGCTATGTTTTGTAATTTGCTTAAGGATATTAATGCTTCTGTTCTTAACAATGGAAAAAAGCCTCCGTGTGAGTTTGAATACAATTTTTCTGTCCAAAAATTTGTATCTTCCAACAACATTCGTAATTTTTCTCGAGGTTTTTCGCGATAAAAAAGTGAGATCGCTGCTGCGTTAAATGAAATTTCTTGCAAGCTGCTTGGTTCCATTTCTCTGTATTGAAGAAAAAAAAATCATGAATTAAAACACATGATCGAGTTGTATCCATGAAACTGTAACTGAGGATGAGGAAAATGCTACCTACTTACTTTTTTGGAACGAAAAAACTATTTTATACAAATCAAATTAATGCAAAGTCCAACTACTTATTAATATCTAATTGGTATGCAATGCATTTTGATTTTTGAAATGTAAACAGACAGACAAAGCATAGAGTAAAAAAGTATCATCGAGGCGCATGCGCTAAAGCGATCACGTGATGCGCCGTCTTCCATATTTTATTTTATTTTTTATTTTTTCTTGTAAAAAAAAATTATGAATGTCGCAGGTAAATTTTTGGTTTTCGGTTTTGTGAATGAAAACAGTGTTAGTAGTGTGATTAAATTTCTGCAATTTACTCAGGGATTTTCTGTACATTTTCTAAAGGTAAGATCGTGATTGAATTAAGCTAAAAAAGGCTCAGGCTACAATAATTTTGTTTTTGAGTTAATTAGCGTCCATAAATCATCTTTAGCTTATTGATTTTTTCCAAAGTTCGTGATAATTAAAAATTGAAAATTCATGTTTGCTGTGCCGATTATTCATCAAGAAAATAAACAGTTGATTCTGCCAGGTACTCAAAATAGTAAATACAACCCTTTGCCTGTGTGATTCATAATTTTGGCATTGTTCAATTGTTCACTTGTAGGATCCAAAAACCTGCCCATACAGCAGCACATGATATCTCAAAACCTTTCTACCTTAGCAATGTTTTGGCAAAATTTTTGAGGCACACTATGTTATGCAATTTTAAAGCCTGGATTAAATGTCTTCGACATCCAATTATAGTGTGTCACACTTTAATGAACATCCTGTTTTCATGCTTACACAAAAGCATAAAAAGCAAAATTTCCTGTTACTATTATTATAATTGCAGTTATAGCTGCTTAATAGGTCTTGTATTTTTATAAAAGTACTTCTGGCTTAGTCAGTCTTAGCCTTGACTACATGACTTTAGTTGCTGTCCAAGCATTTTGAAAAAGAAAACTGTGGTCTCTGTGTCAAAATCATTGCAAGGAACATGTAAAGTAATCATCAACTCAGTGCTTCAATAACTTTTATTTAAGCTTTTCAGTTTATTTCATGAAACAATTAAAAAATAAACTGACTATAAAAATTTTTATGAATATCAATCATTAACTTGACAAAAGGCAATAAATAATACTGGCTTGACGTCACTTTAAAAAAAATACTTCAAAAATGAATATTGCATTTCGTAATTGATATCCATAAAATATTACAAATTAATAAACTGCAAACTTAACTGAGATCTACATTGACAGTAATATTTCAAGAATTTAAAAAAATGATTTATAACATTTAAAATTTTACTTTATTGCTTTTTTTTAAAAAGGACGGCTGCTGATGAATGATGATTTTGGGATCATTTTAAAAATTAAAAATACTTCAATTTATTTACACAACTACACACATGGGTCCTGATTCATTTCCTTTTTTATAAGTCGTATACGATTTCACTTTCACCGGGGAAAAAAAATTCGTAATGCATTCTTGTATATAAACTGTAATCGATCATACAAAAGGGTGAAAACGAGAGAGAAAGGAGGGAAAGAAAAGGTGAATGTGGGGAAGGGGGAGGAGGTTTATACGCACCCGTTACCCCAACACCCACACCAGGGTATTTTTTCTTCATTAAAATAAGTTCTGTTACTTGAAACACTAAATTTTCTTCCAGCCACACTACTTGTCCTACTGCTGACACTATTTGTTCTTTCCCTCTCACTTGTGGTTGCATCGGTTTCTTCATTTTTACTTTTACTTCGATGCTTGACGCTGTTTTTGACTGTTAGGATTCCTGGCATTACGCTGTCTCTTCTACTATCCATCGATTCTTTACTTTTTCGTTCTTCTTCCATTCGTCTTTCTTCTTCTAGAGACGGTTTTTTGTTGAATTTAATGCTGACGCGTCTTTTTCGCCTATCGCTTTTCGTTGGGGAATCTAAACCAGATGAAGAACTAATGCTCATGTTATTTTGATTGCTATTCTGCCTGGATGTTTTTCTTTCGATTAAAGGGGTCATTCCGATTTGTTGGTTTAACATTGGAACGTTCTCGATGCTGGAAACTGAATTCTCGCTCGGTTTCCGTCGAAGCATTCGAAAATTTCCAAAACTAGGGGAGCTTAGTGATTTATTTAGTCTTGGAGATTCGTTTTGTTTAAGGGAGGCTCTGCTAGGTCGAGATTTTCGACTTGAGATGTCTTCGGTTGATGATTCTTCGTTCGTGTTGTTGGAGCTTTGCTTTCGTAGGCGAGGTGCTCCTGATGCATTTTCTAAACTTTGGCTGCTGCCTTGTGTTGTTTTGTGGCGGATTGTAGGTGATGACGTTGCGATTGGTTCGGTTAGTAATAAGGGATTTTGATCAGCTGCTGGCACTGGAGATGGTTGATGAGAATTGGCACGTTCAATTATTTCATCAGGTTCTGTTTGATTCGGCAAGCTTGGACTTTTTGCTGAAATGTTGAAAAAAAAAAAATTATTTAGATGCCTCGTATTCATTATTTTTCCTCCTTCCCACTTATAAGTTTAATAATGTGGTTTCAAATGTCGAATTGAATTTCTTACTATTGCTTACCTCTTCTGAAAGCCCTGTGATGAAGAGCAGTTACTCCAACTGGAGGGGGTGGAATGATTGTACCTGGACAAGACGATGACCTGGGTGGTGGTGCTGGTGGAATTTTAATCGGTTTAATCATTGATTGACCTGGTATAACTGGCACGGTTTCCACCCCTGGCAAGACTCCATCTACAAAAAAGGAAGAAACTAATTAATCTCGACAAAATCACTTTTCTGATTTTTTAATAAAGATTAATTATTTTCAAAAGGAAATTGTGAAATTCTCTAAATCAGAAATAGGAGCGATTATTGCAAATCAGCTCAATCAATAACATTTATTATTTTTTTTTCAAATCTGTGGTAAATCGTTGATCTGGTTGTTAATATACAAGATCTGGCTGTGACGGCCTTGTCAAATCCCTTTAATCCTAGGCTACTGATCGTTAATTGAGTGTAGTGTCCCCATTACATAAAATCCTCAGTTTTTTTATCTTTGGTGGATTATTTTTTTCGGTCGATACTCGAAAAGGAAAGGAGGATTGTCGTAAAATATGAGATTACATCATTATTTCTTATTTAGCTAGACTAAAATTTTTTTAATAAAACGGTTAAAGGTTGTTTAGGAAGAATCCAAGGCGATTGAAGATTTTTATTGGATATAAGTTTAAATTTTAAAGGAAATATTTCTCGGCTTGGGAATTTAAAGTTATGATTTCTAATTTTTTTTTTTCCTTCGTTATGGATTTATTAAGCTGAGGGTGTTTTTTAGCTCTTGCTTTGCTTTCGGTGTGAAAAATCAGAGGTAGAGTTTACTGTTTAACAAAAGACAGTTCTGAAACATCAAGATCACTGTACTTACATGTAATTTTAACTATTCATTATCCACTAGTTTTTTTTATAAGAGACAGAAAATTTTAATGAAAAATAACTGTAATTTAAAGGTTAGGGTGAAATTGCAAATATTACGTAATGTTTGCTGTGCGCATGCGCATTATTGTATTTTACCTTCGAAAACGATACCGCGCAGGACTAAACAGGATCAAGCGAGTAGCGAGAAGGATTTAACAGCAGACGACGTTGGAAACTTTTAGTTCAGTTGCGGTTACTCGAATTTGAAATTCATTTTAATTGCATTTAAGTGTTGAAATAATCGATTTTTGACTGTAAGGTAAATATCGTGACCTGAGAAATTGTCACCTAATCAAATTTATTAATTACATTTTATAATCCTCTTTAGCAATGGAAAATTTGCAACATTTTGCGAAAGTTGCTACTGTGCTTGGGATATACTATTGAGAGAAAGGAAAGGAAAAATTAAAAAAAATGTTTCAGGATCCTCAGTTTTGGACTCTAAATTATTATGAACGAGATGTAAAAGTGCAGGAAATTGCAGGTGAACAAATTGATTTATTCGACATGCCTGAATCAATAAAAAAATCATTGAAGAAGGATTTTGTTCCTGAAATAAGCTGTAGAATTTTAAGATGGACTAATGATGCTTATGAAGATGAGGAACGTGATTATTTTTCTGTGTTTGAAAAACTTCGATGGACTCAGTGGGGCACTCTTAATTTGAGAGCAACAGCAAAAAGTGTGACTGGAAAGGAACCGATTGTTATTCAAATAACACTTTAATTGAATTTAAAATAGCAGCATTCGTGGACAAGAATAAGAATGTTTTTTTGACTTGACTTGATAGTTTCATTTTTTTAAATTTATTTGGATGTTTGTAATTGCATAATTCCTATAATTATGCAAAATTCAGATTGATTGTGTACTAATCAGGATTGTTATGCGTTTTAAGTAAATATTTTGAAATTTTGGCATTTACAAGTCATAGTTGATTTAACATCTTTTACAGCTGACATCATATCAAGAAAAGAAAAGCAAAAGAAAAAGTTAGTAGTGAAGTGACTTTAAAGACAAGAAATGTTATGTGAATGATTCTTAATACGATTTTAGTTGCAAAAAGTTATTGCGTAATAAGGTGTAAAATTCTTAAAATTTTTTTGTCTTTGATCACACATGTGTTTGTTTATCATTTTAATTAATTTTTTTCCCCCGATTTGTCTTGATGAAGTTTCCATTTTTTTTCTATCACGAAAAACCATGATCTTACTCTGGATATGAATTAATTATTAGAATTAAAAATTTTTTTGCTAAAGGTGATTATTTTTTAAACTCTTGGCCACCTTTCCATTGTTCTGCTTTTGTCAAAGCTGTATTTTAGTGGTGAGTCATTTTAGTGGTGTAAGCATTACATTGTGGGAAAAAAATTTGCTTACTTGACAACAAAACGTTTATGATTGGTTTCTGAGAAAAACTTGTAAAAATTCTGCATTCTTTTAATGTTGAAGATGTAAAAACCTTTCTTTTACTAGATTAAAAATAACTTCAGTCTGTATTATCAATAAACACTTTATTTATTCATTTTAATATTCATATGGTTATAATATCGTACTTTTAACATCGTGGCAGTAGTCACAGAGTATATAAACTATTTCTAACATCCCCCCAAAACAGGGAAAAAAGTGAGGAACATTAAACTAATAAAGGAACGGTTTATTTAAAAAAAATGGAATAAAACTAAGATAGGAAATTACTTCTTAGGTAAGGAATCTCGGAAACGTGAAGGTAACTGAATTTCGCGGGTGCGGGTGCGAGTACTCTGAACCGGGGCGGGTGGAGGTGCCTGACGATGAGGGACGGGAGGACCAACAACCCTAGACTCACGATCCTGACGCACTTGCCGACGTTGTTTAAGACCCTCAATGAGTAACGGATCATCATGACGGATTTCTAGCGGAAATAATCTTTGAAGCGGGCGTACGAGCTCACCTGAAGCCGTGCGGACTCTGGCGACGCGACCGACACCATCTGTGCCGTCATAAATATCCAAAACAAGAGCCAAAGGCCATTTAATACGTTTCTGATTGTCCGACCCGACTAAAACTACTTCGCCAGGTTGTAATGGCCGAGACGGTTCCTTATCGCGCCGAGCTAATAACTTGCCTAAATATTCGTTCTGAAAACGACGTTTCAGATCTTCGCGAATGGCCTGGGTCTGCTGAAATTGAGTGACGAGACTCTGGCGATCGATTTCATCCAAATCAGGCATTTCCGCAGTAAACACGTTGTTCATAAAAAGCGCTGGCGTTAAAGGTACAAAATCATCTCCATCAGCCATATACGTGAGCGGTCGCGAATTAACAACGCTTTCAATCTCGGTAACAATGGTGTGTAACTGATCAAACGTTAAGGTGCGATTGCGCACGTTCTTCGTTAACAAATCTTTGATGACTCGTACAAGGCGTTCCCAGAAGCCACCCCACCATGGAGCGCTGGGAGGATTAAAACGCCATTCAATGCCTCGGACAGCTGGATCCTGTTCGATGCGTTCCCAATCTAAAGCTAACAGGGCGTTATTTGTGCCGACAAAATTGGTACCGTGGTCGGAGTAGACGATTTCAGGTCGGCCGCGGCGACTACTGAACCGGCGTAGCGACATAATGAAATCATCGGTGCTCAAGGCTCGAACAAGCTCTAAATGAATGCCTCTATATACGGCGCATGTAAATAGAACGATCCAGGTTTTCTCATTGCCAACAACAAAAAGCGGGCCGGCGAGGTCGACTCCAGTGACTTGAAAAGGTAAGTTGGTGGAAATCCGCGCAACGGGAAGCGGTGCTGTAGGTAGACGGACGGCCCGAGCATTGACTTTTTTGCAAATAACACAATGGTTTAAAACTTCTTTGACCGTTTTTCGTCCTTTCGGTATCCAGTAACGCGCTCTTAAACCGACTAAGGTGGTAGTAACGCTAGCATGTAAGAGACTTTCATGCGTTTCGACAATTAAAGCCTTTGTCACCGGATGTTTACGCGGCATCAATATGGGATATTTAAAATCATGCGTAGCCTCTCCAAAAAGAAGTTTCGTTTTCACACGATAAATGCCCACATCATCTTGGATTAAATTCAATTGCTGATATTCTTTTAAATGCAATTCAAGCATTTCAGCTTGAACAAGTCGAATAAGACAAACTTCTGCTTGGCGCAACTCCGCTCCGGTGAAATATGGTGTAAATTGGTGTGGTTTGATTAATTTTTTCCAGCGTAACATCCAAACAACTGATCTCACAGCCCCCCAATAATGCTGAAACATATAAGGGGTTTTTTCCGGTTCAACGGTGACCATACTAATCGCTTTCGCTTCATTTAAAACCTGCTGGGCGTCATCCTCGGTGAGATTTCTGCAGCCGATGGGCCAGTCAGTCGGAGGCCGAGACAACCAAGCAGGTCCGTCCCACCATCGCTGTTCTTGCAAGGTCGCAGCATCACATCCTCGTGACAAAAGATCAGCAGGGTTGTGAATGCCCGGTACATGACACCACTTGGAAAAATCGGCTACAAGGCGAATTTCGTCCACGCGATGAGATACGAATGGCTTCCATGATCTTAAATTCTCAATCCATGCGAGGACGACCATCGAATCAGAATAAAAACGAACATCTAAAGAGCGAAATTCTTCCACGTCGCAGACTGAAGAATAAAGGCGAACGGCGAGAACAGCCGCCATGAGCTCCGCACGAGGAATCGATAATTTCGGTTTGAGAGGTGTAATGCGCGATTTCGCGGATACCAGACGCACGACCACTTGCTCATGGTCAACAGATCGCACAAAAATGCACGCCGCGTAGGCTATTTGGCTCGCATCGCAAAAAACATGTAACGTGCTGCGCAAAATCCCGTTCGGAAACAAACATCTATCGAAAGCACACTGGTTTATCATAGGCAGGACCTCGTACCACTGGCGAAAAGGCTCACTAATACAAGAAGGCACACACGCGTCCCAAGGTAGCTTAAGCTGACAAGTTTGCTGCAACAACAATTTAGGTAAAACAGTAATGGGAGCCGTAAAGCCAACAGGATCAAAAATCTTCATGGTCGTTGATAAGATCACAGTCTTGGTAACGACCGACAAAGGTTCAAGCGGTTTTAAAGAACAGGTTAAAACATCCCTGGACACATTCCATAAAAGACCTAACACAGAAACGATGTCGGACTGCGGTTCACAACAATCGACTCCGTCGATGGCCTCATGGTGGACAGCCGTATGCCGCCATTTTCGGAGCTCAAACCTGCCTTGTTCTAAAATAAACTTAGCTTCCTTGATAAAAACTTGAAGCTGTAAAACATCGTCGACACTCGTGACACAGTCATCAACGTAGAAAGCTTGTAATAATTTCGAGGTTGTAACGCCGTACGTATCGGAAAAAGCTTCTAAATGAATTTTTAAAACAGCTGACAATAAATAAGGACTAGGGCTTAACCCGAAAACCACACGGCAATGCTGGTAAACTTTATCATGCCACAAAAACTTTAAATATTCGCGATCCGGTTCACAAACACTAATCTGTAAGAACGCTTGCTTAATATCGGCGACGACGCCAACTTTCCCCATACGAAACCGTAACAAAATCGGCGGAAGCTTGGCAATTAAATTTTCCCCTTTCTCTAAACAATCATTGAGGGAGAGACCTGTTTCGCTGCGAGCGCTGCCGTCGAAGACAGGGCGAACTTTGGTCGTCTCGCTGTCGCGGACGACAGGACGGTGGCACAAAAAATGGCCTGAAGATGCCGGCGAATTCACTTGTTGAATGATGCCATCTCGCTCCCACTGGTTAAAAACTGCGTCATACTGCTGTAAAATCTCGTCTTGTCCTCGAAATTTCTTTTGCAAAGACTGTAATCGGGCGTTAGCTTGCCTGAAATTAGTTCCAAGGTTGTTTTGCGAAATTTTCCATGGTAAGGAAACTTCATAACGGCCGTCTGGGGTAACCCGTAAAGTCTGACGAAACTGGTCGATATGAGCCGGTGGTTCATTTTCTCTGATTCCCAAAATTTCTAGAGACCAAAAATCTTCAACTGATGCACAATATAACGAAGACGTCACGGCGGTGTTAAAACCCAAACAGGATTTAACTGAAAACGGTGGTTGAGAAGAACCGGATAACGTCCATCCAAAATGCGTATTCATAGCACGCAAGCGGCCTTTAAGAGGAATAATCTCTCCCGTAAGAAGACTAGCATAAATATCACATCCGATGAGCATATCAATCTGCTCGCCGCCGTCATCCGCTAAAACAAGTCCTTTCATCGCCAAAAGTTCCAAGATCGACGGATCCTTGACTTGCCGAACCGGGGAGCAAATTTGTCTCTGGCCTAAAACAGAAAACGAGTCTTTGAAAGTGCCGTCCAGATTTTCTACTTCAACAAAATATTGCGTATGCTGCACTCCGGGTGTTTCAACACCACCAAACAAACTGTGAGAGAGCGTAACAACGCCCTGAGGCGGCAGTCCAAGACGTTTAGCAAAATCGTCCTGCAAATACGAGTAATGGCAGCCCTGATCGAATAAAACTCGACAATTAAGTTTGTCACCCTTAGGTGAACGGATTCTAATCGTAGCAGTTTGCAGGCAAACTGGACTCGTCATAACGGTTGTCAAAAAATTGCCGGTTTTCTCCGCTGCAGGAGGAGGCGGTACATTTGATGACGGTACTGCTGGTGGTGAGACAGGTTGCTTGTCGTTTCGATATTTCCGACGCTGCTGGGTTTTGTCAGGTGGCTTAGCGTCCGGACACATAAGAAGAACATGACGCCCAGAACATGACGAACATGTGGTTTTGGACGTACATCGCTGGGCCCAATGATTAGGTTGAAGACAAATATAACAAACACGAGAATCACGTACAACCTTCTTTCGATCGTCTAAACTCATGGTTTTTGCCTTCCTACACTGATGGTTATAATGGTGCCCGCTACAAAAAATACAACTATAATCTTTGTTACCTGGTGGATGATTAATAAAGCTATTATTAAACAACGCTGAAGCAGTGGAGTTCTGTGCAACTGGTTCTGGTTTATTAACAACACTAGATTGCAAGGGTGCGTGGGCAAAGGCAATTTTTTCCTCGGTTTCAACTTCCAGCCTTAAAAATGACATTAACTTGGTTAGAGTACTCGTGGAGTCATTGGCACTCAAATCTAAAACAGAAAAGGAATTAGCAGTTTTACGTCTCTCCCATTCCTGTAATGCTGTTGATGGAATGGCAGATTCCACTAATGGCAAAATCACAATAGCAAATTTATCTGATGTAACACCTAACGACTCTAGGTTGTTAATACTTGACTGCAATTTATCGTATAATTCACTCAAACCAACTTTGCCCTGTCCACTAATTTGCATGTTAACTATTTTTAACAATTGGCGAATGTATAGGTCAATTAACACATCTTCTTTGGCATATCTAGATTTTATCACATCAATCACTTTATCGTAGTTGCCTGGTGTAGGTGGATAACCCTCGACTAGCTGTTTGGCTTTCCCTGTAGTGGACTGCAACAAATACTGGTATTTGGTGAACTCGGAGTAGGTTTCATTCTCATGAATTGGTTGAAAGAACGCCCAAAATTGTATCCATTTGTCAAGGCTACCGTCATATTGCATCCAATTAATCTTTGGCATCTTAAAAGCATCGATAGGTTTCATTCCAGCATTTGCATGGTCTTTGGTTAAATTGGTTCCAAAAATATCACTATCATTCTCTTTTGGCTCTGGTTTAACTGGTTCAGGTTCATGGGTTTTAACTCTGGTTTTCAATTCAAAATACAAACGCCTATACTGTTCTACGGAATCAAACTCGGTTTCCCAGTCTGCTTCCTTAATGGTTTCATCTTTCATCATTTCTTCATAAATGCGTTGGTTCAAATTAACAAGACGGTCACCTGCATCTCGAATAGCTAAAACGCTTGTTTCTAGCTCCTCATCTGTTTGCTTTGAAAGAATCGTAAGAGATCGGCGAACGGCGCCTCGTTCTCGTTTGATCAAGGTAAGGTTAACTGCCATGATGCTACTTTGCACGTCAAATTTCACTAATAGCGACGAATAACTTTGGTGTAATTAAACCACAAGTGGATGCCACATGTAAAAACCTTTCTTTTACTAGATTAAAAATAACTTCAGTCTGTATTATCAATAAACACTTTATTTATTCATTTTAATATTCATATGGTTATAATATCGTACTTTTAACATCGTGGCAGTAGTCACAGAGTATATAAACTATTTCTAACAGAAGATGTAATTCAATCCGTTTTATGCATAATTAGATTTTACGGTTTGTTGATTTCAAGCCCTCATGTACAGGTTGCACATTTTCAATTATTTAAGAACCTTGAGCTTCAAGGTATCACATTGAACAAGAAGTAGAGAATTTAAGCATTCAAAAAAAATTTTTTTCGAGATATGATCTTGAGAGCAATCTCTACTCAGATGTTGTAGGACAGATTTGAAAGGAGAATTGTTCATCAAATATTATTTTAATGACAATAAATAGTTGGTAGTTGGGTCATGAAATGGGCTAAATAGAAATTCAACAGGCAAAGCCTAATCGAAATGGCTAAAATGTGTGTAAGAGTTCTGAGTTTTAAAAAAAAGGACTAAAACATTTCCATGTTCGTTTCCAAATATTTTCCATGTGCTTTTTCCCCATTAGACGATACTGCGCTGTTCAGTTTTCTCTTTCTTTTTTTTATTACTAGCTTAATGGAAGTTTGAATGTTGAAATTATTCTTTTTATTACTTTTATTCGAATACTAACCCAAGAATTATAGATTTAACTCTGTTTGATACCGACATAAAAAAAATCACCATTCATGCGACTTGATCACCGATCAATATCTCATTTAATGCATTCTGACCTTAATGACATCGCCCTTTTTTCCTAAACCAATTCACCTACTCTTTTCTTTTTTCTTTGTTAATTAATCGCATCGCAGGCAAAAAAAGCCATTTAACTAGCTTTGAATCCATTAAATTGATTCCCATAATTCAAAATCATTTTTATCAAGAAAAAAAAAATAGTTAACGGAATAAATCACGAAGTGAAATTGAGTTGGTGGCCGCTCCTTACTATATTTACATAAAAAAAAAATATTCCACGAACTTACCCAATTCATTTCTAATTTCCTCGACGACTGGAATGTTTGAAGTATCCAACATGACATTATCCGACATTTTAGGAAGCCCGTTCGACGTTCGCGGTAAAGTTGCAGATAATCCGTTAACCGGCATCGACATTTGGCCATTTTGATAACGCCCGACACCGTTCACTAAAGGCACGCGAACGTTCGGATTAGGGCAAGTTTGAAATCTGGGATTAATGGAATATTCTGGTTTAATCCCATATCGAACGGGTTGTTGTGCCTGTTGTTGATACACTCTTTGAACCTGCACTTTTTTCCCGGGTAATTTCCCTTGATTTTGAGACGCGGAAGGAGTTTTTAAAGTAACTAATAATTTCGATTGATATTTCGAATTGTTCGGTTTTTCTAACCGCGGCATCTCTTCGAATAGAGAGATCTTGGAACTCACGTCTGGGAATATATCGTTTCCCGGGTTATTAATTTCGCGAACGTCTTTGCGGTTTGGGTTTTGGCACGAGACTGAATCTTCGACGTGCTTTGAAGTTTCTTTGTCATTTTTATCGAATGTTGCAGCCATTGATAACTTTCCTTCTTCTTTTTCTTGTTCTTCTTCTCCGTCTTTCCCGACGCCGCAAACTGTTAACCCGACTTCTCCTCCTTCGCCTCCGCCTCCACCGCAATGCGACACAGGAGATCTCGTCAAAATCGTCATTTTTTCATTTTTTGGCTCCTTTTCAGATTTCTGACTAATTTCGATCTTGTCCTACAACAAGAAAAATGACAAGTGATTATGCGGTTATTGTTTCAAAACTTCTTTTTTTTTTTTTTTTTCAAGGTTTAGGTTATTTTTGTTGAAAGATTTGGAGCGAACGAGAGGCGCAAGGTGAGGTCAAAATAATAAAACGTCGTCGTGAATGAGTCTTTTGTCATCTTTTTTTTTTTTTCCTTTCTAAAGTTCGAGGTGTGGAACGAAAATTAGGCCTATTCACGTGAGGTTTGAAAATATTATTTTTAAATGTTTATTTTCATTAGGATAGTTTGCTATTGTTAATGTCAGTCATGTTAGAAAATGTCTGCGATTTGTTTGGCAGTTTTTTATATTTTCTTTGACATGTCTACGAATGTCATATTTAATTATGAAGGGTTATTGGCATTCGCTTGAACGTTTTTTTGAATTGTTTTTTCGAAATTGCCGTGAATGGAATTTTTCCCTTTGGAAATTATTTTATAAATAATTGAATGAAAATGATAATAGTTGTTTTTTAGTGTCAGATAAATCGTAAAAAAATAATTGTTTTATGTGTGAACTGTAAGAGTGTGGAATTTTTTTTCACTTTTCATTTTGAGAAAATTAGTGGGTGTGTGAATTTTCATAAACTTATAGATATGAGAAAAAAGGTACAAGTGAGCAGTTCAGTATAACTCAGACGGACAAAAAGTTCGAGTTCAATTTACTGTCAGTACTTTTTGATAACTGCTAAAAGTCTAAAAATTATGCTTGACTTCTTCAGAAAGAAGTAGAGAATATTTGACAGCCATGATGGTAACCATCGCTCTTTATTTAAGACAATTCTTGGACGAAGCCTCCGTGATCGCTGTCAATAATCCTGTTTTTATGGATCTGGATGAACAATTTCACCAACATGGCTGCTGAATATTTTTCTTGTGGCAGTCGCCATGATACTTAATATGGCGTTCAATTTTTGTAATGACTGACAGTTTCCTAGTCTCTTTTAATGTAGGGCCTTCCATTCAAAATTTTGAAATTAATGGTTTGAATTTTAATGGTCTTAAAAACCAGATTTAATCATTTTACTCGGTATTAGGCAATGCATATGCACGCATGTGAGACATGTTGCATTCATTATTCAGGCTTTTCCATGTTTACAGCAAACTTGCTAGGCCTAACACTTCACTATAAGGTTTAATTTATAGTGATGCAACCATTAGTGTTTTACAGATATTAAAAAAATTGTAAATCTAGAATTGTTCCTTTCAAATTATTTTTTCAATTATTTTTTCAATTTTTTTTTGGTTCCCAAGAAATTTTCTGAGTTTTTTTGAAGCTTTTATATGTTTTGAATTTTTTTCTTCGACCCTTCAAAAAAAATTTTAATTTACTTTGTGCCCAGACATTGCTTTTTATTATTTTTACAAATTCTTGTACTTTCTTGTTTTCAAAAAATTTAAAACAAAATTGAAAACATCATTTTAAAAATCTCTCCGGTTTGTGTTCAATATTAAAAAAATTTTATATAAACCGATCAATTACCAAAATAATTGCCGATTACGATTAATAGGATTTTGCCAATTAATTGTAATCATAATCGTTGCACCACTAATTGTCATTCAATATAAAATCTAGGGAACCACAGCAATAGCTCAAGTGGGGAAATCGGTAGTCAAAGGGTTAACGTACAGAACTTTGCACGACAAAGACTTTCTAAAACTTAGCGCAATGTGGCTCTTAGTTGCCTAGTGACAACTTTTCGTTATCCCATAAATTTTAAAATAAATCAATCAAAAATTTTCTCAAAGACAATTTGAAAAAAATTTTTTTTGTCATGCAAATTATATTTTATTTCTAATGCAGGTCTGCCTTCCATCTGGCAAAGGAAAGACTTTTCTTTCAAAAAAATCTGCTGCAATATTGCAATAACTGCGATTACCAGTGGTTAACATTGCCAAAAAAACCCTCTTTTTTTTTTTGCTCATCGGCCATTTCAAGTCAGCCCGTCTCTCTGTCTGAACTACGTCATTACCTTCACATACATTGGGCTAGAATTAGGCTAACAGAAGATAAGCCTCGCTTATACGTCATGTACATGCAACTAAAACTAAATCGGAGAAAAACTGAACATTCGTTTTCATATAATCAAATTGCATAACCACTTTTCTATTTTCGATTCCTCGGATGAGCAAAAAAAAAATTTATTTGATTTCTTTTTATAAAAGTTTACACTCTGTACAATAAACAACAGCATTCAAGTTTGTGTAAATGTTTATGCTGAAATTAGGGCAGAGACTTTTTGATTTTCGTATTTAGCAAATTTATGTTGAGTGTTTACAGCTGTTGCGAATATAAACGCATAGAGACCAAAACAACTTGCATCTACATATAATAAATAATCCATCGAAAATTAGGGTTAATATCCATAAAACTAAAAGGGGAAAGGGACAAGCGGGAAAAAGCTCTTTTCCACAGTCATCGTTTCAACTCCCGATTAGTCAGCGAAAATTTCTCTAATACAAGTTATGCCTTCGACACATGGATTATAATATTTTTATGAAAAAATTCCCGAAGAAAAAAAATTGATTAATGACTTTTTTTATGATCTTGAAAGAGAATTAGTTCACAACAGCATACATCATCAGTGAAAGTCGTTAAACTCGAGTTAATGCCTATTATTTTTGAGAACAAAAATTAAAAACGTGAGAGAATAAAATCTTATTAAAATGTAACGTAGAAGTGATTTCGCATTTTTGAAACGAGGAAAATTGGGAAAGGGGATTAATTTAATTTAAAAAAAAAAAAAAGCAAATGCAGAGGAATTTTATTTATTTTAACAAGCTTTAAAAGCTTTTGGTAATAATCGTATGCGTTGTCCTCGAGGTCTCATTATTTAAAAGTTCAATTGTTTTATTTTGTTTGTATTAATTACAACGGGATTGACATGTTAATTGTACGTTAATGTGTGAATCTTTACGAGGTTTTAAGCAGAGGAATAATTAAATTTTTCAAAGCGCATAATGATTACAGGGCTATTGTGAAAATAGGAATTCGCTCAAAAGTCTTGTCATTATTATACAAAAGTAATATCTAAACTGGTTTTTTGAAAAAATTAAACCCTGCACAGTAAAGTTCAATGTTGTTTAATTTTTTTTTATAAAAATGTGATAAAGGCTAAGCAGAATCCGAATTTATTTATAGTAATGCAGTTGTGGCCAAAATCCTAAATGATAATGGCTGGATTTTGATAAAGCCTGTTCGATTTCTGGAACGTTCGAAAATTATGATCCAAAACTATTATGTTTGTGAAAGATCAAACCTTGTCTAAAATTAATTATTTTAATTAATCTTTTTCTCTTGTTTTGTTTCAGGTAAGAGACCTCACTGACTTAACTTCGTGGATCTAAAAGATGAACCTTTACCAAGGTCTAACCTTATTTAGGACACGAACGTTTGTCTGTCTGCGTGTTTGCGGAAAAATTTATTTCTCAAGCAGCGAAAGGTAACTGCATGGCGCTAAAGCACGAATTCCAATTTTTACTTTCGAGCTCCCTAGAGTGAGGAAGTATTGCTGTCGTGTCAAAAATGAAATTTCGCCAAACTGCGTATTTTGCCGTGAAATGGCGAGAAATAACCGTAAAAATGGTTTTTGGGCGTCCGTTCATCTGTTCGTGCACTTTCGTTTTTCGCCTGTGTTTCCGAAACAGAAAGAACCAGCGCAACGAAAATTGGCAACCGCCTTCCTCAGGAAGCGGAAAAACTGTTATTACATCATCAAGACCATCCGGCCAAATTTACGGCTTTGACAGGGCCCAATAAGGCCAAATTTAGAGTTTTCGGGAATTTTCTCGAAAACGGCTCTAAAGATTTTTTTCATTTTTTGTGTGGAGATACCTGACTCTATAAGGAACAACTTTTCCATTTGGCATTTTTTTGTAAAAAATCGCCCTCCCCGGAAAATCCGGAAAAACTGAAAATTTTCAAGTTTTACCGTCAGGGCCGACACGGGACTCGATTTCGACTGAAAAATGGTCGGGGAATTGAAAATTTTCGGTCCATTTTGTAATTTGAAGGCAACTCTGCCAAGTTTAGAACTAATTCGCAGCTTTGGCAGGGCCAGATAACCCCAAATTTGGACATTTCGAAAATTTTTTCGAAAGCGGCTCCAACGATTTTTTTAATTTTTTGAGCAGAGAAACCTGACCTTATAAGGAACAACTTTTCCCTTTAACATTTTTCCGTGAAAAATCAAAAAATCGCTTTCCCCGGAAAATCCGAAAATTTTAAGTTTTACTGACAGCGCCGACATGGGACTCTACTTCGACTAAAAAATGGTTGGGGATTTAAAAATTTTCGGTCCATTTTGTGATTTAAAGGCAACCCTGCCAAGTTTAGAACTTTGGCAGGGCCAAAAAAAGCCAAACAATGAATTTTCAAAGATTTTCTCGAAAATGGCTCTAACGATTTTTCTTATTTTTTGTGTGAAGATACCTGACCCTATAAGAAACAACTTTTCCCTTAAGCAATTTTTCGTAAAAATTCGGCCTTTCCGAAAAATCCTGAAAAACCGAAAATTTTGAAGTTTTACAAATAGCGGTGATATCGACTAATTAATAATTAGGGATTTTAAATTTTTGATCCATTTCCTGATTTCTAGCCACCCCCCGACCTCCTAAGTCCCTAATAATGCCTTAATCGAATGAAGCTACACCCCGACTGAGCGAGAAAGTGAGTAGTCCTCCCTGGACTGCTATTCCCCTAGTTTAATGTCTGAATTGGCTAACAAAGATCGGCCTTTGAGGTTTGCTTTTTCAGCTACATATATGCAAAAATTTGCTATTGTTAACCTTATGAGAAAAAGCTGAAGAGGAAGTTAAAATTGACAAACCGGACATAGCTCATGACCATTCTAAGATTTTAAGCTTACATTATCTATAGTATAACTTCCCGTCTTTCTTATGACTTCTCTTGCCAATTTCGGTGAAGAAATTAACTACTATTTTTAAAATTTTACTTTAAATTTCCGAATCCCTTATACTTACTATTTCCGCCCCCACGTTACTAATAACAGTGTCGCTAACCCCTTGTTCTCCAATTTCCAACAAATTCCCATCCCGCAATTCCTCGTAGCCGGTTTGAGGATAAATAAAAACGTCCGGCCCTGCTCTGTCACGGATAACACCATAATCCAATTCCGGAGTCACAGGGATTTCTATAGAAATCGGTGAAGTCACTGATTTATCCGCTAAATAACCGTTTTCCGTGAAATCGTTGGGCTCTTGAACGTACACGTTAAAATCCTGCTGGGCTGGAAAAATCCAACCGTTCTCGTTTATTTCGCTACTCGGTAAACCACCACTACCGGGCATTAACGGTAAATTCTGTAAAACTTGAAGACGTTTTTGATAATTAGGCTGAAGTGATTCACTATAGGGGTACGGAGATGCCGGCCGCATGCTAAAATTTTCACAGGGTCCTAAATATTCATTTGAATACGGGACGAAGCTCCCTCCGTTTTCGTATAAACAAACACCTTTCTTCCTTTGAAGGGCTTTGGAATAACCTCCGTCCTGATCGTAATTATATTGCTGGAATTCAGGGAGTCCGCAAGCCTCATCATACATCCGGTTGGAAGCGTTAGATTGATTAACCGTTCGGTTGGCGCTATTTCCCCTGCTTATTGTTCCGTATCCGACCGCACTTTCCGTTGTTTGCGTTGTTGTTTCCTCTGTTTGCTCATCAATTACGCTTAATCCATCGAATGTGCGAACATTTGTTATGTTCCCGAACTTTGATGATTTTTGTAAATTTTCTTCGTTTTCCAAATCCGGGTTTTCTTCTTTAGGGTCGGGCTCGTTTTCCTCTTTCTCGTCGTCGGATTCGTCCGTTTGGCTGTAATCATCATCCGAGTAAGAATTTTCCTGCGCAGAAAAAAACTGAATGAGAGTGTGCTAGTTTGTCTATTTATTTTTTAAAAGAAGGATTTTATAATTTGATGGATTGCAGTGGCGTCATTTTAGATTTTTCTTGGGGGGTGATTAGAGTTAAGGTGAGGTAAATCAAATTTTTGAGGCTGGAAAGAAATTGTCCTATACTTATCTTATGGGAGCCAAAAATCTTATAAGGAAAAGAAGCTTGGGGGGCTGGTGCTTCCTACTAACCCTAAATTAAAAGAGACTGGCAAACTGTCAGCCATTACAAAAATTAAGCGCAGCAATTATAGTCTTCCAGGTCTCCCAACTTGGGGTTTGTGAAGTGACTCATGGGACATTTACTAATGAGTCTCTACAGCGATCAATTTTATTGGTCGGCCGCTGGTACACTAGTGTCATCTGTATGAACTAAAATCGGATTCAATTTCGAAGTCAGCGTTGCCATGGAGATCAACACCTGGAAGACCGTGGCAGCAATGATGCAGCCATTACCGTGAACTTGCCTAGAGAGACTAGATGGAAGAGAGGCGACAAATCCGGCCATCTTGGTTCCACATCCATAAGATTCAATGGGAAGTCCTTATACATAGGCGCAACCCATTTAACTCTGACAGCCAGTAAGCAGGCGTCCTGATCTGTCGCCTCTCTTCCATCTAGTCTCTCTAAACTTGCCCATCCAGTATAGAGACCCTAAATTAAAAGAGACTGGCAAACTGTCGGCCATTAAAAAATCTGAACGCCATTTTGAGCAACATGGCGAACTATATAGGAAAAAATTTGGCAGCCATGACAGTGTACGTGGCCACCCCGATTCAGAAAAAAGTGGCAAAGTTGCCTTATTTATGGAGACTTTGTTCTAAAATTTCTTCTGCTTGTTCTGCTTCCACTTAGAAAAATGCGAAGGTAGAAGAAGCAGAAGACATTCTAGAACAAAGCCTCCGTAAATAAGGCGACTTTGTCACTATTTCCTGAATCCGGATGGCCACGTACACTGTCATGGCTGCCAAATTTTCTCCTGTGTGGTTCGCCATGTTGCTCAAAATGGCGTTCAATTTTTGTAATGGCTGACAGTTTGCTAGTCTCTTTTAATTAAGGTCTCCTGCAATTTTCAAAATGACGCCATTGAATATAAAAGAGGAAAAGTTGAGGTTATCCCTGTTGGCGAAACCGCAACATATCGGCGGGTGGTTAACAGGGTTTCGGTAAACCTGGAAGCTTGAATGTTTTTCCTTTTATAATTAATTATGTTAGATTTCGTTTTCTAATGGTTTTTGTGATTGATTGCTTACCTGATCCGAATCTTCATCCGTTTCCTTTTTTCGAAGTAATTTTTCCATTTTGTCGTATTCATCTCTCAGACTCCACATCTCTCTCCTAAGTTGCTCGTTTTCCCGGCGTAGTTTTTTGAGTGCATGCTGGCCTGAAAACGAATTAATATTTGCTTAGTTTGGTTTAAAAAAAAAATGTTGCTTTTTCATGTCTTAAGAAAAGAAATTATTGCCAGGGTGGACACAACCAAATCTGGTAAATAAAATGTTCTTCTATCTAAATATGTGAATTTCTTATAATTTTTTTGAATGAGTTCTCTCGAGTGTCTAGAGCTCAAGAGATTATAGAAATGAAGGGAGTGAACGGTGCCAGGGCCAGGAAAGAGTTAGTGATGTTAGAGGAAGAAGGAAATGGTACCTGGGGAAAAAATATGGTGCCTTGAAGGCGGTTATAAAATTGAAGGAAAAGTGCCCGTGCTTCGCAGAAGTGTTCTGGTGTTTTGGATAAAGTACCAGATGACCGGAAGCGGACACGAACTCTGGTACCTCAAAAAAGGGTTAAAGGTCTAAGGAGAGGGTGTAGTGCTTTAGGGAAGTATTTGGTACCTGGAGAGAGTTCATTGTTTATAGAACATGAAGGAAAGTGTGCGCCATATCTAGAAAAAGTCTGTATTCCCTGAAGGAAGTCAGATGCCTAGAGAGTGTGTAATAGCAAGGTGTCAGGTGCCCAGCGAGAGTGAGCTAGTGGCGCTTGAGGAATATGGTTGATTTCTGAGGGAATGTTTCTGTGGTGCCGATGAGAATGCGAAATCGCTAGGACTAAAAGCCTGATGCTCGAGAAAAATTCTAGATGTCTAGGAAAATTGCGCAATCCTAAGAAAAAGTGTGTGGTTCCTGAGAAAAGAATCTGATCCCCAGAAAGAGATGATGGCGCCTCAGGGAAGTTCGTGACCTTCTGAAGATAGTTTCTGTGATGCTGAAAAGTGCGATTAATGCCTGGAGAAGGGTCAAGTGCCTAGTTAAAGTTGAGAGGAGAAAAGGAGATGCTGAAGGACAGAGAATGCTTGAAAAGAGTGCATTGGAGTTCAATGTACCCGCGGGAAGTGTCTGGCACCAGAAGAAAGCTAGAGGTGTCCAAGGATAACTTATGGTTTCTGGAATAACAGAGAGAATCTGGTGAGCCTAAAAGGAGAGTGTCGCCAACTCTGTAAATCTAAATCCTGGCTTCTCACTGGCTGTGACCAAACTTTTGTTGATTGGTGGTGACGTCATACGATTTCTGCTGCTCGGTACTCAGCTTTACGTTTGGTCACAGCCAATCAAAAAGCAGCTATTTAGTTGGCGAGGTTCTCTAGGAGAATCTAGTCTCGGAATCAAGTGCCTGGGAGAATATAAAGTATCCAGTAAGAAAAGTTAGGCACTCGGAGAAATCGTTTGGAAAGAATTAATAATGTCTAAAAAGGGTGTTAAAATTTTTAACATCCATTTTCCTTCGTGAAAAAATTTCTTTTGTTTTTTCAAACGTCCCAACTAAAAACATATCTCGTAATTTTAATATTTACGAGCCATTTACCTTTAAAAATAAATGTAATTGAAGATGTGAACCGCTTCGAAATCTTCTTACACCTAGACATGATTCAAACTCAAGAAAATCACACCTCGGGGAAACATTCAAATTAATTTTTTCATATTCCTTAAAGCCAAAATTTTTTACAGATGAATATAAACTTTGAAAAATTGCAAACAAGTGCAAAAAAAAAAAGTAGCACCGCCTGCGTGCATTAATCCTCGCACTAATTCCCCCCTTTATATTTTTCCTTAAATACTTCCCCGAGAAACAAATCACGCGACTGTCTCAAATCTGAAAGCTTGTTAACTTTTTAAATAAATTAACACCTTAACGCTAAAATTCAACTCGATGGGGTACCCCGATCACTTAAAAATTTTCCAAATCGACTCACCTTGTTCCACTTCTGCATTAATCGTAATCGTCCTCATCCTGAGCTCTTCATTCTCAAAGAGCATCCCCCTCGAGGATTTCCTGTCCAACCTTCGATTTGGTTTAACATTAATATCTTTTCTTCGTGCTCTTAACATCCTCGTACCCCCATTAATTGGCATTTTGCTTCTGAAATTAATGATTCCGTTTATTCCTATCAGATATCCGAAACGATTCCAGTATTCCTGATCATATGTTCTCCATGGCCATATCAAATCATCGTTGTGTAATCCTTTCCTCTTTTTCTTTTTTCTGTCGGCTGCTTTTCTCCGCCTGTGATTGGTTTTTTTCGCTAATGGTTTTCCCGGTCGTTTTACATTTTTAACGGTTTTCCCCGACGGGGCGTTCACTGACCGCGGGGAAATCTTGACGTTTTCGTAAAATCACCACCTTGATTTTCTTGTTTTTTTTTATTTTTAAGTTTCTGAAAAGAAATAAGAACTACTTTAGGTCTGTCACATTACTGACTGGCGTTAATTTATTCAGTGTTTACGTTTCTGATAATTCCCATTCATCTAAGTTACCATAACTAGTAATTAGCAGTTTTTTAAGTATTAATTAGATGAACTTGATCTTGAAATTTAATTTTTTTGAATATTGGTTTGAGAAAAAGAATTCGGTTTTATGAGGGAATGTAAAGTGATAATTAGGGATTTTTTTTGAAATTACATAAGGAGTGATGTAGTCGTTGTAGAAATTAATTGGCAAACAGCTCTTGTGAATTCTTTAAAAATTTACAAGATGTTTCATTATTGTGTTTTACGGGGTGGTCGCATAATTGTTTGAGATTTAAAGCCGTATAAGGAATTAAATTATTTTTTTATAACGTGGTTCTGCAACTTGTGTGGCTGCTTGATGCATACTTTTGTATTCTGCTAAGGTAGGAGATCAATTTTGGATTTTATTGTGCAGTAAAAAATTCTAAATTCTGAGATAAAAGTTGCTGCTTTGAAAAAATGGTTGACAAGAAAAATTCTTGAAAAAAATTTACTGGGAAAAAAATTTGAAAAAATTGTAATAAGAACGATTTTGAAAAATTTGGAAAAAAATTAGTTCAACAAGAAAATTCTAAAAAAAAAATTAGTCCATAAAGAAAATTCTGAAAAATTGATTGAACAAGAAAAAAAGCTGAAAAAATTTGTATGACAAACAATTCAGAAGAAATTGGTTTAACAAGAGAAATCCTAAAAAAATTGATTTAACAAGAGAAATCCTAAAAAAATTGGTTTAACAAGAGAAATCCTAAAAAAATTGATTTAACAAGAGAAATCCTAAAAAAATTGGTTTAACAAGAGAAATCCTAAAAAAATTGGTTTAACAAGAGGAATCCTAAAAAAATTGGTTCAACAAGAGAAATACTAAAAAAATATATTCAACAAGAGAAATCCTTAAAAAGTGCTTCAACAATAAAAATCCTAAAAAAATTGGTTCAACAAGAAAAATCCTAAAAAAATATCTTCAACAAGAGAAATCCTAAAAAATTGGTTCAACAATAGAAATCCTAAAAAAATTGGTTTAACAAGAGAAATCCTAAAAAAATTGGTTCAACAAAAAAAATCCTTAAAATATTGGTTCGATAAAAAAAATTTTGAAAAAATTTGCCGGGCAAGTCAAATTTGAAATTCCGAAAACATTCGTTTGGCAAGTGTGTTGTTGAAAGAAAGTAGTAAAAACTGAAAAACTGAAATTGAAAAATTGAAAAGGAATTTTCTTTTATTGTTGAAAAAAATTTCGAAGAAGGAATCTGGACTTTTTTTACAGCAATAAATTTTCTGTAGAAATTCTTGCTTAAAATTTACAAAAGGATTAAATGTTTTTTCCGCAAAGTCCAACTTTTTAAAAAAATCTCAGCTACCGCCAATTCGATCAGATTAAAATGACTTCCCAAACTCCGTTGAAAGATTTCAACTTCTCGCGCCATAAACCCTTGCCAAAGAAAATTAACAACAATTACCATTTTCAATCCCACCTTTTTCGTTCGCGCAAAAAAAATTTAAAAAAAACCCTATACACGAATAATTCATTCACGTATTTTGATAAAATACTTGGCACAATTAACTTCCGGTCCTTTCCAAGTTTTTTTTCTATTCAAACCTCCTTGAAAGTTAACCGTGTAAATCCTCGCTAATTTTTATTATTTGATTAATTTACTTTCATTTTATTGGCGCAATTTTTTTTTTTAAAAAGCAAATTGATATCCGTTGCAAACGGTTTGCATTTAAAAGAAATAGATTATATTAATTTTCTTTTTATTCGACGAAACTTTGGCAAGTTTCATGACAGGAGGATTCTATTACACCAAAACTAAAAGGAAAATCGTATAAAATGGTTTATGTTGCGTGTAAAAAACAATGATGGAATATCTCTAACGAGATAATCAAATTAACTTTTAAAACAAAGATTCGGTAGGCAGTGATTTTCTTTTCTATTATTAGAACACTTTATATACTTGGAGTAATAAATCTCGACTTTGCCAAAATATTTTGATTTCTATCATATTTTCGCCAACAGACTGTATCTTGGCGAGAAATTTCGATTTAATGGATCGTAATAACCCGATGGGAAGATGACTTTCCCACTTGGAATTTTTTTTAAATATTATATTAAGCGACTCTTTTGTTCTGATAACTACTTTTGTTTATGTTTTGTTTATAAAATGTTGAAATTTTGCAACCTCACCCTGTATAAGTTCAAAAGTTTCAAATTTGCAGATGCTGTATTATTTATTATACTCGATTATGTATGTAATTTGTCATTTTGACAATGAGCGTGAGAAATTAGGTCCTCGGTTGTTGATAACTCGGGTTTTATTTATGAAGTGTTCTCGGGGAAGAGGGATCGAGTTTTGCGGTTTGGTTTGTAAGTTTTTTGTTTTAAATAGTCGGTCTGAAGATAAACCGAGTAAGAAAAAAAACGATTTATTGGTCAAACATTGATTTTGTGAGTTAGTAATTAAAAATTTTCAATTAATACTTTTTCCCCTCCGCCCTGGAAAATTTCCCTCGTTTGGAAAAAAGGCGGTAATCACGTTCACGACAAAGTCTCCCTAAAGTCAATTTAAACTCCATTCAAACACGCAAAATTAATATGATATTGTTTCCGACCCTTCGGTTTTTTTTTTGTGTTGGAACTCGTGGAAATTATTTTTTTTTTTTCTGAAAGAAAAGCGGGGGTTAAGATTCTTTGTTATTTTTGCGGCTTCGGTATTTTTGAAGTAATGGAAATTAAGGAGTGTGGCAAATGGTGGGTTGTTGTAGAAGGTAGGAAATAGGTGCACAACAAGGGAAAATTCCGTCGCGAGCGTTGCTGCTCTCAAAATTTCCTATTTATTCTTCTCTGTTCGATCCACGGTCTTCTAAACAGGTCTCGACTTAATACATGGGATAATGCTGTTCTGCTTAAACACGGTGATTTTAGCTCGGAAGCAGATGGCACTTCAGTCTTTCAAGCCTTCTCTGAGAATCTATGATTAGTCGTTTCCAGAATTGACCAATGAGAAGCATCTTGAAAAACCGCAGCGCCACCGAAACGCATTTTTAGAGAGCTTGAAACGAAAGAGTCGCCAACTCCGTGTATTGAAATCCTGGCTTCTGATTGGCTGTGACCAAATTTTTTTAAATCAAATTGGTGATGACGTCAGACGTCTTCTGCTGCTCTGTACTTAACTTACGTTTGATCACAGCCACTGCAAATCTCAGTTCTGAGTTCAGTCAGTTCAGAAGAAAATACAGTACATACAAGTCCATACAATAAAGGCCTAGGTATCAGTTTTGCTGAATACTCTTAAATAAATGACGACATAAATCAAAAATCCGAAATTAAAGCCAAGTTTGTATTTCCAAATGCCAAATTTTTGCAAATTTTCAATGAAAATTTTTAAAAATGACGATTCTATGCGTGTTTAAACTTGAAGAGTCTACGGGACTGATCACATTGGGAAAAGAATTCTAAGATGACAACTGTCTCTTCTGTTTACATTTCGTGTAAACAATGTCAACCATCTTGAATGTGATATGTCGGTTCTTCCCGTGGACTTCTTACTTGTTGAAACTTGCAATGACCAAAGCAAAAAACATGTTTGAGTTAAATTTTTTGAACTTTAAAAAAATCTACAGTACAATTCAAGAACTTTTTTTTAAAATTGACGACTTTATTCGCGTTTTAACAAGTCTGAACCTGTTGAAACTTGCAGCAAACAAGAAAAAACAATTTTTCATTCGAGTTTTTTGTCTCATTAGAAGAGAGAAGCGGCTTGATTTTCGGGAAAGCGTAAATCGTCTGCAAAACATTTCTGCAACGCCAGTCTAAAAATTTGGTCAATACTGAATACACCGTTTTTCCAAATCCTAAAATCCCCCTAATCTAAATGGCTCAAAAAATTTAAAAGAAAATCATAACAATTACAATCGCATTCAATTTGACAGACGAATGACACGAGACCGACTGAGACGAGATGCGTGGGCAGTGTCGCCAAATTATGCACGCAAAAAAAAAAAACATTTAACCACACCAATTTAATCCCAAAGTCAATGCAATAATAAATTTAACTAAAAATTAAAAAGTCAATATTTACTTTATATCGTCAGCAACAATTTACTAAATATTTAGACAAAAATTTTAATTTATCCGCTGAAAGTTTAATTAATCCTAATTATTACCAAGATATTTTAGCTATTCCAAATGATACAACGGTTTTCTAACTATACATATAAATGCATCTGACGTGTTTAGGCTCCTTTGTTATAAATAAAAAATTTCGAGATTGAAATCTGGGTTAAGAAGAGATTTGAAAAATTGAAATGAGCTTATTGGATCATTAATTATCTGGGATAAGTGTTAAAAAAATTTTTTTCGAATCGCAAAAAATATCCTTTTGTTTACGAAATCTTATTTTCGTTTTGCGTTCTTTACTTTTTTTTCGGCCATTTAAAAATCGCACCCAAGAAAAATTTGACTTTTCCATGCAAGGTTCAACATGTCTGAACGAGTTAAAACTTGTAATGATCAAGAAAAAACAATTTTTTTGAACTTTAAAAAATTTAATCAGAGAAATTCATTTAATAGACGATTCCACGCGTGTTTCAACATGTTTGACCATGTTGAAACTTTTTCGAACGAGTTTGAACATGTTGAAACTTGCTTCAAACAAGAAAAATAAAAGGTTCGATTTTTAAAATTTTGAATCAAACTTTTTTAAAGCAAATTTCAACAGGTTCAGACATGTTGAAACACGCATGGAATTGATTTTCCTTTTTTTGTCACACTTTATTCGTTTTAAAAATATTTTTATCCCATTTTTTTTGGATTTCACGTTCACGACAACAACCGACGGCACCAAAACTGTGTATAAATTTTCCGGCCGACCTTATACATCCACGAATTACGTCAAAACCGCACAACAGCCAAAATGTCAGTAATCGTTATAGATTTGCATCAGCTGCAATCTAATATAACTTTACACACTCCATCAGGTTCCCATTTATTTTAAAACTTATCCTAATTTTTCCCTGCTACATTTTACTAAGCACATCATATTTTTTAAACGCAAAAAAAAATCAAAAAAGAAAAACGATTATCACCGTTCGAACCTCATTATTGTCGCACTAACCTGTCAGCTTAAATATATCCCTTGATTAACGACCGATAAAACCAAAAAACACAAAAACATGTTAAAATTTTATCGGTGTAACATTATTGCTGAAAAAAAAAAAGAAGAAAAACCGGGGCCGAAATTTTTTTAAGTAAGACAAATTCATCGCAAAACACACGGCCCTTCACTGCTTTAATTTTTGTATACATCCAAAAATCTGATCGAGAAAAACTTTTTTAAAATCAAATTATTTTCGGAAATTGCTGAGCGTTTTAGCGGATCACTATCAAGATACTTCGACCGTTTAAATGCTGAGCAAAATTTTCGATTTTTTTTCGGATTACGATTTTAACGTATAGGAAATTTTTTCGAATTCGAACTTTGAAAATTTAAACATCGCCGGGTTTTTCCTAAAGTTTATCGAACGTCGGTTTTCTTCGAAATCTGATTCGGCCCCGATATTTTTAGAACTCGAGTTGACACATTGGTGAATGGGCAGACCAGTCTAACTTTGACTTTTTGGATTTTTCTTAATAATTTTTAACGCCTAATCGACCACTTAGGATTTTTGGCATATTTCATTCAATATTTTTTGTTTATGATTTTTTGATTGTAACGATTTTTTGCTGTGTGGGCATGTCCTCAATTTTCTTCGATGAATTTTTATTATTATTATTATTTTTTTTTTTATTCCTTTTGGAAGAATGCGATTTGGGATTGGAATGCCCGCTGATGCGGGAACTTCGGCCATGTTATCAAAATTGAATAGGAATTCACGTCACGATCCTAGTGTGTATTAATTTCAGCTGGCATAAGGTAGATTTGAATGCTGTGGAGATGCGGTTAATGTTTTTCTTGATATCTGTCGAGGGGGTGAATTGTTTCAATATTTTTTCTTTCAATTTTGGTTTTCTTGTATGAAAGTGGCGTTGAAAAATATCGGGATTATCGTCTTTTCGGTTTACGCTGGATTTTTTTTTTTATTGAATTGGTGAAATGACCTGAATTGAGAAGCGTGAGGATTCCATTTTTTTTGAAAGGGATGAGAAAATTTATTTTATTGCCTATTGAAATTTTCGGATGAAGCACAAACGCGTTTAAATGAAGGTTTATCGAGAATGTAGAGGAGAGATGTTTGTAGGATTTTACCGAATACATTTTCATATTTTTATTTTGAAACACTTTCGTTTTGTGAGATCAAGAGGAAAATGTAGGAGGGATGTGAAGAGGATGGAAGATCACAGAACGCGAAAGAAGAATGATTATCAAAGCCAAAATCTACAGGATTTTAAGGTAGATCTCTAAAGAAATGGCAAGAGTGCTAGACATTCAAATTAGAGTCAGGCAGGCACGGATTGGCTCACCAGTTTATCGGAAAAATCCCCTCAACTTAATTTTTTCAAAAATAGGACTGAAATATTGTGAATTTGTGAATTTTTTTTTGGATTAAAAAAATTAAAACACAGCGAGATTTTTCATAAAGGATGCGACAACTTTCTAAATTTCAGTTTTTAAATTTTAAAAAAATTTAAAAATGGATTCTAAGAAGACTGGCCACCCATTGACTAAGCAGTGGTGCCCAAATCTTCTTAGAGTGCGAGTCAAATTTTTTTTTTAAGTAAAGGCAGCTCTACTGGAGTTTTGTAGTCACCTTAGAGCGCCGCGTCCAGTATTTTTATTCACATTTATGAAAGGGCCAATCCTTACCTGGGGAAAGGAGGCGCATAGGGAAAAATTAGGCTGAAACCTCACTTCAAGCAGGAAGTAGAAAAAGGAGGATACTTTTAATAAAGATGGTGCTAGAAATAAATCTTGGAGTGAGCAAAACGTTTTGCTTCTAGTTTTGTAATCTAGTTTGCATCTTCAACTTCTGTGAATTTTTTACTAAGCACCTGGCAGTGTCTTTATTACCTTTTAACTTCTTGCATCCAATGGACCTATATTTTCTGTCCAGGTCACAAAGCCCCTTGTGCAAAATTTAAAAACAATTTCCAGTAAAACCTTATTTTTAAGCGGCTCAGGCCAAATGTTATATTCATTGGTTTTTAGGGTTGAGAAATTCAACAAAACTTGA
The DNA here is from genome assembly GCA_023512825.1 of Liposcelis brunnea. Lineage (NCBI taxonomy): Eukaryota > Metazoa > Arthropoda > Insecta > Psocodea > Liposcelididae > Liposcelis > Liposcelis brunnea. The sequence continues at coordinate 6,204,236 of CM042067.1, forward strand.
AATCTTTAAATCCGCAGTGGTGAACGAGGAAAGCAAATTTTTTTAACAATAATCTAGAATACTTTTTACCTCTAAAGTTTCCTAACCAAGGTCTCAAATTATTTAAAAATTAATTAAGTCCTAAATATTTTATTAAAAACCGTTTTAAAAAGATCGCTGAAACTTTTGTCCTACGCTTTATTTTATTTTCTACATTTCATCGGAATCCTCACTTTGGACAATGTGTCTTCATTCACGTCAAAACTTCCCTATTCTTCTACACTAAAAACTAAACGAACTAACCGTCACAACTCAACATTAAGAATTAAATCTCTTTACTAATCCTTCTCTTTCCTTCACTTTATTTATAATCAATCTACTTCACCTTCCTACCCGGTTCCTAAAATAATGGTTTTGCCATTGATTGATACGACTTGTAATTCACCCGTTAAAAAATTCTCGCTGATTAAGCGGAAACGGAAAAACGCACAACATATTGGAAAAATTAATGGAATTTCTCTATAATATCGGAATGATTGATTCCTTTGAAATTTATAAAGTTCCCAGGGTTCGATTTCATTAAAACTATTTCACGTGTTTCGATATATTGGTTTTCCAAATCGTTCCCCAAGCATACTCGAGGAAAAAGGGAGAAAATCGTCAAAAACGGGAAATGAAATCTCAATTTATATTACTCACCTATTTGCCGGAGTAATTTTTCTCTGCTATTTAAAAAAATCTCTCTCCTTTTAAACACCGTGACCGTCTGGTAACATGTGTGTACACTGTAAACATAAAAAAAAAGTGCAATATAACTAACCATATCTCTTTAGATATCAAAGAGATAAAAAGCAGTTTGAATTTTTTTTGATCCCGTTGTTACATCGACTCTGTGACGTCTCTTCGTACATACAAGAGATCGGAAATGAGATAAAATGAAAATCTTTGATAACGCTTTTCGTTTTCCGGGATATTGATTTTCGAAAAGCTTTTACGACGGGGTGGAATTTTGAATTTTGGGGAAAATTTGGGTTCAAAGAACTTTTTAAAAGATTCTAACGATTTGGAATAAATTTGTGTTTTCCATTGTATAATTTATTTAAGGGGAGGTATGGGGAAAGTTTTTTGTCGGGAAATAACAGGAAATTCGGGTAGAAGCTTGTAGGAGCCAGAGTTGTTTGTGCCATTTGAATCGACGAAAGTTAATAAACAGATTTTAGGGAATAAATTTGAATGCACAGGAGAAGGGGTAGCAGGCATTGAGTTTTGTTTTCAGTTATTTGCTGTACATTGAAGATGATGCTTTGAATTTGAAAGGCAATGATCAGATGTAATAAAGTTTTTATAAGCTGAACCGAGTATTTTGGTCATATTCCATGCCACAAGAAGTACAGCCTCCCCAATTGAATTCCTAAACTGGCTGAGCAGGTTTTAATGTTGAAACACGTGTTTTTTCAACATTGAACATTGATTTCATGTTTGAACATGTTGAAACTTGCTTCAAACAACAAAAACAAAAGGTTTGATTTTTAAAATTTTGAATCAAACTTTTTTAAAGCATATTTTAACAGGTTCAGACATGTTGAAACACGAATGGAATAGATTTTTCTTTTTTTGTCGCACTTTATTCGTTTTAAAAATATTTTTATTCCATTTTTTTTTTATTTTGATGGTCAGAGCAAAAAAATAGTGTAAACTATAAAAATTTTAAAAAAAGTAACAGTGAAAATTGCGCTTTTTGAAAATTTTTCTTGGGCTCGGCCTAAAGGCCTCGCCGACTTAATTTATTACCTTTGCTGGGCAAATTTTTTCTTTGGTTTTTCAAAAAAATACTAACGAGGAAGAAGAGATAGTTAATAATTTTCAAAACTTAAATTTTTTAAAATTTTACGGAATTTTACTGTCATTTTAATTTTTTTTCTTAATTTTTCCTAAATTTTCAAAACTTTTTCACTTCTGAAAACTTGTTTTCGTCGATATTTCGTCAATTTTGATCGGAAAAAACTCATTATTTACTCATTATTTTTTTTAAAAAAAATCATTTTTTTTCATTATTTATAGAGCATAATTTCGGTATACACCCTGATCAGCTGCAATCTAATATAACTTTACAACGGCAGGAAGGGGTTGGTTCCGGAAAGCGGAGAACCGTTTGACATGGAAAAATTTGGGAGACCAGGAGTGGATGAGACCTGAAGTAGAAAGTAAAGCAAGGATTCCTTGGCTTCAGACCCATCGCTATGCCACTTTCTCATCCTAGAGTGATTAGAATCTTTTAATTAGGTGGTCCCTATTCCCTTCATGGTCCCATTGAAAAATATGACCCTTACATTTATTGAACAGCTTAAACCTATCTCAAGTCAAAAACCTCCGAGTCATAAGTCTTAATCAACGCTTTCAATTGATATCTACTCCTCCGAAAGCTGCACAACCTCCTTTAACCCATCGCTTCTCGAATTTCTCTTCCGCGTATTTTCATTAATCACCCTCTCGTTTCCACACATCGAATTCCAACAATATCCAATAAATAACGTTCAACCATACTTCCTTTTAAAAATCAAGTCACATATTCCCTTTTTGAAATCCGCCGCGCACTTGAAATGAGTGTAACTACAGAAAGTGAAATAGATTGTGCGAAATGGAAAAGAAATCTTTGGAAGAAAACCTTTTTTCCCCCCCTCCCTCCTATTGATGTTTCTATATGACGGTTTCTATTCTATTTGACGGGTTTTGCCCTCCGTTTACAATTCCTTTTTTCTTCCTTCTCTTCTCCTTTTTTCGGGATAAATCATCGACGTTTCCTCATCAATTTCCCCGGGCTTTTCTTTACCTTCGGCTTTTTTTTTCTTTCTCTCTCTGTCTCTCATCTCCTTTACCTTTTAAGCTTTTGTCTGATTTTTTGCTGACGAAATTCCGATTGTGTGGGAAAAAAAAATTTCGGTCAGCGGATTACGATTTTAAAAATTCATTCCCGGGTAAAAGAAAAAAAGGAAAATGTGATTTCGAACCCGAAGGAAAATATGAAGAAAGGATGAGGGGGAATTTTGAAATTTCAGGGCTTAAAATAGGGTTATTAAAAATGGTTTCGTCAGCGGCACTCGTAGGAGGAAAGCTCTTTGAAAATCTTGAACGGGTGCCCTCGTGCTATACATCAGCAATTGAAAAAGGTCGCATGAATTGACGGCACGGCGATTCAAAGCCTCGTGTAATTCAATTAACAAAATGAAAGGTGCCGCCGTAATTTCAAAATTCGTCCTCCCGATTAATATTTCCCCGGGGAGGTTTTTTTCAAAAGGTTTAAACGATTCGTAAATTAGCGGTATGCATGTGCAGGAGGGTAACCGGTAAGGCAGGTTTTGTCTTGCTCGAGGAATGGCGTCCTTGCCCTGTGGTGAGCTCCCTTCTCAGGGTTATGAGTTAGTGCAGGGAAGCGGCTTCGCTAATACTGACCTAGGGCTGAAGATGGTAGTAATCGGCAAGGCCTGGGCTCAAATAGAGTTGGGTCAATGGTATGGCTCCCGTACTGCGATGTGGAAGAAAATCATCAATGGTTGGCCATGATGATCACCAATCTCCGACGAGGAGCAGGCATTTAAAGAAGAAGATGTGGAGGAACAAGGACTAAAATGTAGCCAGCCCCGATTTTCAGGTGAAAACCTGCGGCTGGTGCCACGAAAGCCTAAACATTTTTCACCGAAAAATAGTTTTCGGCCTAGTTTTAGGCCTATGGAAACTTTTGCCGAAAACACCAAAATTTAAATGGACGATCACCCCGCGTATCTATTTATATAATGATTACATTGATCCTTGGCCTTCGCTGTCTTATCAGCAGCATATCTATAAGTGGTTTAAATAGAACTTTTATTAATATTATCTCTTAAGTTTGTATTGCGTAATTATGAAGAGAGTGTGCGGGAGTAGATCTAATGGGATAAATATTTCCGGAGTGTGATTAACTCGAGCTTAGAACAAAAACAAAAAACAACAATTTTAAAAACAAAAGGATTTTTTGTTTGCGAGCACTGGCACGTGGCTTTATTTTTATAATTTGAAAAAAAAAATTTTTTTGAAAATAAATTTAAGGGAGACGAGTTCATTAGGTGAAGTCATCGTTTTTCGTTTGATCTGATTAATGTACATCACTATTCAAACCGTTAAACTCGATAACAAAGGTCAAGTTGCAGGCTCGGCGAAAATCGGGGGGGAGAAATCCTCCATCCGTACCGAAAACTTTTCTAAAACCCCTTCCAAACAAGGCCATTAAACCCCATTTAATATTGGTCGAACTCCAAAACGGAAGTTACTCAGTTCGAACAACTTCCTGCCTTTATATATCAAATAGTGAAAGCTATTGTTTCAGCCCGGGGGCTTAAAATCTTGAAAGAAAAAAATAAAAGTCCCCTCTTATTGGGAAAAAGAAGTAGAAGAATTTACTTTCAACGGATGTTTGCGCTACTGATTAGTCATAAAAACCTTCTAGCTGAGTAAAAGCATTCGATAGTATCGAATCCCTTTTAATCAATAGCGTAGCTAACGCACGTCAGCCCTGTAGCCAGACTCAAAGCCTAGGTGGGGCCCTCGGCCGTCTAGAGGGGGCACAAGTTTTTTGTTGAAAATTTATATATGTGCTTTTTTAAAGATAAAAATTAATACTTGGATTTGGGCTTTGTGACTGATATGATATTTGACTCGGGCCGGACTCTGGCCGAGACTTTGAAAACCACAGTCGGACTCGAGCCGAGTCCGACTCGGTTGTTGTCAGGCCGGGCCGGGCCGGACACACGTGAGGTACCGGGCCGGGCTGGGCCTAGAATTTTAGAGTCGGGCCGGACTCGGGCCTGAAAATTTCGGCCCGTGCAGGGCTCTATGGCAAGCCACCGTAGTATTAAAACCAAAAACATTCGTATTTTTGTACTACAGTCGAACTCGGTTCGAAAAAAAATTCCAGGTCCGGATTTAACGAAACCCTGTTATAACGAAACAATTTTTCCGGTCCCTTGAAATTCGTTATAACCAAATTCGACTGTATTTCAAAAATTGTCAAAATTAACTTTTTATTTAAAAAAAAAAAAAAACATAAATTTTTCTTTCCCAATCCCTAACTTAAAAAAACAATAGAATTCTTCCCTATATTTGGCATTTTTAAATGTTATTTTAACCCAACTCCAAAGTCGCGCTCCATCAAAAGGTTTATTTTACATAATGAAGGGTGACAAGTTTAGGGAGGCATCCGCGTATAGGTCATTCCCACTTTTTTAAATCCTCCTTTTTACCGTGAGGATTAATCCTTTTCCATTTGAATTTTAAATAATTGGATATTGAACCCTTATTATTTTAAAGCCGATGAAAATTAGAAGGCGAAACTGTTTAAGAATCCAAGTTTTGGAGAAAGCATGGAATGAGATTACTAATTAAAAACTTGAAACTCGTTAAGGATTAAACCAGCTTAGGTTATAATCTCTTTGCCTTTCTCGATATCCTCATTTCCCAACTTTTTAAACGGGGAAAATTTTTCCCTTCCTCTATTTCAAAATTACCGATTTTTATTTTTCACAAAAATTTTCTTTTTTTTATTTTATTTGCTCGTCTTATTTAAAACGCATTAATGCGAACGTGTTTTCCGGTTGTTTGTCAGAAGCTTATCGCATATACATCATCCCCCGTTTTTATCGAATCCCCCCCAACCCTCGGCCACTTGAGTTACAATTTGCAATCTTGATTCAAGAGTTATATATGTAGAAAAAAATAAATAAAGAGAGAGGGATGGAAAATTGGTAATCGACTAATTCAGGGACATCTTTGTCGATTTTTATGGGGGTGATTCAAATTAAGATATAAATTTTTCAAGATTCAAAAAAAGGGATGTTGATGTCGCGGGGAAAAATTTCCCAGGCGGGTGTAAGATACGCACTTCCAACGTTCTCGCAGCAGCGGCAGAGGAAAGGATCTCTTGTCATTTATGGTGAAAAGATCAGATAGGACATGTCAACCGAATCGAATCGGTGAAATGGTTTTTCGAGATATGTTTCCAGTAAAGGGAGGAAGTTGGAAGTTGGTTGATTGAGACTTGAAGGGTAGATAACAATATATCAAACTAAGGGTGGGTTTTCTATTTTTGAAAAAGGAAAAAAAGGGAAAAATATTAAAATCTTTGTAGGAATAAGACAAAGTTCGTAAATTTGGGTGAAGCAGCAAGATTAGAGTCGATTTTGCGCAAAACGGTGAAGGCAAAATGGAGTACCTCGTGATGACGAAAGATCTGCAAGATGAAGATCCCCTGGAAATCGGGAACCTGAGGTTCAGAAATGCTCCTGTCTTTTGGTACCTCGGGTAGACGGTGACAATGATACCAACTACGAGGTCAACTCGAGGATCCAGAGTTGAACCGTTGCCTTCAAGTCTTTGGCCATCTCTTCCGCAGCAAATCCCTGCCCCGCCGTTCCAAATTAATTATTTACAACTCCTGAGACCTGGACTTTAACAGTGCGAGCCTAGGAGCGGCTGCGGTCCTTCGAGAATAAGGTACTGAGGAGGATTCTAGGACCCTAAAGCCTGAACTCAATTGCTGCTTTTTGATTGGCTGTGACCAAACGTAAGTTAAGTACCGAGCAGCAAAAAAACGTCTGACGTCACTACCAATCAACGAAATTCAGTTGAAAACAATTTCGGTCACTGAGAAGTCAGGATGTCGATACACCGAGTTGGCGACTCTCTCCTTTGAGGCTCTTTACTCTAGAAATAAAGTAGTCAAGTATTTTGAATTTGCCATCGAGACAAACTCGTCATTACAAGCATAAATTTTCGAATGCCAAAACTGTTTCCCATGAAACTCCTAATATTATCCACGCTAAATTTCCGTTAACAATCCTACTTCCGACTTTACCCGTCAATTAAAATTAAACTCACATTCTCCCCGCCTAATTTGGCGGCAGCGGTTCCATATATTTCTTTGTTCAATCAACATTTCACTTGAAAGTTTAAATTACTTTCAAATCGATCCCAATTTCTATACATCTCTTCTCGAGTAAGAAAATAAGATTATTACTTTGCTCTTTTGATTAAATTGCTCAAAGATAAGATTACCTTTATTCGATTACCGAAGGGATGAAAAAACTCTCGGTTCAAAATGAAAATTTTCCGCTTGTAATCCCGCAATCCTCTTCTTCCGAAAACTCATCTTTTTGTTTATTGTCCCTAACAAATAAATACCTCAAACTTGCCTTGGAGATAATTCCGAATCCTAGTCAGAATTGATTTTTACCCCAAAAACCGCAGACCTTAGGACTTGTTCAGGGGTATAATTAAAGATGGGTTACCCTCAAACGAAAACCCACCTTCACAGGAAAGAAAACTTTGTTTTCACTTTTCGGGTTAATTTTCCTTGGTTTTACTCGTTAGCTTTTCATTATTGTTTCATCCTGTAATTAACCTAACATCTTCTCCCATAATAATTTTTTCAAAAGTCCCTTTTGAGAATAAATCCCGCCCTCTTGATTCTGTTTTCCTTTCTCGAGAAATCAGCAACTTATCTGATAGGGATTAAACAGTTCTTCGCGAGCTGAATATAAATTAAAGAGAAAAGGCCTTACATGAAGGACATGCAAAACAGCCCCGGAGAAAGTGAATTATTCCTACTGAAAATTGAGTTAACTGTTTAGCAACGGAGAGTAAGGGGCTAAAGAGGGGGGAGGGGGAGGGGGCGAGTTCTGGGGGGTTGCTAGGGTAAGAGAGGGTAGGAAATTATGCTTTAAAGGATGATATAGGTTATTATCGAGTCTCTCTCGTGAAATATTTCAACCGGAACAAATTACACTATTGGAATGTGTTCTTGGCTTTAGGAGGGGGGGCAGTGTAAATCGTTTACGGAAAAAATGTTTTGCTGAGTTTTGCTTTTGGTCAGTTTAGAATTTATAATTCGTGGGAGGAAAGTAAATCGAGAGGTTTTGAGTAAGTGGATTTTTTTTTTTTAAAGCTTGGAGAAATGATGGGATAATATAAGATCAAATCGAGATGAAGAAGATAAGGGATGTTGTAGCATTTTCAAATATCTCGAGGCGAAATATACTTCCTCACGTAAAATGGTTTCGTTTGGAATTGGGTTTTATGATGTTGGAAACGAGATGTTAAAAATCGGAAGAGTATAATTTTTTATCAGGGAAAGTTTGAATTTACATTGAAATTGTTGGGGATGTTCTTTGCTGGTGACGTGGCTTACAGCACAGTCGGGGGAATATGCTCGAAAAGTCTAGGGCTGCAGTTGGTACGAGGCTCGGAACCCCATTAGGCGGGGAGCTTGACCATATCTCAGGAATTCTTGCATCCACTACCACTATGTTGCTCAAAATTACCTGGGGCGTATAGTCCTGGACATTGTCCGTACTATCTAGGATTAATTCAACGGCTTGGGCCAATAACAGATGTTGTAAATCATTTGCAACAGTTAGTAAGTTGGTTGCATCGTGGCTTCTTTGATCATTGAGACCTCCATAGGAGACGTTAGCGGATTCGCTCCGATGAGCTTCCTGGTCTCCCTCTCCTGTTTCCCAGGACAATATTTCTTTGTAGTTTTCCTATAACCAGAATTTCCCCACACAGGTGAAAATTTTGTGTAATTGTGTAGAAAACGGTCTGCACGACCCAATTTGGTTAGAGTACATATTTTGGGTACGATTTTTATATATAATTTATATATAAGGGCCCCGGGAGATTCAGGCCCGAAGGATTTTTTTTCAAAACCACGCGGCAGAGATGACCGAAGAGAGGAGTGTGCAGCCATCCCAGATCAATCCCCACCCTCCCGGACCTAAGGCTCCGGACCTTAGGCCCCCAACCTTAGGCCCCGGGAGATTCAGGCCCGGAGGATTTTTTTTTTTTTGAAGCATCCCAGATCACTGTTCATGCTCCCGGATCTAAGGCCCCGGACATTAGGCCCCGAGAGATTCAGGCCCAGAGGATTTTACACGTGCGCGCTTGCATTTTTTTGGATTTTGAAATTACAGCATATGAAAATTATATATAAAAAATTGTTATATAAAAAATTATATATAATTTATATATAAATTATATATAATTTATATATAAATTATATAAAATTTATATATAATTTATATTTTATATATAAAAATCGTACCCAACATCGTTACTTTGACCAAATATCGTGACAACTTAACCTAACTTGGTTAAATCTAACCTTTCACTATAAAATTTTAAAACGCATCTTCCCCATCTTAATCTTCCTCAAACATTTCCCCATGAATATTATTATTAAATAATTAAGTCATCAAATTATAAATTCGTATTGTTTTGTTTGGCCATCCCAATTTAATTTTAAACATCGCATTGAAAATTCAATTACTCAAAACCGATTAATAGATTAACATCCATCCTCTAAGACCTCAGGTGTTGGAGGAGGTTTAATTTTATTATTTCGACTTTGTGACTCCCCTCTTTACTCAAAAACTTGTTGCTATCGCGTGTGTAAAACAAAAGACCCGAAAGTGCATCTCTCCCTTTTCCTCCTCCGCGGTAACTCTCTCTCAACTGCCAAGGATTACTCTTTTAAAAACAACCCCCCTCCCCCACAGAAACGCCTATACAAAAAAGGGTAGTTAATTGAGTTTTCGACGTCGTCATGTTCCTCCAAAACAAGTTTTCAAAGTTCCCTTTTTACAAGAAAATAATGTAAGACTAACTAGATTCATTTATGTGATAAGAAAGTTGAAGTGACATACAATAAACTCATCGGTGGGAGATATTTCCTCTTGTTAACATTTGGCGCGGGGGGGGGGGAGTGGATTTGTTTGGGACTAGAAACTTTAATCCTATGCGAAATTTTTCACGCCCACAACCCTATGCGAAGACATTTGTAATTCCTTGAACGGCGCCGGGTTTAGTAGAAAAGATCTCTCGTAAAAGTTTCTCGAGGAAAATCATCGCCGGACAAAGAAAAGTTTTGTAACTTTGGTAGGAAAAGTTATTATAGGAGCGTGAATTTCATCGCCCGTTTGTCTTTAGATAACGAAGGCATTACGCTCGCGGCATGCGTCGTTTTCTTTGGGGAAAATTATGTAGAGTTTGAGTTTTACGGTCCTTTGTGCCTTCGGAGTAAACGTTTTATACAAAAAAGAGAAAATCGTCCGTTTTCATCCCACGGGATTTTTTTTTGGAATTTTGGAGGAATTCCGGAGGTTGGCATATGTGTTCGGGGAACTCGCACAATGATTTTTGGGAAAACGTAAAAGGGAAAAGTCGCCGGGAAGTCGTAAAATCGCCTTGATTAAATTCTAGAATGTGATACGAACATAATAAATCTTAATCTTACATTTCCTTTATGTGGATTCGGTGTCATAAATAAGTGAAAACTAGCGTTCGCCCCGGATCAGAAAACGGTATATAAGGTTGTGGATATTTGTAGCTGCTCCCACGAATTAACTTTGGAAAAATCCGGTAAGGGAATTGGTTGCAAAGAAGATTGAACAAGATTTTTATCCATTCATTTTAATCTTGGGATTTGTTCTAATCAATAAAATAATGGGACTCTTGTTTTTAAGTGCTTAGGAGATTTTTATCAGTATGATTTAGCCAAATATAATTCGATTCATTAAAGTTTTTCTTTCGAAAAATTTGCAGCCTTTAAAAAAGAGAGGACGTCGTAGCTAGCCCCATTTAAAGAGCCTGCAAGGAGAAAGTCGCCAACTCTCATTCTCATTGACTATGACCGAAATCGTTTTCAACGCTGGTTTCTGGTGATTGGTGGTGACGTCATACGTCTTCTTCTGCTCGGTACTTAACTTACGTTTGGTCATAGCCAATCAAAAAGCAGCAATTTAGTTGGCGATTCTCTTCTTTCAGCTTTCTTCTTTCAGGTTCTGCTTCCACTTAGGAAAATTTAAAAGGTAGAAGAAGCAGAAGACATTTTAGAACAAAGCTTCCGCAAACAATGCAGCTCTGTCTTTTTCTGCTGAATTCGGAAGGCCACGCACTCCTTGTGTCATCTTGCTCAATATGGCGTTCAAATTTTTTAATGGCTGACAGATTGCCAGTCTCTTCTAATTTAGGGTCTCTAATGATACTAGGAATTTTCAGTGATCACGGAGGCTTTTTCCAAAAATTTTCTTATTAGGAAGCGGTGCATGAATTTTGTTTTCTTAGGTCAGGAAACTCGTCCTCAAAAAGCGTCTTCACTAAATTGCCAACTTTTATTTCTTAATTCGGTCGGTGAGGGCGCTGCTATCTTTGAGAGAGACGAAGGTTTCTTATGCGGTTGCCCCTTTGTCCATAAACAACTGATTTCATCGACTTTCAATTGTTTTCACTAATGCCACTGTCTAGATAAAAGAACCAATGAAAAAGAGTCTCCCAATCCCACTAGCGCCATCACGGTCAATTCGAAAATTAAAAAAGTTGCGTATTTAGTGAGGACACCGTAGCCATGGCAATCAACAAACTGACCTGTTTATAAGACCGTGGCCTCCGTGAATGCCCCATTTTCATGAATCCGGATGGGCAAGTTCACCATCATGGCTGCCGAATATTCTTCTTGTGAAAGTTGCCATGATACTTAACATGGCGTTTAATTTTCTTAATGGCTGAAAGTTTGCCAGTCTCTTTTAATTTAGGTCTCTAAGCCTAGTTCTCGGGACTTGGTTAATTCAAATTTGAGTTTGATTCTGGTGAAGTACTCACTACTCAACCATTTTCTTCCTCTTTGTCGCACCCTCCCTTTTTTCAAAAAAGGAAAAAAAATTGGTTTTTTCGTCAGACTACACGGGATGAATCACCCTTCTCAGTGATGAAAGCAAACAGTGTTTTTAAACCGAGGGTGGTGAAAGGCTCACAAGGGGGAAACAGAAGTAGGGGAGCGAGCTCACGGTGAGATCAAAATTGGAAACGTCACTCTTCGTCCATCAAAATTAATTGCTCATTTAACACGGAGATTATCGGGGAAAGTAGACGCAGGAGGAGATCTCGCGGCTAAATACTTTCTTATTGATGGTTAATTTTGATCAATCAACCAGCAGGAGTCGCTAAATATCATTTCCCTCATCCTCATCTAATTTTTTTTCTCTCTCTTTTCTATTTTCAGTGCCTGCTAATTCGGAGAAAGACGGGGGGCCGCTCTTAGATAATTTCGAAGAATATCATTACGAAGATTACACGGGAGGGGATGAGCTACAGAGCAACGAGACTGATTTAACAACACCATTAAATGATAAAGGTACGTGTGGAATATTTGCCTAAGAAAAATTGGGAAAAAAAGGGGAGACTTAAAACGTGATTGGCATGTTGGCATCAACTTTAAATTCAAAGAAGCAAAAAAAAATGTTTGTTTTGTTTAAAAAATAAAATTACCAAGAGCGTTTGTTTATAATGATGTGACGTCATATTTAAAAAGAAAGTCAAAGGAAAAATAATATTGTTTGTGAAATAGTTATTTTGAGTTTCAGTTGGATGTAAGCTAATGTGTTGTATGGTTTTTAGGGTTTTTGAAAATTACGAAGGGATTAGCGAATATAACGAAGGCGTCTGGAGAAGCCGTGAAGCTAAGGTGTGAAGCTACTGGAGAACCGCCACCTACTAAGTTTGAATGGTTGAAAAATGAAGCTCCGGTTTCAGAGGAGAAAAATCGACTGGTCGTTAGGAGATATAATGTTAAAGTAAGCAGAACTCAATTAGTTTTTAAATTTGCATGTGTTTATTTTCAACTAATAGTTTAATTTAAGCAAATGAACAGCAGAGTGTGTGCTGTAGAAATTATAATAATGTAAAAAAATTAAAGAATCTTTTGATTAACTGGCTACAGTTTAATCATGTTAGTGAACAAGTAAATTTTTTCTGCGTGTAAGGAAAAAAAAAAAGGAAAAGGACTTTTTGGCTTAAAAAGATCAGTGGAAAAAAAAGATTTTTCTGCTCAAGTTCTTCAGGAAAAATTTTGTGGCTCAAAAAGTAAATCATGAAAATTTTTTGGCTCCTAAAATATTTTCACTTTTCTTCTCAAATTAATCTGAGATAATCAAAAAGATTTTACAATTTGCTGAAAAATTAATTTTGCAAGTAAAAGCATCTCTATTTTCATAAAAATTATTAGTCCGCACAGATTTTCTTTTCTACTTGCACAGAAATTTAGGAACTCCACCAACCTGATTCTTTTACGAGCTCAAACGAACCCAATTGAAAAAAAATTCAAATGTTCACTTAATTATTGATCAAGAAAATGAAAAAAACTTAAAATTAATTATTATTAAATTTTTAATTATCCATTTGCTCCTTTTATCCCAAGTAGAATAATAATTATAGCTTCAGTTAGTCCTCTTTAAAGCAATTTAAATATTTGCTTTAAAATACTTCTAAATAAACTACATTTTTCATTATTTTCCTAATGGTATTCATTCACTATATGTTCATATTAATTCTTGAATACAAACTCCATCCATACAGTAATTTACAACACATTTTAAATAAGGAGCAAAAATCTCTCGCATATCGATTTTGATCTGGCTTTTAATTCTTCTTTTAATGAATTTGGTATCATAAGTTGTTCTATTTCTTTATGTATATTTCCTTGTGTATATGGTGAACTCATGTATATTGCAGTTCCATCCCAAGAATTTAAATCTTGAAAAATGGGATTCATGGCTTTAAGAATTACGTTATACGCTGCTTTGTCAAGCGCCAGATTTTTTAAACTCATTGCTTTCATCTCCCTGTAAAAAATGTGAAACCTAAGTCAAAATAGAAAAATAATAACCTTATTTTTACTACAAAAATAACCACAACAGTGCAATAATTTAAAATTTTCCCCTAATAATTACTTGTAATTTTCCCTTTTCTTCAAATTTCCAGAGCAAACTTGAAAGTTCAAAGAGCCTTGGAACCAGACTGAAGATTTCTTCGCTAGATGTACACGATACCGGCTTCTACACGTGTCAAATAACAAATGGCATCAGAACTGTTGAATCTACTGGAGTACTGAAAGTCAGGATGAGTCCTGTCGGTAGACCACTCGATTTACCAGGATTCCCTGATTTCACTGGACTTTTAGATGGGTGAGTAAATCAAAACATTACCCAAAAAAAAGGTAGAAAAACAAATCGGTAGCTCAGAGCTCAAGGGAAGGATCGACGTCATGTTCGAATTCACATATCAGCTTTTGGCATTGAACCCTTTTTGAATTTTCAGCCAGTTTGGCGGTGATTTCGATTTCTGTTTGTTTATGTTGGTGAAAATCACACTATTAAAAGGCATTAAGCAAATAAACTTGAATAAATAAGACCCCTTACCCGTCTCTGACTCGTTTCTTGATCTGAAACACAAAAGACGAAAGCCCGAATCGGAAAAATTAATGAAAATTTTTTTACAATAATAAACAAACTTGCAGAAATCAAAAACCACCGCCATCAATGGCTGAAAATTTGGCAGGAGTTCAGTGTTAATAGGGAATATAAAAATTCGAACGTGACGTCAATCCTTCCCTTGAGCTCTGAGCTACCGAAATTCAAATGTTTGGATTGAATGCAAACACGAAAGCAACAGGACGAACAAAAAAAATTTCACGACCGACCAATCAGAACAAAGCATCAAACTGTGCACGCTCAGAAATCCTTCATTCATTATTTTCAAACAACATGGCTACAAGGGGATGCGATTATTTATTTGGGGTGTGGTGAATATTCATGTTTTAATCAATAAAAATGACGAAAATATATAAATATACACTTTTAATTATACTCTTTAACAACGTAGCTTTTATTCTTTGTGAAAATTCAACGGAATTTCCAACAGAAACACCGTAAGTTCTTTATTTGAAATACGATCTTTTTATCTTTCACGTCCTGACTTTTAATTCCAAAATGACTTATTTACGATTCAGCATAATGAGAAAATTTATGAAAATCATGTTTTAAAGCACGCTATTCCCGTTGTTAATCAATTAAGGTTTGTTAAGCTTTTTTCTGAGTTTAAATTAATGTATGTTTAAGTTATTTATGGTTGAATTTCATATAGCGATTCCGGTCGTGAAATTTAATCGTCATGAATTTATCCATGTAATTTGTGGGGTTCTGCTAATAAGATGCGTGAAGGAATAAGAGCGTTTAATAAAGCACCTGTGACATTTATTAATAACCCTTTTTGTTCTGAATATTGATTTTGTGTCAGTAATGTGTGGTTTTGTATTTGTAGGTCTGAAGATGGTCTTTCAGATACAGGCTCGAGTAATACGTTTAATCCAGATCATTTAAATGGAGGGCTTATGAAGACAAAAGCATTTGGTGGAGCCCAGTCAATTCCAGGGCATTTAGGAATGCATTTTTCTCCGAATCACCCATCAACACATCCTTTTTTTACCATGAATGGTGACGGTAAATTGCCTAAAGGGACGTTTCATCCTGAGGATTTCAATAAAAAAATGGCTGCGCCTTCATCATCAGTGTCTTCTACGAATAGTTTCCAAGCTAATTTAGGAAATACATTCCATCCTGAAATTAGGAATGATGTTGATAAATTGAAAGAGGGGGCTTTGGACGAGCCTGTTTGTCAATTGTATAGAGGAACTAGATGTACAAAGTTTTTGGGGAATAAGACGGTTTATATTCCTGCGGGGTTGACTCAAAAAATACTTGAAGATAAATTAAATACCGCATTTACAGTTATTGAACATTCACAGTAAGTAAAATTGAAATTTAATTAATTTGCTTTGAAAGATTTTTAACCAATTTTTTTTTGTTAGGGATATTTCGAAAAGTTGTGAGAATTTCGCTCAGCCTTCTCTTTGCTACTCTGCATTCCCTGTTTGCAATGTAGATCAAAAGAAGCCGCCACATAGGATTTGCAGAGAGGATTGTGAAATACTAGAGAATGAGCTTTGTCAGTTGGAATATGCTTTGGCTAAATCTCATCCATTAATTGGGAAACAATTAGCTTTACCAGAGTGTAAGGAATTGCCTCTGATGACAAGCGAGATTAGTAGAGGATGTTTGGAATTGGGGATTGCTAAGGAAACTCCCATTCAAACTCAAGGTTTGTTTTATTGATAATTTGGTGTAATTATTTGATTTTTTACTTTTTAATGTGAATTTATTTTTTGGTTCTAGAAGCTTATTGCTTTTGGGGATCTGGAAATAGTTATCGAGGGACACAGCATATCACTGCCAAAGGCCAGACCTGTGTGTATTGGTCACATCAGTATTACTTCAAAGTGACTGAGTTTGAAGAACTTGTGGGACATAATTATTGCAGAAATCCAGGAAATGTGGAGGATAGGCCATGGTGTTATGTCGAGATTAATCAAAAAATGCATAGAGAGCATTGTGACATTCCCCAGTGTGGTAAGTTTAATTATTGGATAAATTAATATTAAAATGCAAATGTAATTTGCTGTTCTAATCAAAAATTAAATTTTAACTTTTCAGTTTCTCATATGTGGTTTTATATACTAGTCCCATGTACCGGAATAGTGATTTTATTCCTTGGATGGTTACTATTCTACTGCTGTAAAAGGCGGAAAAGATCTCAGAACGATTTTCATCGCAACCAAGCATTCGCATCTCCGAAGATTGTTAGCAGCAAAAATTCTCCTGGGAAGAATTCGAAAGGCTCGTTTAGTAGTCGATCTGGAAATAACGGAAATTTAGAAATGAATGCCCTGCTTCCTGGTTTTCAGTCGGCTAATAAAAACCAAAGGCAGCAGAATGCTGTTCGAGCTAGGGAGTATCAATTATCAAATGTTAAATTTTTAGAGGAATTGGGCGAAGGAGCTTTTGGTTAGTCATATTAACTTTTTTTAAAATTTAAAAAAAAAAATATTATAAATTAGTTTTATCTTTTTTTTTTTAACATTTTAGGAAAAGTTTATAAAGGAGAAGTGCACGTTAACAAAACAGAACCTGTCTTACTAGTAGCTATCAAGACATTAAAAGAGAACGCAACTCTTAAAACGCAGCAGGATTTCAGACGTGAGGTTGAATTAATGTCAGAGCTGCGTCATCCTAATATTGTGTGCTTATTAGGAGTCGTCATGCGGCAGCAACCTTACGCCATGTTATTTGAATACATGACTCAGGTATTTTTGCGCACAGAATTGATCATTAATTTTTTTTTTTTTTTTTTAATTTGATTAATCATTTCTTTTTTATTTTTTTAAGGGTGATCTCCATGAGTATTTAATGACTCATTCTCCTCGATCCGCAGATGATAATCCTGGGCATATATTAGAGCAGCCCGAATTTTTACACATAGCCTTACAAATAGCAGCTGGAATGGATTATCTCAGCTCTCATCATTATGTTCATAGAGATTTGGCAGCTAGAAATTGTTTAGTAGGAGAAAACTTAACTGTAAAAATTTCTGATTTTGGGCTATCGAGAGATGTCTATTCATCAGATTATTACAGGTACCCAATTTTTATTTTTTAATAATTATTGAAGTAATTTTTAGAATCATTAATAATTGAATTTTTTTTTTAGAGTACAAAGTAAATCTTTACTGCCTGTTCGTTGGATGCCGCCAGAGTCAATTTTGTATGGTAAATTTACGACGGAATCAGATGTCTGGAGTTATGGTGTAGTGCTGTGGGAAATATATAGTTATGGCCTGCAGGTACGATTGGGAGAAACATGGAGAAAAAAGATATCTGCAGAAGGATTTAGAGGAAATTTAAATTTGTTTTAATTTTTTTAGCCGTACTACGGTTACAATAATCAAGAAGTAATCGATATGATTAGATCCAGGCAATTGTTACCTTGTCCAGAAGATTGTCCTTCCAGAGTGTATTCGTTAATGGTTGAATGTTGGCATGAAGTCCCGTCGAGAAGGCCTCATTTTCCAGAATTGCACGCTAGGTATGAATTAAATTTTTTTTTTATAAAATATAAAACTAGATGGCTGTATCTTTAACAATTCCGGAGGGGCAGAACTAAAATTTGCGAATTTTTAACAAGAATCCAATATTGGAATTTGATACATTTTTTGGGGGGAATTAGAGTATATGGGATTCTAAATTTTAGGAAAAAAAATCAAATCTTGAGATTTGGAAACTTGTTTTTGTTATTTTTGAGATTTTTTAGAATCTTTTAGAAACGAAATCCTAAAAAATTATTTTAAAATGAAAAAATCACTCATCTTGAGTCCTACAAGGAATATTAAAGTCCGAGTATAAACGTTTGTTCTTTTTAAATGTCTAAAATTAAATTTTACTTTTTCAGACTGAACTCATGGTGTTTAGACACAGCACGAGTAGTTAATTACAGTCCTAATAGTCAAGGGATGTGGTCCACAATGGACGAAACTAGTTTTAGAGGTGAGTCCTACATTAGAAAAAAAACAATCCTTTTCTGAAAAATCCTGTCTGTACAAGCCGGGCGAAGTCGGATCGGGGCAGTGCTGGATGCCTGCTCAAGCCGGAGCGGGGCCTTTTAAACTGAATTTAGGACCCTGTCGTTATTTATAAAAATTTTGAGTTTAGGATTTTGTAGAAATATTTTTATGCATAAAAATCCGAAGCCCGACTTGTACAGACTTGCAAAAAAGGGCTTACCCCGAGTTCAGATTAGCTGCTCGCAAGCTCACTCAGCCTAAACTTACCTTGGCGAGTAAAATTTGAGCATAGCTTAAATTTAGATGGACTTTCGCAAGCTCTCGTGAGCTAAAACCGGGATGTTGTCCTCTTTTGGACTCTGAAAAAAATTCAGAACTACTTTTTTTATTACAAATTTTATTTATATCTCCTAGAATATAGATTTAATCGTGCAGATAGAAAAATAAATTAAGAAGATCGAAGACTCGCGTTAGATGCTGTTAGATTTAGAAGAACGAAAATTGAAGAAATATCAAGAAATGAATTAATATAATCCTCGGGTGGTAAAGGTAAATCCTTTTATTCCTTTTCCTTTTTCAAAATCAATTTATTATTTTGTTTTTTTTTTAAAATGAATATTAAATCTGGACCGAAAATTAATATTCTCTAAATTTTTTAGGTACGACCTGCAGCAGTAACAGTAATACTAGTCATAAATCCAGTACGAATCCATCGAATAAAACGGCGTCCACACAAATATCAGCGCCTGGACGTCAGCAACAACCCAACATCACGCCTCGCCATAACACAGCACCGTCCTCAAGACAATTTAATCAAAACATCAACAAGAACGTGGTCAATCAGCAAAAATATTGGCCATCCGGTTCGAATAGCTTGCCTAAATCATCGAATTCAAGCTGTTCCGGACAGTCAATCAATACTAATTGGTCTAATTTGAATCTCGCCGAAGATCAGAATTTTAGGAGTCAGTTAGAAAAGTCTAACGCGGAATTTTTACGTAATTTAGAGCCAAAGAGTCAAGTCGTTGTTAGTTTGCCAAATCACAGGGGGAACAATGAATCGAAAATCAGTAATATTTAAGAAAAATCTTAAAATTCCAAAGATCTTTTAATTATTTATTGTTCCTAGAATAGCCGAGGCGTTGATGTAAATATAAAAATATCGAAATGCGTGTTTTCGTGTTAAGTTATAAGCCTTTTGTTAAGGAAAGATTTCGTGAAAAATCTTTCCCGCGTTCATAGCCAGACTTAGCAGCTAAAGGCTATGGGCTTTTTATAGAGGTCTGCAAGAGCTGAAATCATTTTCCCGACTTGCTGATCCAAAAAGACCTCGATATTCCGTTTATATTTTTTTTAATGACCAAATGAATATTATTCTAACATTTTTTATAAAAAATTTTTATGAGAAATTTTTTGACAAAAAATTTAGCTGATGTGCCAATTGAAAAATAAAATTTTAAGTTGTAATTTTTTTAGTGCAATATTTTTAGATAAAAAAGAAAATATTTCGTCAAGTTTGTAAAAAGGGATTAAAGAAATTTTTTTTTAAAGTTTTTAGGTTGTAAACCTATTTAATAGTAAATAATCCGTGTGTTTTTATAAAAGAATGAAATAATTCGTTTGATATAGAGAGATTGAGAATCTTAGTTTTTGTATTTAATCACTCTTTTTTTTTTAAAAAAAAATTTTCTTTTTAAAGCCAGACTAACAATGACTAGTCTTTTGTGGAATGTAGGATTTGTTTTTTAAGTTCCTTAAAGGTCAATTTATTTAATTAAATTTTTTAAAAAATAGTTGGGGTGGCCCAAAGAAAAATTTTTTAATTTTTTAATGAGGAAATATTTTGAATTTAACGAGGGAAGGAAGTTAAACTTATGAAAATTTTCCCTTGAATTTTTTCTGCATAACTTTTATGTGACGTTGGTTTTAAAAATCACTCCTGATCCAATTAACTTTGGGCTATCCTTATCACTTTTATTTATATTCTTAATCGAACGCCGAAACCCAAAAAAATAAATAAAACTCTGTTTTTAGACTCAATACAAAAATTTAAATATTTTTATGTGCCTAAAAACAGCCATAAAACCTCGTAAACTTAAACTTCGAATTTTCATACTCGCTCAATACAAAAATCGCAATACAAACCCGTAAAATAAAAATTCATGCAATGAAAAAACAATTATTTTTCAATTTTCTAAACATATTTAAACGTATTTAATTGTAAATTAAAAACGAATTAGCTCGAGAACAAGTTTCAATTTAAAAAAAGCAGTCCAAATTTTCAAAGAAAAAATAAATCTGGAACTCGCAGCTGATTCGCAATTAAATGTAAATACGATTTGTAAATACGATTTTTTTTGTAATATTTTATATCGTCCTTAGATATCATGTAATTGTTGGTACTAATATTTAAATGTAAAAAGAGAAAAAACTTTTTTGGAGTATTTAGCAAATAATTAATGAGATTTTTTAAAAAAGCACGTTTAGTCCGGGATTTTTAAATTTCTTTTTAAAATAAATTCTTCGGCTTCGGCTAGGAAAAAAATGTCAGTCAAATAAATTTTTTTAACTAAAATTACATTTTGTATATTTATTTATTTAATTATTTATTATATTTTTTATATAATGTCAAGGTTCTATGAATGACAGTGTTAATCAATTTTATTATTATTTTTTTTTAATCGTGTGTATTCGTTGACGAAAGTTGTATATCCGTTTCCTGGCCGTTTAAATGATGTATTTGTATACTAGACTTTGTTTGAAGGAAAAGAAAATAAAAAACGAAAGTGAATTTTAAAAAAAAATTGGTAGAGTTTTTAGTAATTGGCATTTTCACCGCTCTTTTTTCGTAAAAAAGAAATATGAAATTAAGATTTAAAAATGGCTACTTAATTTGTTATCAGCCATTTTTGATTTTAATCTTATTTCCGTGATAAAAGAGAGCACGTGGAAAGTAGGCCTGTAAATCATCCTTTGAATTACTTTTGCAAAAATTTATTTCGTTTTCTTTATTTCAGATTTTGCTTTAGTTTGCAGAAGAATAGTAGAAATTGTTAATCGTGCTGTGTGAACTAGCTAGCAAATGGAATAGTCTTGCGAGTTTAAAGCGTGATAGTGAAGAAGATACCGTATTTTTGTTGGAAGGAAGGAAATGCTATATTACGGTTAGTATAATTCTTTTTTGAATTTCTGTACCTCAGAGCTAGCAAGTCAAGTTTGAAAGTTTCAAGATGGCTGCTCGACAAACATGTTAATCGGCCATTTTGGAATTAAGGGAGGCTGAAGGGAAGAAGTCCTAAGCCGAATCAATTTTGGTTTTTTGGTTGTGTTGACGCCCTATATGGAATTTTTTGGTAGCGGCTTCAGGACTCAACCAAAATTAATTATTAAATATACTTGGGGCATTGTAAGCGGGTTTATGATGAGCAGAAGATGGTTTCAATTTCATTTTCAAAATCGTTTAGGCGAATTTGAATGTGTTTTTCAGTTGAGGAGTTAAATGGAACAAACTCAGTTAAGCCAGAAACAAAGTTGAAATTAGGTACAAATATTTTTAAAGGTTTGCTATAGAAGTTCTTTTTTTTGGAAAAGCTCGATTTATAGACCTTTTTTATACTGGGGTTTTGTTCTCTTTCTGACTATGGCTGTTCCCTTTCTTATTCGGCCAAATCAGAGCAGCGGCAAACCAAAAAAAAAAAAATCATAAATAGACCCAAATTTTTCGGGCCCCAATTTTTTTTTAAATTTTTCTTTGTCTGGGTTTTTCAAAAATCAAGACTGCATTTTGCCTTTTAAACGTAAAATAATAATTTTTCAAAATTTCCCCTACCTAAATATTTTTTGCGCCTCATGGATAAATCATTCTTAAGTTAGGAGAAAAGCCGCGCTAAAAATAAATTTGGAAAAAAAAATCCGTAACTCCACATTTTTAAAAACAAGGACATTTGCACACCCCTAAAATCTCAACTTTTTACTGCTGCCATCTCTCGTAAAAAATCCCAACCTCAACAACCCTCCAAAACATATTCTTCCATTCACATCAATCCAGCACTCGTAAGGGTTGAGATTAGCTCCCGCCATTACGGTGTCTTATTAACTTTGGCTTCGCTTTCCTTTCCTTGGGCAATAGGCAATATTCATTTTTCCATATCAAAAAATTATTCATCCATCCATCATCACGTTTAAAAACTTCCTCCCGCTTTCTAAAAAAAAAAAACATTTTTTCCCTTTCGGAAAATTTTCAACTTCAAAAACTTCATCAAAGCTCAAAAAAAAAAAAGATTTTCTCTTTCTCTATCAAACAGCGCGTTAAATCCAATGTAAAGCTTTTTTTTTTTTTTTTGATTCTCCAATATCGGGAAATGAAACTCACACCATTGGGAAAAAAACGCGGGTGCCGACGCGTCGTTGCCTACCGCCCTGTCAGGGCGGGGGTGAAAAATAAGGGTGGCGGCCATCTTGGATTGCTATCACAACCCTCTTCATTTCAGCCGACTGTTGTTCATCACCAGAATAAAAATTAAATTCGAATAAACTGTCATTTCCTCGTAAAAAAGCGAGAGAGGAAGAATATGGTAGAAAAATTGGTGGAGAGGAAATGGAGGGGGATGAAGGGGGCAACAGGATAGGAATTTTTTTATTTTAAAAAAGTTAGATTTAATTAAAAATTAAATTTTTTTTTTTAAAAAAAAGAAAATATATGGAAAATGGTAAAATAAAGTCCCGTGAAAAGCATCACGCTTCAATTGTTTACCAGCCGATCTCTAAACCTTTTGCGTCGTCCATATAAATTTTCCTCCTGGTTTTTTTTTCTGGAAATTAATTGTAGTGGGGTATCGGATATATTCAACCTCAATAAACTTTTTTTTCTCATTTGTTTTCCGGGTTTACGGTTTAGTAATGGATTTTCGTTTTATAAAAGGCGAGTTTAGCAACAGGCAGAGAAATAAAATAAGAGAATATATGGAGGTTGAATTTCTCGTGGGTTTCAGCCACAGGAAGTTTTATTTAAAATTTTAATTAATGCGCCAATTACTGTTGCAAACTGTTATACGGAACTACAGAATTACAGCTTTGGCGCAATCTGGAACCTTCTGAACATTTGAAGTATGTCACGGGTAGAAAGAGATTAAATTTTGTGAGTCACCTCAGAAGATCTTATTAAATTAGAATTAGCTCGGCTAATTTGTTGACTGCTGGGCAATCAGAATTGGTTGGCTGCGTTTGAACAGTGTTGTGCTGCAAAGATAGTTAGCACCAGCTATGTTTTATATTGAGAAATTTCATTCTTAAAATTTTCTTGAACTTTGTTTGAGAAGCAATCCGTTGGCGATTTTCCTTATAAAATGTTTTTCAGAGCTAAGTATCTGGATAATTAGCGTCCAAATTTTCAGTTTTGGGATTGGTTATTAATTAAAGCTGAATAAGGAACTGACCCACTACGAAGGTTGCTGCTGCTGCTGCTATCAAAGTCCGATAGTTTAATTTATAGCAGTGTTTTTGCTTTCTAAGTTGTCCTGTCTTCCGAATTTCGCGAAAAGATTGGAACAAGGAATTGGCATTTGAAAAGTTATCCTCGTTTCAAATCCTTGTCTTATTTAAAGAATTTCGTGCTTTGTAGACCTTTCGTTTCAGAATCTTGTCCCATTTCTAAGCTCTTGTAATTTTGCGATCTTATTTAGATCGAATTAAATCAGTAATAGGATAATCCTCAATCTCTTCAGCATTTCATCTTCCACTTGGCATCTTCTCAATTTTTCATCTACCACTGAAACTCATGAGTTCCTCATCTTCCATCTCCCAATTAAGCTCCTGAGCCTCTCATTTCTTTATCTCCCCTTACTCCTTAGCTCTTAACTCTTTAACTCCCTCTTAGGCTACTAAACTCTTCATCTCCCTCTTAAGCTCCTGGGTTCCTTTTCTTTATCGCCCCTTCAACTTTTGAGTTTCTCATCTCTTCATCTCCCACTTGAGCTCCTAACTCCTAGCAGAAATCTCTACCCAGTTTAAGGCCTTGTTAAATATTTTCTGCCGCCTGATTCTAGATGAATCACAATACTCAAACGAATTTCATCTATTTTTGTCATTTTTAAACGACCCTAAAGAAATCAATCATCAGTGGCGCCAATTACACAAAAGCAATTGACATGATCATTCGCAATTATCATTTTCATTTCGACCGCGCCAATTTTTCATTTTTTCTCTTTAAATTCCAACAATGCAATTAAATTTTATATAAGCCCCCGAAAAAAAGCTGCTGCTTTTTTCCCCCTGCCAAATTAAAAACGAAAAGAAGAAAAAAAAAAAACAATTTCCGTTTAATCGAATCGACTTCCGCTTTTACGAAAATTCAATTTTTTTGACAATTTTCGCAATCATATATTTTCCTCTCAAAAAAAGAAGGCAATTAAAAAATTATCTCTGGGAGGACACGAAATCAAGTTAAAATAATAGCTCTCCTTTCCATCATTTTTCAAATCCTCCATGTTTGAAAAAAAAAAAAGGTAATAATGAGACATTGTTCATGATCCAGACTGTACCTCTCTTTACCATTATAGACTGAATCAAGTGCAGTTGTTATATATTGCATTGAATGCATACACAATGCACTCCCCTTCTCTATTACTAAAAACGACCTATCCCAAACGTCTATGGGGTGTCGGGTCCGCCATGTTTTGCATTTGTAATTACATCCCTTGTTTGTAATTTAATCTCCCATTTTGAAAAAAAAAGGGGAAAAAAATACCCGATCGATATTTTCTGTTGGTCCTTATGATTCTGCGCACATCGGAAAATAGCTCATCTGAAAGGAAAAATCAAAAAAAAAATAAATGAAACCGCCATTTTCGAACCGCGTCATTTGAATGCGACTGTACTTTTGTCCCGGGGGTTGTTATTTAGTTCATAA
This sequence comes from Liposcelis brunnea, assembly GCA_023512825.1. Taxonomy (NCBI): domain Eukaryota; kingdom Metazoa; phylum Arthropoda; class Insecta; order Psocodea; family Liposcelididae; genus Liposcelis; species Liposcelis brunnea. The sequence goes on from CM042067.1 coordinate 6,229,434, forward strand.
AAGCATTTTTGAACCTACATACATGAAATTTAGATCAACGACCTTGAAATAGTTAGGGTAGTTTACCAAACGTTGCCGGTTTTAAACAACCTCAGGTAGAAATTTTTTTTTTCCCTTCTTCCTCTTGTGGAACTGTATTTACATGGCACCTGAATGCTTCATCGGTTTGTTAATTGAGTTTCCGTGCCTTTTTCATTTTAGTTCATCCAAGGTGGTGTGTGTTAGAAAATAAATTCTTTGTTCAACGTGCGCTACACACGCAGGCGAAGTTGAAATTTTTCAGTTTCATAATGGACAGTTCCTGCAGGAATCACGTTCCGCTAGATAACAAAGAAGGTAAGGTCATCGATTCTTAGAAATCTTTTGTTACTGACAAAAATGCGAATTTTAAATCATACCTTGAAATTCGTACCTGGAATTTGGTTACCTGTTAATCGATTTGGTATTTACTATCATGATTAGGATGTTCTTCTTGTGAATGAAACATATAAAATAAGAAGGCCGTCCCTCTTCTCTTTCGTGTCACCCTTTTCGAGTCCCTATTTATGAATTCATCCCTCTTCGCTACCTTGTTACGAGTAAATCTTATAGTTTTCAGTTTCTTTTTTAAAGAAATAATAGAAATTTATCCGGCGATTATGCATTTTTTTTTTGTAGGATTGAAATTAGGTCAACAAAAAAATTCTTCAAACATTTCCAGCACGAAATTATACAAAATCATCTTGTCCTTTTTTCTCTCTCGCTGTATCCGATAAAATTAATATCATAAATACGTTGCAGCCTCATTATTTTTAAAATGTTAATCGCTGATTGCATTTTTTGCAATCAAAACAATCACTGGTGCCAACTGTCCTGATTAAAAATAAAACAAAAACGAATCGGATTCGTCTTGTTGCCGGAAATGCAAAAATTGATTCGTGCCACGATAAAATCTCAAATTAATTAACCGCATTTAATTTCTCAAATGCGTTTATTTCTCACACGAGATTATATTTATATACTCGAGAGGAATTAAAAATGGCGTCGCGATCTTATTTTATTTTTTTTTCGTGATTTCGTAAGATGGGGGCTAAACCGACCCAAAAATCTCACGGTTTTTCAACCCAGGGTGGAATGGTGTGAGGCATTAATTTTTATCAAAGCACAATCGCAACTGTCATTTATTTCGGTAATATTGGGATGAGGTGATATTTTCGGGAGGGATGAAGCATTTAATATATAAAAGGGGTGGTTGGGATTCACCTAAATTCTTCGTTTCCCACCAATTTTTTTTACATGTATATTTTGCCCATCCATCTCTATTCAATTAAGTTATAGGTTAATAACCGAATTTTCAGTTAGACTTGTAAATAATTTGCATGATTCAGGTGAAAAGAATTTTCAGGAGCGGATTTAGGCTACTATTCATGTGATCTAATTTATCTGACATTAGAAAACGCTTCGCAGCAATTCAGGTTCGTTTTTTTAAGGTGTAGACCTTAAGCTTTGGACGCTCTTCTCTTTCATTCCTCCGAGCTTTTTTTAAGCAGTTTTAGGTCATGGCTTTTATTATTCCTATAAATTCGTCATTCAAAAGGCAAAACACGGAAATCGGAACCAATTAGCTACCACCTGGTGACATTTTTGTCACGCCATAGCATGAAAAAGTTCGCTTTTAAGCTTTATGCGTCTAAATGTCATATTTTTCCCTAAAATGAAAGCAGACGACGCTAAAAGCTTTTACAAATCGGCCTGAAAAATAACGAAAGTATCTCTAAATAAGCTTTTGTTCATCTTCGGCTTCATCCTCCCATTTATTTTTTATGCCATAAATCCTCAAAAATAAATAAATGTTCTTTTTTTAGTCAAAAATCTGTTCTTATTCCTAAATTGGCAACACTGCGCTTTAGTCGACTAGTCAGCCATTTTTATTTGCTCTCTATGGTCTAAGGTATTTTTGCGAATTAGAAATGTTCAGGTGAAGAAGACGGTTCGATGTCATTATGCTCGAGAATTACAGTATTTGAATTCCAGTTTAAGGTAAGAAAATATCGATGGCATTGTTTTATGGCAGACTCCATATCCAAGTCGGAAGGTTAGGTTAGAATTTCATTAAAAAATGAAGAGCTTAAAGCGTGTCTGATCGAAGCTCTCAGGAAGAAAAATGCTGTGAAATATTTTACCTCCTCTACTCAAATTGTATGCTTTTATAGTCGTGATGGCTTTAGAGTAATCGCCATGTTCTTTTCGACTTCGGCCTTTCATTTATTTGGGATAATAATCATTCAACCATGTAAATAATATTCGAAATAGTAAAAAAATTGAGATTGCCCTCGTTAAAAATAGTTTTAAAACTTGGCTGTTTCAAAACTTTTCGTTCCGGAATCTTTCCCTGATTTTCAAAAGTTGGCAGCCATCTTGTTTTTCAATCCACCGGTAAAAAAGAATCGCGTCCTTTTTCAAAATTTTTCTTCTTTACTTTTCTCATACAAATCAAGCGAAACAATTCGAATCGTTCAAAACGCGGGAGGGAACGAAACAAGTGAATAAGGTAGGAGGGGAAAGAAATAAAAAAAAAGAATCGAGTGTTGTTTTTTTTCCGGTTGTAAATCCGCGATAAAAATGAAAGTTAAAAAATTTCTTTTTTTTCCGACCGTTTAGTGATACAAGTTATACAAAAAAAATACGATGATGGCTTATTACCATTATGTTGTTCATCAAGGTTTTACTTTTTTTGTCATCTAAATAAAAAAAATCAGAGAGACAGAGACGTGGAAAAAAAAAAGAGAAATATTTACAAAATTATAAGAAGACTCCGCTAAACAATAAATTCCCATCCCGTGTGATTATTTTCGTGTCATATTTGGATTACTCAACGTAAGAGTAAACACGTTTTTTTAGTTTATATTTTGCAAGCAATGTATTTTTTTAAAAAGAGATAAGGGTTAAACGGGGTTATAATATGTTAATTTTTAATTCAAAATCAAATAATGGACTTTTCTTTAATACTATAAAAATTTAGAGATAAATAACATCCAATAAGAAAAATGAGGGAATCAAAATTCGACCAATGGTAGAGAAGTACAAGTTCACAGAATGACCGTCGTAAACTAGCGCTTGCGCATTGTAGACACCGGCAAGTGACGCGGTTGATGGTAGCGGAAGTTTAGCGTTGTCATTTCTCTTGTTATTTGTGAATATTTTTTGTTTTTAAAATAATTATCTTACATGAAATCGGTAGAGACTACGGAACTGACGATGAGTAAATTATATGTTGGGAATTTATCTGCGGATGTGTCGGAATCCAGCCTTAGACAACTGTTTTTGGACAACAACATATCGTGTGGCGCTATTCTCGTTAAACGTGGTGGTTATGCTTTCGTTGATTGCCCAGACCAATCTTCTGCCGATCGTGCTATTGACAAGTTAAACGGTAAGCTCATATATAAAATAATAAATGGTGGTAGTTTCGATAAACGATTAACCTTTGGTTTAATTAGTGTTAATGAACTGTATTCATCAACAAAATGCCGATAACCCTAGGCTTTGAGGGACCCAAGCATGCCATCGATGTTCTACGCATAACAAAATGGCCGCCTATCCCGTCCAAGGACATTTTATTTACACCATAAAGTCGGTCGTATACACGACTTTTTTTCCGTTTTTAATTGTTTAATAATAAGGATTTCACTTTTTTTATTTGTGAAACGATTCGCGGGATCCGGGAGGATTCACCGGGGGTTCGTATTGTTTTGTTTATTCGTCGGGTTTTGTTATCAATTTGGGAGGGGACAGGCTTTCCTGGCATAAGATTGAAATTTTAAAGAATGAATCACGATCGTTTTAAATGAATAATTCGTGAATAACACAGATTTAGGCTTAATCAGTTGACACAAGTCATGAATGAGATTTGTATGATTAATAGGGCAAGTGCATTTTGCGGATGCTTTTTTTTTTTCCTCCCGAAGAGCCACATTCCCTGGTTTGTTTTTGTTTTGTATGAGCAACATTTTTTTTTTTCCTAATGTGGTTGACTTATTAATTAGCTGTGCTATTACATTTTAATGTAAAATTAATAGCTTCATGCCATGCCCTGTGGATTTATTATAAAACAAACTTGGAAATTTTCCTTGAATGAAATTGTTTATTTGATTAATTTTGCAAATTTTTACAACCTTACAATGGGGTATGTAGATCAAACTGGTTTTAGATGTCTTGGGATGCATTTTCTTTCATAAGGATCCCAATCACCCTCATGTTTATAAGATATATAATTTTATGCCAATAAAAATGCAAATTTATGAATCTGAAATGCGTCTGTGTTGACTTTTTTTTTCTCTCATTCAGATCTATGACTAAATTGAGAATAATTTAAGGGGAGTAGTATTTTGCAGAAGACGTTCATCTTTAAATCTGTCTGGTGATCAAATTAAAATGCATTAGGGGTTAGGGAATCAAATTTTGATGTGTTATTTGCATGATTAAAATTTTTTAAGAGCTATTGGCCCATTCTGGGGCCATTTTATTTTTTCGCTATGTTTTGGTCTTCCTCAAAGGGCTGGCAGCTTTCCTGTGTAAAATTTGTCTGACCTGAAATAGTTTGTGGGAATGTGATAGTGCCTGGTTGATTTTTTTTTTATTTGCTTAGAATGACTGAGATGAGCATAAAAAATATGGATGTGAACGTCCAGAATTTGAAAATTTTAGCAGTGATAAGTGTTTGTGGTTAGTGATTGGACTTTGACTCATGCATTTTCAAAGGCGATTACATCTTCTGCAATCTGGATAACTAGTGTGTGATAGTATATCTAAGTGTCTAAGCTAAATTTTCTCCTCTGGAAGGATTCTAACCTGTGTAGGAAATTGGGTATTGTGCTGTATTAAAATTCAGTGCTTTTTTATGGGTGAGAAACGATTCAGGTCTTTTTAGTGACCTGATTAGGTTAATTTTTTTTTGTTCAACCTGGATCTCAAACAGTTGTATGAAAAGCTTGATCATGCATGGGTATATTTTTGTTGTTTAGAATTTTCCTTTTCCTGAGCAGAATTTGAGTCTTGATGTTGCTAAGCATGTTTACGAAATCTGATAACCAGCTGAGTGTGTTTCATGTGATAAACATAATGTTGAATGTTTCTCCGAAATGCCTGAAAGCACTGTGAAAACTCTTCCATTATTTGTGTCATCATTAGAGTTTTTTTTTTTTTAAATTCAAAGTGTTGTAACTTAGTCCAGGATTATTTCTTGAACTGCATCCATAAAACAATGCATTTTTCACTAGATTTAGAATTTTATGGTTTTTTTTTAAATGCAGTGAGCAGTATTGTGTTGCATTTGACATTTTTAGAATGGTTAGATCAATTTGTGGCATTTGTCGAAGAGTCTGGAAATGATTAGATAGTGGTAGTAGAATCTAGGATCATAAAAATTTTTAGCTTATGTATTTTTTTCCTAAGTATTTTATTGACAGCTAAAGTGTGGCCATCTTCTCATTTTCCTTGTCTTTTTATAATAAGCTCATTACTTACTTTTTTTTTGAATATCAACGTTTTTGCAGTATTTTTCAAAAATTTTCTGCTGGAATAGTAAGTGTGCTGAAAAATGCTTTAATTTTGTCTTGATGAAAAGATGAAGCACTTACATTGAGTTTAAGGCTGCAGATGTAATTTTTCTGGTTAAAAATGTTTTTCCAGGATTGGATTTTGTCTGAAAAAATTTCTCAGACCTTTTTTCTCGTTATGTTGTTCTTGCCCAGACTTTTTCATGTTGAAAACTGTGTCAAATTTTTTTTTTTACCAAGAAATATTTCGTAAAACTTGTCCAGGATTTTTGGCTGTAACAAAAATTTTTTTAGAACGGAAGTGACCAGCCTCTTTCTAATCTCCTTAATTTTAGACAAAACTGGGCATGAAATTTAGCATTAACAGGAATTTTTTACATATTACTTTGCTTTGTTTTGCATTTTTTTAAATGACATGATTTTGATCTTTAATTAACTCGATAACTATTTTTTGGCCTCTTTAACTCCAAGACACTTATGAAGTATACATGTTGCTCCCAGTACTTTTTCCACAGTCATTCGACCTTGAGCCCGATTTCATGTAGCTCTTTTTCCTGGGAGAAATTTTAACTTTAAATCTCCTGATACTTTTTGAACGTCCACAAGTATGTTTATATTTATTTCACTCTTATCAAAATGCGTGAAAGTTCAAAAGTGCTGAATCGACAAACATGGTTGAAATTGCATTTTTTTTTTTTTTTGAAAACATGTGAAAGCTGATACTGCACGTTTTCTTCTATTTAAAACCGTCTAGCAATCAACCATTCTCATTTTTCAAATTAATTCTCTTTCCACAAAAATCCGTCAATTATCATTATTCTCAAGCACCTGAACAACAAGCCAGGTGTTGATCGAATCAGAAAAAAAAATTGTTTTTACTCTTATCGTCTCTAGTCGTCACATACACGTCATAAGTTAAACATTAATCGGTAAATATGTTATTTTCAGGCTTTAAATCAATTGCATCCGTCTCATTAAATTTTTCTACGTTTTAAATCCTGACGTGGATAACTCTGCAATTTTTTTTTTTTGTGATTCGGTGACATTTCCTCGTAACAAACGATCTAATTAGCTTAATTTTTTTGGAACCTCGAAGTATGGCTGACACTCATTTTTACTTTTACTGGAATTTTGCCAGGAGGGGAGACTCGTCTTTTTTACCGGTTAGGATTCCATAAATAATTCAACGTAGCCTAATTTTAAAAAAATGGGAAGAAGAAATAAAAGGATGAGACTAATAATGAAATGATCCGGGTTTGGGTGGGTAGTTATAAATAAAGGATCGAAATTCCGAACAGTTTAGGTTTTTTTTTTGTTTTGGACTGAATCGAAATTCAGAAAAAAATTTCCAAAGCGAGCGTGTCATTTATTTTTTTTTAAAAACGAGAATGTAATTAAGTTTTAATTTTCAAAGGCTTTTAATGCCGTATTTAAAATAAATTTTCATATTGAATAAAAGGATTATAGATCAAAGATAGTGCAATATGGAACACGAGATTGTCAACATGATCACATTGTGCGACTGTCTGAATAAAAATATTTGACTTTCTTGCAAGCATGACTAAGAATCAGATATTTTAATTTAGTGAAATATGCTGACAGGTTCGAGTCTATTCCGGCTCAAAAACAGTTATTGGTTCTTGGAGTAAATAGAGTAAACATCGTTGTTTGTCTATTGATTTTTTTTTTTTAAGTCATGGAAAATATTAGAAAAATAGATATGGCTTAAAATGAACATGACAGAAAGACAATAGTAATGGGTTTTCTTAGGCAAATTTTGTGCTAACGGGATTTTTTTTGTCATTTTTACATGTCAGAATTGACAAAAGCATTGAAAACGAAATATATTTATTTTTGCAGTTGGCCTGAGTAGGTTAAGGGATATTTGGTCATTTTGTAAAGGGAAAAAAGAAGCGCCTAAAATGAAACTTTAAGACTTTAATTACGTTAAATTAGGAGCCCCTTTGGTGAAACTGAACTTGAGAAGTGAAAATGGGGAATTTGGGAAACTAAAATTGAGTTTCCCAAAGAAACCCGGGAAAATTTTTTTTGAAATTTTTCATTTGACAAAAAATTATGAATTTTCCGTTGGCTAAAAATTTTTTTGGTTGAAAATTTTTTTGTGTTTAAAACATTTTTGCCAAAAGTTTTTTTTTTTTTTTTTTTTCAAAAAAAAAAAATCTGTTTTTTTTGGCAAAGGATAAAAGACATTGTGCACACTTTTTAACCTTTTTCAATTTTTTTTAAAAGTAAGATTTTTAAATTTAATTAGACAATTTAATTAGACTGGTGGTTTCGGAAAAAAAATTACCTAAACTTTTTTTGTTTAAAAATTTTTAAGAAACAATCTTAGAAATTTTTTTTAGTGAGATTCGATTAAAGAAGTAATTTTAGTCTGTGAGCTTTAAACGCAGCCTTAACTAGAAATCTGCGCCTGTGACGAAAAAAAAAATGGCGCGCCCTTTTTGTGATAAAAATATTTTTGAAAACTGCAAAAATTCTAAATTAAAATTTGTGACAGAAAAACTCATGTCGCAAAATCTTCGCTCTCTTGGAGACTTTGCGCCTATGGCATCCACCTTCACCGCCACTTTCTGGTTCCGGCTCTGGTTTCACGTGACACCCTGGTACACCTAGAGCCGTGCAATAAAGATACCTGAACTGAAGAATAGTATCAGTGGCAATGGTTATTGCTCGGCGCCCCTGGCAGAATTTCGAATTATTTTTAGATGATTTAGGGACATACCTTTGTGAATTCAAGGGTCGAGAGGCGTTTTAAAAATTTTTAATTGGATAAAAAAAATCGAGTTTTGATGCTGCTTGGCAAAAAACTAAAATCAAAAAAATTTCCTAATTTTGTCCCTTAGCTTAAAATTCTTGCTAAATGAAAAAACCCGATTAATACGTGCAAAATTTCGACTATTATGTAATAAAACCACGTTAAAAAAAACGCATAAAAGAATCTATTGTAAATCGCAATATCGGGTTCTTTTCTAAAGCAATTCACAAGTGCATGACAAGTAGGCCTATTTAAATCTAGAAAAACAATACTTAAGTTCCTTTAAGAGCATCTTAATTAAAAAATATTTATTCCCCGTATTCATTGCATTACCGTTCCCGTAAACAAATATTTACAATCATCCTTAAGTTAATTAAAAGAAAATATCTCGATTCCCAGAATTTTTTCATGAGAAAACCGCAAACGCAATTTTTTTTTAAAAAGAAACAGGTCAGTAGATTGGAATATCATAACGGAATTTTTTGCTATATATCACTTGAAAAAAGATTGCAGGATCAAATCGATCGTTAATTTTTTTTTTTTCGAGGTCTTCAATTTTGAAAATTTTGATCTTGAAGAATGATTTCTTCATAAGCTAAGATAAGTCTGAATGAGAAATCCACGTGGGGTTTTGTTTAGGAGGAAAAGAAGAAAAAAAATATCCTTGAAAACTATTAGCCATCCCAATGAGAAATATTCGAGAAGCGGAGGGTTTGTCTAACGACCCTTCTTTTTGGCGTTGTTTGTGTAGTATATGCGCGTATGTGTGTGTGCAGCCCGAAAAACCCTTATTATTATTTTTTTTTCGAGGGTTGTGAATATGTGCAAGCCTCATTTCTTTTGCACCGTTTTGCTCTTGGCACAACCCTCAAAAATACATAGAAAGGGGATGTTTTCTTTTCCACTGAAATTTTTTTTCTTGTAACGAATTTTTCGAAGGCGGATTTTTTTTTAATAATAGGAAATGTTGTGGAATTAGAATAAGAAGAAACGATTTTATAATTTTGAAAAGAGATATGAATTCTCGGAAATGCGATTGGTCATTTGACAGATTCCCCCCCCTTCGGCCTCTGAACCCGAGCCCCCCCCTTTTGCACGCACATGTACGCATACATCTCGATAATGGGGGGGTTTTTTCGGGGGAGAGAGTTACCGTAGCAACTGACTCTCGATGGGGTGTCGCAATTCTTGTTTTCTATCTTCCTCCGTCACGTTTTATATTCGTTAACGCACATTTCTGAATTTTTTTATTTTTTTAATTTGAAAGTTATCGATTATGAAATATTGGAGAAAATTTTTTTGAATGGATGTTTAAGGAAGCGTGCCGAGACCCTTTATCGCCACGACACTAAAAAAAAAAAAAAAACGGATCTGATTATGAAAAGAAATGATGACCCCATCATAAGATATTATAAATTCATATTTTTGCCATTCATAACTGGTGTCCCTTCTTCGGTGACAATATTTTTTTTTTTGTGTGTGTTTGTTTTCGATATTGTCCTTTTTTCTGGTGTCGTTTTTCTTGTCCCTCGTGCCCCTTGTAGATATCATCCTGCACCGCAATTTTCATATCTAGATTTTTATTAATAACTCGATTCATTGAGAAATTCGCGCGTGCTGTTGTGTCCTGTTTTTTTATATGTGACAGGGAGCATCAGGCTCGCTTTTTCATATTCATAATTTTTTTTTTTTGCAAAGGGATGACAATTTTCATATTCAAAAGAGATTTTGAAATCTTTTGAGAAAAGGAAAAGGATGAGTGAGTTTTTTTTTGTGTTGCGTACGTTTAGGTCGTTTAAGGGGAAAGCCTGTTAAATTGTTACGCTGAGTTTGGCCTAGTTAGTTGATACTCTAAAATTTGAGTTTTATGGTTTTAGATTACTTTGAAGAAAAATGTTGTTTTTTTTTAATGTTTAATGGGGTCAAGGTAATCCCGTAACTGGAGCTTAGGTAATAAAGTAATGGCTTTTACGGTTAGGCGTAATAATAATATATTTGGGTTTATTTGCTGTTTTGCTTTTAATTTTCAATCCATTATGGTTGGTTAGTTATGTTTGAAATTTGATGGCGGATGAATTCGAATTTCTTTCTGATTACTTAAAAAATTGTTCTTCTTCTCTTCTTTAAATTCCCACTCCTCGTCGGAGATTGGCGATCATCATGGCCAACCATTGATGATCTTACTAGGAATATCAAATAATGTGGTGACTTTCCATGATCTTCCATACCATTGATCCAACTCTGCCTCCCGGTATCTGAGCCTAGGCCTTGCCGATTACTACCATCTTCAGCCCTAGGTCAGTATTAGCGAAGCTGCTGCTCTCCACTAACTCATAACTCTGAGAAGGAAGCTCACCACAGGGCAAAAACGTCATTCCTTGAGCAAGACAAAACATGCCTCACCGGTTACCCTAAAAAAATTGTTAGTTGACAATCATTTTATCAACCTTTTTCCATCAAAATTTTCTTTTTCTCTTAAAAGACAGACACTTAAAAATAATAATTTTTAAAATGGCGAAATGCTACCTTATTTGAATCAAACTCCAGAGCTATTAAAATGAGAGAGATCTCCCATAAAAAACAAGCGAAAAGGAAAAATTACTCGAAGCAATTGAAAATTGGTAGAGCTAAAAGCAGGGCCAGGGCAAACCCTTGGTGCGCCCCCCGCCACAAGGAGAAATTTGGCGCCCTTTTCCCTCTAAAAAAATCTTAGACTTCAAGCAAAAAAAATTCTTCAGGAGTCATCCAGCTCCCCTTGACGCTTACCTCGCTTACCGTGCTGCCCTGACTGAAAGCTTTTGTAGCCCAACGAAAATCTAAAAGTTGGTCAACTAACTAATTAGGCAATCAGCTAGCTAGCTAACTAATTAGCCAGCAAACCGACTGAAAGTTGGCCATTGTCATCTAACAAGGGGATTTCACAAACTGTTAGTCTCATATTTTGATGAGACGTTGATTTTTAGGTCGAATTGACTCCCACTAAGTAAATACGTGCCTCTATGTACTTTTGGACAAGTTTAATGGGCTTAAAAATCCATTTTTTAGGCAGTCTTAGTCAAAAAATGATTCTTCTCAGTCATGAATGAACTGTTTTAAATTTTAGCTTTAACGGAGATTTAGGGCAATTGTTAAGTTCTATTAGGCCAATTTCAGCTAGCTTAAAAGACAATATGGCCACATAACGGAGGGTAAACTTTAACAGGTGGTCAGAAACTTAAATTTTACTGCTTATGAATTTTTTTCAGATTGATATTTTGACTGACTGACTTTTTGGACTTCTCAAAAACTCGAGGGTCAAGGAAAAGTTGACTGTGCGATCTTGTTCCTGTCGAATCCTGATTAAATTTTTAAAAAGGCGAAAACTATGTAAGGTATTCGTTCTCAGCTGTTTGACACAATACTCTACCCTGGTCCTCATGAATTTTCAATATTGATGGGGACGATATTAATTAAGAAAGAGCCTAAATTATCAAAAGGCTTCCGAGATCTCTACTTTAGGTATGTTTAAGCTGAGATAAAAAAATTCTGGCTAAAGCAAGTGATTGATGTCAGTTACTCATCATGCTCCACCGTTAGTAGCCAGTGATTACTGGCGGGTTTTAGGAAGGGCAAAGAGCTCTTGCCCACTTCCCCTCTCTCCTTCCCAAACTCGACAAAAATTTTCATGGATTTTTTTTTAATTTTTGAAAAATGAGTTGCCGCCACCCTCAAATCTTTTTCTGCAAAAGTACAAGTTCTGGTCATCAAAAACATATCTTGGAGAAGTCCGTACACTTGAGTAAAAATTACTTGAAATCATAGTAGAGTCATAAATTGACAAATAGTTTATTCGCTAACTTTCTCGCTGCCACCAAAAATTTAAAACGGAGTACTCACCTAAAATTTGATTGAACCCAAGTTGAATTTTAAGTTGACATTTTCGAGGGAGATAAAACAATGCAAGCTTTTAAATAGTGAAGAAGGCCATTTAACCCTCTGCTATTGGAATTTAAAATATTTAATGCCCCTTTTAACCTACTTTTTGAATATTTTTTTCTTAAAAATGAAAAGATCTTCAACTTGTCATATTTCAACCCTAAATTTCCTGTATTTCCACCCTTACACTCCAGCTCAACTAACACAACTAAATGCAACTTTTGCGGGGAACAAAAATAATTTTCATTATTTAAAAAATCTTGTCCCGTTAACTTAAAATACTTAATTCCAAATTTTTAAATATATTGTTGTGGACACATTCTTGCATAAATAATTGACCTACGCCTTCTTTTGATTGTTGGAATTTCATCTTCATTATTCTCTCAATTCTCACCTATTCTACCTTTAATACAGATCCATTTTGTTAATTCTTTGGCGCCGAAGTGTCCTTGACCCTGTTTCCCTCTCTGGCGCATTGTGTTGTGATATCGAAAATTTTAACTTAAAACACACATAGCGCCATTTTTGATTTTTTGATAACAAAGAGATAAGCTTTTTCCTGAAATTATTATTCCTCATGGATGGCGACATATTGATAAGAGAGCAAAGAGATGCGTAAGACGTTGATAATGGCGCTATTAATCGATTCTTCGTGTAGGAAGTTTTTAAGAGCCAGAGGCAGGGTCTAAAATTTTTTTGCGCGAATTATAAAAAATTCGTTAAACTCTTTAAATTTTTTATCCGTTAATACTCCCAACCATTTTCATTCGTTACTTCTTCATTTTAAATTAAGCAGAAACTGAAATCTGATACTTGGGGTGGTGTGGATATAAAAAGATAGGCGGGTGCCATAGGGAAGGCAAAACCATGAATGATAAATGCAAATAAAATCGTAGATATGCAGATTGAGGCGGAAAGTGTTTTCGCAATGTGCATTGAAATTCGCGTGCCAAGAACTCGTCTTTTAGAGGGAGTGAGTAAAAGATTTGCATTTGCATTTTGATTTTATAAGGATGATGTTGATCGTCTGTTTACTGGTCAAGGGTGGGTTATGGGCTTGCGGCCCCTTTTGCAAAAAAAAAAATAAAGAGATGGGCTTGAGTTGATGTCCGATTGCATTTTGCATATATTATCAATTTATTGGGTGGGATGGGGATTTTTTTTATTTATTATTGATCTACAGGTGGATTTTGATTTGGCTTGTTTCTTTTTTGTTTTCAGGGTACAATTTCCAAGGATCTTCAATTGTAGTAGAACCGTCAGTAGCGGGAGGGTCAAAAAAACGGTGAGTTTTGATTGTGTAATTTTTTTTCCGTTTTGTGTTGTAGTATTTTTTGTGCGGGTTATAAATGTGCTAAGGTTAGAGAAAGGCGTAGAAAGCTGATGCAAGAAGGGCAGTAGAGTTAATGGAACCGGGGTAAATATTTTCGTTAGAAATCAAAAGACCTTAAATAGAAGTTTTGAAAGAGACTTGCTATTTGATGGAGTTTGTTTCACTGAAATATGTTCCATAAGTATATGTCAGTTTATTTGAAAGTTTGAAATTGCATTGCAGGTGGGGTCAGTCTCCGTCAAGGTCTTAAGACCCAAGAAAAAAGTTTGGAAAAAGAATAGGGCGTTAGGCCTGCACAGTTCAAAATATTTGAGAAAATTTGAAACTTTTAGGTTTCACAGGGGGATGAAACCTTCTCGGTTTCAAATTGAATGCAAACGAAACTATTTACACGAAAAGTTTCAATTTTGAAACTTTTTTGACTTCAAATTGAAATTTTTTGGCTGAAACTCTTTTTTTTTTCTCAAATGAGAATATTAATTTGAACTGTGTGCGTATTTTTGAGCCCAAGTTTTTTTGTGGCTCAAGATGCTTCAACTCCGTGAAGTTTGAAGCATACTTCTTGTTCAAAGGGATCCCTGGGGCTGCCTGGGAAATAACCAGATGTGACTATAGCCAAAAATTTTACAAAATTACTATGTTCGGAAATATTAAAATTGGGGCTGTAACTTGGATATAACTAGAGTTGTAAGAGGGAAATATTCCCCGGAAAAAAAAATTAATTTCCGGGAATGAATGGGAATATTCTCTTGGTGTCAAATAAATTCTCAAATTGGGAATTTATTGCACCTATGTTTAGCTTATGGGAATGTTTTTTCGTTAAATATCTTACAATTTACTTTAATTAGGATTATTAGTAATTAAGGCTTTCTAATTAGATTTGTAAAATTCCCGGGAATTTATTTTCAGGGGAATATTTCCGCTTATATTCCCGGAAATATTCCCCGAGTCCGAGTTTCGATTTTTAAAAAAAATATATTTTAAAGATTTTTTCATATTATTATTGTAACAATTTTTAATTTCCTGAAAATTTTGTGCCAAGTTTTAATTTTTACTTAAATTTTCTTAAAAAATTCTCTCAATTTCAAAAAAAAATTTACCTGGGAAAATTTGGAAATAAGACTTAAATCGCAGCTGAAAAGTCCATAATCTTGAAAGCGCGATCGAGTTCAAGGCTCCTAATTTCCGCCAAGCCCTAAACGGGCTTTGCAGCCTTTGTACGGAAGTACTAAGTTCGATCTCTGCTTTGGCTAAATTCACTGTTTAAATAATAAAAAAAAAATATATAGAAGTTGAAATTTCCTTCATCGAAAGCGACAAAATATTGATTAGACATTCCTACATATTAAAAACGGCAAATTAGAGAAAATTTAAAAGGTTTATGGACTTGTTAATTAAGAATTAGGAATGCGGCCAAGATTTCAATAACCCCGAGAAAATTAATAAACTGTAGTTTTTGCTGAAAATCATTTTTTCATCCGTAGTGAATTTAATTCATAAATATTTTTTCAAAAAATCTTAAGAACTCCATTTAAATCCAAATCTATTCAAATAAATTATTTGGATTTCCTTTCATCTTTGCAAAAATTAATATTAAAAAAAAAATTTCTATTGAAAGTAAACATTTCTTGCATCGAAGTGAAACGGTTGCCTCAAAGATTACATGCATCGTTCTATTGGTTAAAAAATATAAAGACCACCCTAAATCCGTTTCGAAGTTATCAACCCCTAAAGGAAAAAACTTACAAAAAGGGTTGGAGCTCCATTAAATAAAAAAATTTGTTTGTACTGTAGACGCTTTGCACGCGGGGGAAAAAAAAGGGATTCGAAAATAATTGATAATAAATAAAATAAAATTAGCTTCGTTTCGTTAAAAAAATAGGAAAAAGAAAACACACACAAACCGAATAATATACGGCATATCTAAATGTGCATTTGGGCGCAGACATGGCATTAGAGAGAAGGCCAAGTGTGATTTCATGTTGATTAATTTCGGTCTCGGTATTTCCGTTGTCTGATGGCAGTCTGCATGATTCATGCTGTATAATCCATGGCCGTAGCTAAGAAAACTTTTCGAAACTTTTAGTTTTTGATTATTTATGAATAAATGAAAGATATTACGCACTGAAAAAATTTTTAAATCGTTTTATTGACATTAGATTAGATAAGGGATCGAGAAAGTCATGGAATTTTTTTAAAGTAAATTTTTTTGTGTTTTGAAATTTGTAGAAAAAAATTGGTTTGGGTTTTTCATAGGGTTAGGGTTAAAAGGGGCCACGGGGATTTTAGCTCCTGAGGTCAAGAAGCTCCAAAACCAAAATTTTGATCGTCATGGCGCCCAAATCGATTCATTTTTCTTAAATGAGCATGGGGAAGGTTTTGAGGAGCCAGAACGGCGTTAAAACTTAAGTTGAAATTTCTGAAGCCAATTCCTAATCATCTTGGTATCAAAGTTCAAAATGTTATTCTCAATTTGAATATTGCAAAAGTTTTAAAAAAAGTTGAAACTTTTTGGATTCAAACTAAAACTTTTTTTAACTTTTAAGCCATGTTACTTAAAATATTTTGGATACAATTAAAAACCAAAAAAGTTTCAACCTGCGGTGAAACCTTTAGTTTTACTTTCCAATTTTTTCACTGTGTAGCAGTAATTTTTGAGCCCAACTCGAATTTGACCTAAAATCTAAGAAATCCCGAAATATAAATCAAAATCAGAATCAAACCTTGAAAAAATACATTCTTCCAATCAAAATTAAACAATACTTACCTCTGCTTGATGCTAAAGTCTGAAATAGACCAGAAAGCTACAAAAGTGGCCACTAAAACCAAAAAAAAATGACTCTGAATTTAAAAACTCAAAAATTGACATTGGGCGCCCGAAAAAATTTTTTACGAGGCGAAAATTCAAGAAAAAATCCTGAGTTCAAGAAATAAAAGTTTTCTAGATAATTAAATTAAGTTTTTTTCTCGATAGAAATTCAATAAAATTCAAAAAAGTATTTCTTGAAATTCGCACTCTTTACAAAATAATTTTGTGGCTTATAGAAAAATTCTAAAAAAAAATTTTCAATACTCAAAAAATTTTGAAAAAAATAAGTAAAATATCAAGTCACAAAAAAACTTTTAAAAAATTCTTGAGCTGAAGAAATTTTTAAAGTATCTACAGCTCAAAAAATAATTTTTTTTAAAAATGACTAACTTCAAAAAGATTGAAAAAAATTGGAACACGAAAAAGTAAATTTTTGAAAAAAGTCCTGAACTCGCTGAGCAAGAAGAATGTTCTAAAAAAGATTTGACCACGAACACATTTCCTGGTTAATTTTACAAAATAGGCAGAAACATCTCAGAATAGATTCCTATGAACTACTGCTGCCCATGCTGGACCCAGAGCCCGGCCCAACCGACTTTCGGGCCAGGTCGGGCTTGGCTTTGGCCGATTAATTTTTTTTTACATAACACACCGACTGACTTCTCTGTTAGGATTTCTTTCTTTCGAAGGAAATTAGGAAAAAATGTAAAATTCACCTATGATTCTCGTGATTTTAATATGATCTAATTTTTACTTAGGATTCTTATGAGTTGTACAAAAAATAAGTAAAAGAAAAACAACAACAAAAAAATTCGGGCTGGGTCGGGCCTCAAAAATTTTCAGCTCTTCAAGCTCGGACTTCAATCTTGTTTAGTTAGGCCGGGCCAGATTGGGCTACAAAATTTGATACCGGACCGGGCTCGGCCCCAAAAGATCAGGCCCGTACAGGGACCTAGCCCATGTCTTCTAGGATACACTTCTAGTAACACCCAGAAAGATGTCAGCTCTTTTAGAGACGCTGTTCTAGTTAAATCTTACTCTGGAGGGTGCCAGGTCAGGACTAGAGTGGTTCCTGATGTTCTATATTAGCCTAGTAGTGTATCAGCGATTTTTTAGCCAAAAAATCTACAGTTGTTACCCTAGCCCATTATTTGATTCTCTGTTGATTACTGTTCAAGTTTTTTCAAATAAAAAAAGTCGCAACATTTCTCTCGGGGGGCCATTTTTAGGGAATCACAAAATATGCCGGAAGTTACAATATAATAGATAGGTAGTGTTTTTAATTTCTAATTTGAACATCATGTTTGCGGATTTTTATCTATTTTTGCTATGTTTGAATGTCTTGGGTAATTTTTTTTTTTAGACCAGCTGCCTTGCGTGACTATAGATTTTTATAATAATTCGCCAATTTTTTTTGTGTATCCTGGGTATTTCATTTCTTGATCTAAATATTTTTTTTTTTTTAGATATCGTCTTACTTTTTAAAAATTTTTTTTTTTTTGGATTTTTTATGCTTGGCTATAACATGTCCTGTATGTGTTCCTGTATGTGTTTCAGGGGTTCTGGTGGTGGGGACTCGGATTCACCGACTGAGCAGCTTGGAAATGGCTGGAGGTAAGTCGGGCTTTTTTTGCATGATGACCCGGGGCTGCCGGGGTAAGTAGCTAATCAATTTTTTTTTTTTTGCTGATTTGTTTGTCTCAGCATGTGGTTTATAAAAATTGAAGGCGGATGCGTTAGGGATGTCTCGAGAGGGTTTTATAAAAAAAATATTTTTGTGATTGGTTTTTGAAAATGTGTAAATGAGTTATCAGTGTTTTTGATTTGATTTGTGATGGGAGGATTTTAATTTTTTTAAAATTTAACTTATCAAAGGATGAAAGTTGTAAATGTTAACTGCGCCCACAAAAACGGCCGGAACCGTTTGGTTTGTCTATAGCTTTATTACTTTATATCCGTTGTAGAAAGAAATAAGCGGGAGTGCTGAAAATGCAAAGAAACCGAAAGTACTTGATGACGTCACGCGTGATAGCGTAATGGCTGTTTTTCGTAAATCGTTGATTGTTTGATTCTAATGCAGAAAAATTTTCTTCGACATTTTTTTTTCGAAATTGTTTTCTGATGTGTTAACTGCAATGAATGAAAATTTAGAATCAAACGAAAGAAAAATTGATTATCTAGTGCTTTTAGTAACAGAATTTTAATTTTTTTATTGCGCTTAGTACAACAAAGACATCTGTGAATGCATCCTCCTCTTTCGCTTTTTAAGCGCTAATTTAAGGTCTCATACTGCTTTGCATAGTTAGTCGCATAAGTCAGAATGGGAGAGAAAGAACTAGACCTTATTCTGCTCGCTGATGAGCCGTTAGTCATGTCCTAAATTAGAACGGGGAAAGTTAATTTAGGGAAAATACCTGAATAGATTTGGTTTATTTTAAGTAGAACTATTTACTTTAGGAGGTTAGTTAAAATAGATATTGCACACAGGAGGCACCCAGTGGACGCTATTTCACCCTACTTGAATTAGTTTATCCAGTTGCAATTTATTTGTTGATGACAACATGAATTAATAATACCGAGATCTTGCTACTTACCTGTGAAGAATTCATTGTCTACTTCTTATTGTAAAATTATATTTGTGGGGATTTTTTACTAATTTAATTAGTCATTTAAACGACATTTTGCCCTTTAACGAAAGTAATTAAATCTTAGTGAGTCATTCTACTTTTTAAATAGAATTCTGCCAAGGGTTTTTGCTTTATGACAATTTGGGCCCAAAATCTCACATTAAAAAATTAAGGTCTAAGCCAAGATATTGAAAGATAAGTAGGAAAACTGGGATGTTGAACTTGATTGACGGCAATGCAATGATTGCTTCTCTTGCCTTGAATTTTTTCTTGGAGCAAACGAAAGCACACGGCAACTTATTCAAAAAAAAATTCGAATGAGGCAAAGAGCGATAAGTGGTAGAAGAACAAAAAGCTTTCTGCTTAAATTGCCTTGAGAACATTTTCACAGGGCAATACAAACCTTGCGTTGCCTTCCGTTGTGAATCCACCACTAGAAATTAAAAAATTGTTTAAAAAAAATTGGCGTTAAACTGAATTTTAAAATTTGAGCTCAGGTGGAAATTTGGCGCTAAAAAATCCAAATTTACGGTAAAACCAAATTAAGCTCCTTGCATGAATTTAAAAAACATTAGAAATTTTAAAATTCTTAACTAAGGTTAACAAAATAAAAGTTCATCAAAAAATGTTTTTATGAAGCGAAAAATTCAAATTCTAAAAAGCCCGCCAAAAATAACCTCACACCATGTTTGGGCTAGAGAGCCTGAAAAGTGAGAGCCGCCAACTAAAGTACTGTTTTTTTTACCAAAAGTTTCGTTAAGTACCGAGTAGCAGAAGTCGTATGACGTCACCACCAATCAACGGAAACGGAAGTCATTTGAAAACGATCTTTGTCACAGCCAATGAGAAGCGAAAATTTCGGTATAGAGTGCTCTCGTTTTAAGCTATCCAGTTTAAGCCAGTGACGTCATAACTGAGCTAAACTGTTTTATTTCATTGGCTGATTTTTTGGCACGAAAATTCCAGCAATAAGAACATGTGATGTCATAATTGCACGGGTTGTTTTTGGCGGGCTTTTTGAATTTCAAAGCGAATTTTCCGCTATCAAAAAATTTTTATTGCTTAATTTTAGTTATAGCTCGAAGAATTAATATCAACAATAAATTTGCGATTTTATTATTAACCAGTTGCCTATTGACTGTAAAGCCTGAAAATGGCGCTAAACTTGGAGAGTAGATTTTAAGGTAGGGAGATTGACTCTTGAAGCCATAACCAGAGTTGGGCAGTATTTCTGATACAAGTATTTGAATTACGTATTTCAAATACAATTTGTATTTTGTATCGAAAATACTTAAAACCAAAGTATATTGTATTTTGTATCGAAAATACTTGAAACCAAAGTATTTTGTATTTTGTATTGAAAATACTTAAAACCAAAGTATTTTGTATTTTGTATCGAAAATACTTAAAACCAAAGTATTTTGTATTTGTATCGAAAATACTTAAAACCAAAGTATTTTGTATTTTGGGACTATCGAAAATACTTTTCTTCATCGTATTTTGTCTCTTGTCTCGAAAATACTTTTACATGGGTATTTCGTATTTTGTATCGAAAATACTTATTTAAAAGTATTTTGCCCAACTCTGGCCACAATGATTGACACTTATATCAATCGCTTATTACTTATAAAGCCAAGTGCTAGGTTAATCATTTTTATAAGCGATTTAATGGCTGACGGTGCCATTTTGAAATTGTAAACTAAATTAATAGTTGTTCCTTGTCAAAATTAGATAAGCACGACGTTAGTAAAAACCCTCATCGGCCACCTTCTTTTTTCAGTCTTACAATCAGACCAAGAAAAGCAATTTGACATTATCTAATCCAGGTCTTGTACCGGAAATTGATTATGCAACTTTTTTGCTACTTCATTCGCAAGCTTTCAAGTGGAAAAATACTATACTTGTAAATATCAAGTCGTAAAATGTAGATTTTATCATTGGTATTTTAAACGAAAACCTGCTGAACTAAAACTTTTTTTTTCGCATTTTGCCGACTCTCATATTTAATAACCCTCATGATATAATAACTCGTTACATTCTAAAATTAAATCGATCGTACGAGTCACAAAAAAAATATTTTAAAAAAATCGTCATCTCGAGACTCATTCATGAAATTGTTGTAAAATGACGTGCCCTTTCACCTCCTCTTAATCTATGGGCGACCTTTAGCCGCCGTTCTTTGTATAAGAAATATCGGAAGCTCAGTATTGCTTATATATTGGTCTTGTTTGTGCAGCTAAAAAGCTTTCGGGCCAGTCAGTGTCGTTGTTATTTATTTTTTTTTTTCTTTAAGATAAAAACTTGGGCTGATGGACATCTGACAAAAATGGAAAAGTAATTAATTGTAATTTTACAACCCCGCATGTATTTTATTCTACATCCCGTATGCTAATTGCTTAATTTAATGTCGATTACGCTTTTGAAGTTTCTGCCATTTTATATTTGAAAGAATTTAATTATCTTGTATGTAACGATGTCGAGAGGTTTGCTAAGTTTAAATCTTTTTTCTTTTAAAACAAAAAGGGAAAAAGTTTCGAGAGTCGAGCTTTTTTAAAATGGTTGATGAATTCGAATTAAAGCCTTTGTGTCTATTAAACTACCTCGCTGACGGAAATGATTGTTGACTTATTGGCATCGGGAGATAGGCAGTTCTCTCTCTCTCTCTCTCTTCTCCTCATACACGACCTCTTGATAAGCCTGGGATTGGGTCGTCGTCATGGCAACACCCTAACAGACATAGTAATTCAAGCACTAATCCAGGTTTTTTTTTCATTCATTCCTGGTTGTGTATGAAATTACGTTCTTGACGGGTCATTTAGGGATGTAGGATATTGTTGTAAACGGTGCTAAAGGGAAATGCCTTTAAATAGGTGTTAAGATGGCGGGAGGTGTGTTGGTTTCGGAGTTGAGGAAAGTTTATTGTTGTTGTGGGGGGGTTTTTTTCGAAAAGAGGAAATGATGAGATGATGCGTGGTGGGAGAAAAAATTGTATGTGTTACGCCCCGATTGTGTAATTGCCCGGTTCATGAATTGGGCAAAAAATTGACCAGTTCATGAACGGGTCAGGCCAATTTTTGCCCAGTTCATGAACTGGGCACTTAAAAAGTACCTAATTACACGAACGGGGCGATGCGTTCCCGTGTGGAAGAATGACTATTTTTTATTAAGAATTACGACTGAATTAAAATATTAAGGTGCATACTGAATATAATAAAGTTGTATTCGGATTAAAAAGAATTAAATATACAATTAAGCAATTGGAAAAAAGCGTTTGGTCAAGTGGAATTTTTTTCCATTTTTTTCAATTCTTGACCTGACGCACCACACGGATCGAAATGAACTAAATATATTATGATAGTATAACCTAAGATGCAGATGTAGATACACATTAAAAAGTTGTACCTCTCATGAAAATTTAGAAACTTGGCAAAAATTAGTCATCATTAACCAAAAAAAAGTTTTCCAATTTTTTTCTCTAAAGTAATTAATCGCAGAGGGGATCTACTATGCATGGTATATCGACCCTATAATAAGGTATTGCTATGATTTTCCTCAAGTCCCTAAAGTGCTTCAAAAAAGAGAAAAACACGAAAAACATTTTTGGCCACCCCCGCTTAATACTTAGCTTATGGACCTGAAAATTTGGGGATTAGTATCTCTTAATAATACAAATCGAATGGTGAACCCCGAATTTGAATTTGAGGTGGGGGCCGATCCTCCATTACTATACCACCTTACCCTTTGAGCTGCTGACGTCTGTAGAGGCTTTTGAAAAAATAGTCGCATAAATTGCCACCAGACCCTAAATTTTTGTTTGGTTAAGTTCAGAAGCATCACCCAGTTCCTGGTAGACGATGAACTAGATTAACAAAAATCAACTCTTTTAGGATTTTACGGGCATTTAGTTATTTCTTGCTTAAAAAAAATTAATATTTAACTTGGCTTCGGCTCTGGCTCTGGCTGATCTGTGTAAAATCTCTGCAAGATTCACCAAAATTTTGATTCAATTTTCAAAATTTATAAGAATTACTCTTGTGACGTCATAAAGTATCCCAAAAGGCCGTGGAAACACCTTCGAATACCTTCGAAAAAATTTCGGACCAATGTAACCAGTTTTTCGATCCGAAATTTCGGACCAATGTAACCGCGATCTTTTGATCGAAAAATCAATATTAACAATAAAATTGCAATTTTTATATTCATCCAAGTTCTAAGGTGACCATATGCACTTCTTCGTGCAGGACAGCCCTGCTTTTTAGGTTCTTGTCCTGCGTCCTGCTTTTGCCACACGATGTCCTGCTTTTTAAAAATGACCCCTTTTTTTAAAATTTGGGCAGGAAAAATGCAATTGAAATATTCTTTCTCCGTGTGAATCGACCCTTTCACAGTAAATCTGATTTTACAGCATTTTTTCCAGATTCCACAATTCTTCAATTTTGGTTTTCTGGGGTCAAAATCGCCCCAACTTATAGTCAGGAGCCAAATTTTTCTTCAGAATTGTAAAAATTAAAAAAATCAGCTCTTAAACATTATTTTGTTGAATAAAAATTTTTAAAAAATACCCTAATAAGTTTTTTTAGTATAGGCAAAATAAGAGGGAGGGGAAAGGGGGGGGGGTTGTTTCTCGGTTGATTAAGTCAGGATGTCCTGCACAGTTCAAAATATTTGAGAAAATTTGAAACTTTTAAGTTTCACTGGGGGGGATGAAATTTTTTCGGTTTCAAATTGAATGCAAACGAGATTCAAATGATACTTTCCTGAAACTTTTAGGCTGAAACTCTTTTTTTTCTCAAATGAGAATATTATTTTGAACTGTGTGCTTTACGATTTTCAAAATATGATCACCTTAATAGTTGCCTATTAGCTAATGTGGAACCCGGACGCAAATTCATCCTCTAGGGTCGCTAGTCTAACGGTCGAATGGAGGCTACATCGTTGTGATCCTACTAGAGCTTTGGTTTACCTTCAATTTAATTGCATCAAAGCAGACGATATTCACCAGCGACACTGGCGGATAAATTTGCGTCCCGGATTCTTCATTGGCACACTCCTTGTAGTCACATGCAAATATGGCGTCCCATGTAAATCGAGTTTCCATTCTGTTTTTTAAAGATTTTTTTTGTAGTCTTTGTTCAAAAATTTGCTTAAAAACAACCTTGAAAATTTTTTGCTGTGTGTGGTCTGTAACTAACCAAAAATCAAAACATTTTTTTACAATATGCAAAAATCATAAATTTTGTTCAAACAATTATTTCTTTGACTTTCACGGACAATTTATTCAAAAGGAAAAATTTTATTGTATTTTTTTTTTACTAAAGAAAATCAACTAATGAATTTAACAATAAGAAATTTGTTTGCTCAAAGTGTTTTTATAAAGAAAAAATGATAAATGGGATTCTTAGACAGGTTTTCCTTTTCCTTGAAAGATTTTTTTTTATCGTTAATAATCGTGTGGGAAAGGTATAAGGAAAATAATAAAGAAAACGAGGAAAAGTAAAGTATTACACTGAAAGCTTGATTATTAAGCGATGACATATTTTTAAAAAAAAACTCGAACAAAAAAATTATTTAAAATTACATTTGTAAAAAATTCGAAATCGCTAAAAGAATTGAAAATCAAAACTCTTGACGTTCAACCACTCTCAATGATTGTCTCCCCGAATCGGCGACTCAAGAGAGAGGAAACAAGTACATATTGCACTTTTTTATGATTGGTTGCTGATGTTGATGCCGCTAAGTGAAATGTTGGATAATATTTGCATGTGCGAATCAAGGCGTGAATGCGATGACCCTCCTCGATCTACTCTCTCGCTTCCTCTATTGCAAAACCCGATGTATTTCCTTCTCGCTCTCATCCATTCGTGTGCTGAATAATTTAAATTAAAAATGCACCCGTATGCTTGTTGTTGAACCGTATCGAATGACTATTAACCAATCGCGTGCAAATCCTTGCCGATTTTCGTTGGGAGAGCGACGAGAGGGATAAAAAAAAATGAAGAGGAGAAATAATAATGAGATGTATAAAAATTTTTTTTTTTTATTAAAATAGAAAATATGAAAGGGTGAGTAAGCTCTCTTACATGTGTATCTGGTTTTACACCTCGGTTATTTGTCAACTGTTAAAGAAGAAGAAAAAAAAATTATCATAACGATTTAATAAAGCGAAAAACCTCTTTATATTTCGGGATTAAAAAGGGGGAGGGGTGATCTTGTTTTACGGGATGAAGGAAAAGTCAGTTTTTTTCTTTTCTTTTGATTTCATTCATCTAGAAAATGAAAGAACAAGAGGCAGTTTTGCAAGTTAATAGAGAGATTAAACGGTTGAAGATATAGCGCTGAAAATTTCGTTGTTTAATTAAATTTTTTAGTTGATTTAAAATTTTTTTAAATTAATTTTTGAGTAAGCTTGTAAATTAATTTTTCGTCGGGATCAGAAAATCTTAGGCAGGTTTTTTAAATTTTGTTGAACTGTGATGAAGATGATATGGGATCATTGAAACTAGTTGGGGATTCGAATAAAATGTGTAATGATGACAGTTTGAGATGTCGAAATGATTTAGATTGAGAATTTAAGAATATTAGAGGAAAGAAATGATATAAATCGTATTTTAGGATGCGTTTTAAAAGAAATTGATTTAACATCTTTTTCTTGCTCCATAAAAATTTTATTTATTATGAGGTGGTTATTAAAGAAAATGTAAAACGTTCATGAACATTTTGTTTAAAAAAGAATTTCTATATAAAACTTGGCCTCTAGGGAGAAGAATTTATATTGAAGTATCATGGATGTATTCAGGTCATTCGTATGGCTAAGGAACTGGCTCCTGGCTTATGGCCGAAATTTCCCCCTGTTAAGAGAATTAGGCTGAGCTATAGTAAACGTAGCTAGGAAGACATTAGAAGTCTGTGGTGAGCTTTTACAAGGAATGCAGCCCAAATATAGGCTGCTGCAGCTGCTGAAGACATTGGCTATCTGGAAGACTTGTCAGAGACTCAATCTGAGTTTTCTAACTCTCTTCTAGGTTAAAGCTGAGCCAATTGCATCTGGGCCGAGCTGGTAAAACTTGATAGTGTAAAAGGCTATAATTAAATTAAAAGTTGTTTTCAAAAAAATGAACAGTTTGGGGCTCATTCGGGCAAATGGGGTTATAGTAATTCATTGCACCCATGGTCAGAAATTTTTTTGAACAGAAAACATAAAATTAAGATTTATGAATGTTAATCTAGAAACTGTACCTAACATTTTCAAATTCTTGAAGCCTTTGGATGGTTTCGCGAGTTTTTGAGGAGCTTCTGGCTAAAACATCTTCACCCTCAAACTGACCTCTTCACCTCTTCGATTTCCTGCTGGTATCTAGGCGGCTTCTTAAAATTTTTAGGGGCCAGTTTTTTACAAACTTCCTCTGCACGGTTATCTGATTCCAATAATGCGTTTAATAAGAGAAAAACACAAACTTTAGTATGCGAGTAGACCTTGACAAACTCTAAGCTCCAGTCCAGTAAAAATCGTTCAGCGGTTCAAAAGATCAGCGTGTCAGCAAAACCTGAAAAAAAAAAAATCGCCCATTTATTTTTTAGCTGTGGGACAGTGGAGCGGGAGGTCAGCCCGCCCCAAACTATCTCGAATCCTTGCCTTTGGTAATTTGTTAGGAAAAGGTGTGAACATGAAGGAAATAATCTCAGGAAAAAATTATTTTTTAATTTATTTCTAGGCTGAAGCTCGAAAAGTGGGAAGCATTCGGAATATAGATTTAAACACTACTAACATCTAAGTTCCAGTAAATTTTCAGCAATACTGGTCAGTCTGGCACAGTGTCCCCGCAATATTTTTAGATCATCCATCCAGAAGGGCCTCTCTGCCTCTGGCGCTAAAGCTTAAACTTACCTCCATATTTTTTCTTTATCATCGTATGATAAAACGTTGACCAGCGTACAATATTTTTGGCGAAATCCTGGAAACTGGTCAAAAATAAGTTGACCAGTTTCTTTAGTGCCAATCTCAGTTACCATGTTACCATGAGCTGCTGAGATACAGCAGCCTTAAAATCAGAAATCAGGCTATCCTAACATTTTCCTCCTTCCTATCAAGCGCATTTCCTGAAAACGGCTACTGCCGCTAACATATTTTATTCTCTTCAGCTATTCCCTCTGTTTGCAAAATTAAGCTAAAATCCGGGTCCGTATAATTTTAAAAAAAAACAAAGAAAAAATGGAAAAAATCCTTCCGTAACGAACGGATTCTGGATTTTGTTAATTAAAAATCAGGTGCATGACGGACTTTCCCTCTTTCCATCCACCCTTCTTTCACTGTCCCCATTTCGAAACAGAAGAGAGGAAAAAACCCTCATCAGGTTGCAAAATAACAAAACGGTTTTTCCATTCTAAAAAAAAAAAAAAAAAAAAAGAAAAAAAGAAGCGGTTTGAGAAGTTTGTTGACCTCAATGTATATGTACTACGGACATATAGCCGCTTTCAACCCTGGAAAAAAAACACCCCCAACCCCCCCTCTTATTCCTCTTAATTTTTTTTCCTTTTTTTTTTATTTTTTAATGTCAGTAAATATTTTTGTGTGGACGAGGGTGAATATTTAATGAACCCGTAGGAGGAGCTACGCAAGCCCTCACCTGTCGGATAAGACCTACCATTTTTTCCCGAAAGTAACGGTAAATTGCCCGGTCCGCGAGTTCTGCTACTTTTGCTTATTCATGAAAAACAAGTTTTTTTTTTTTTGCTTGGGCAGACGATTTTTCTTTCCTCCCCGAAAATGACCTCGATGCAACCTTTTTTTGACGGTTAATTTTGCAAATACAGAAAAAAAATTGGAGTGGTCCGTTTGAAATATGAGTTTATTATCGGGTTAGGGATTCGTTAATGGAAATCTCTAGAGTGTGGATGAGATCAATCTTTTTTTTTTTTTTTCATTCGTGTGTCGTTTTTCATTAACATAAATATGAATGATTGTAATTTCAAATGAGGTTACAATGTTGCAGTTTTGGGCGACAATTTTGCAAGTATTTTAAATATATTTGCAAGTAAATTTGTTCGAAGCGTTGTCGAGAAGATTTTTAGGAGTTTTAATTGGTGAAAGAATGAAGGAGGCTATATGGGCTTTGGAGGTAGCAAGCTAAGAGTAGCTTTAATTAGCGGAACGAATCTAATCATTTTTCTCAAGGGGTTAAACATTTCTTGCTGTCTTTTTCTAAAATTGAAGTCGTTCAAAAATTCGATATTTAGGTTGGAAGCCGGTTTTTGAATTTTTATCGCTTGAGCTTTGATTTTCATCTTGTACAGGCACAATTTTTGCGAGCAAAAAAGTAATGAGGAACTTTATTTGGTGTCACTTTTTTCGTGCGATGGAGATTCTTTATAAATTTGCGGTAAAGATGAGACTGGCTGTGGTTACATTACTCCGAAATTTCGGACCGAAAAACTGGTTACATTGGTCCGAAATTTTTTCGAAGGTATTCGAAGGTCTTTCCAAAAAGGTCCACGGCCTTTTAGGACACTTTATGACGTCACAAGAGTAATTCTCATGTGTAGGAAGAATTCCTGAGCTGATCTAGGCCGATCACTAACATTGTTTCCACTTTTTACATGTTTTGATTTTTTTCGCGTTCAAACTTTTACAATATTTGCATAGGTCAGCTTAGAAATTCTTTCTATACGCTTGAACAGTACTTATATGACGTCATACAGCTTTCCAAAATATTGTGGGAACAATGTTATCTTGGTTACCTTTCAACATCTTCGAACATACCTTCAAAATGCTTTCAAAGTCTTGGGACACTTTCGATGAAAGCACTGATCGTCTCAAAAATTCTTCCTACACTTGAGAATTACTCTTGTGACGTCATAAAGTTTCCTAAAAGGTCGTGGAAACACCTTCGAATACCTTCGAAAAAATTCCAGACCAATGTAACCAGTTTTTCGGTCCGAAATTTCGGAGCAATGTAACCGCGGCCTCTGAAATACTCAAAAAAGATGAAAAGTGAGGTCAGTACGACTCGTTGAAATCCCTTGAAAGGCTCTAAAATTAGCCTCAGGTCTTTTAAAGCCTGCACCAAAGCAACAGCAAACCGATATCTACTCAAATATTTATCTAGTTAAAGATTTTATTAGATCAGGTCTATAAGCATATAGCTGAAAATGTCTAAGAAACTTAGTTGGAGTTAAAACTTTGGTAAACCCTTTTACTACATACGGCAGAGTCATTTTTAAACTAAAAGCAGCCATTTTCACGGATCGAAGTCCTCCAAGATCTCAAAGAGGGAATCACCATAATTTCTTTATAAGCTTTTGATTAGATATCATGGCGACTGTATACAGTAATCAAGAATTGATCAAAGTGTCCATTCTCTAGTAGGAAATGAGAGGCAAGAATTTTTTACGAGCTTTTATATATTATAGAACAATGCCGAAATATTTGGGGGTTTTGAGGGGGGGGGGGGGGGGGGGAACGAGCATGTAAGATTTCAGTTTTAATTGATTCTAAATATTTAGCTCATCCCTAATCCAGCTGAAGAGTCAAATGTTGTTGGCATCACTTTCTTCAAATAACACTTCTCTCATTGTGCAAGGCGATCTAGGCCTAGGCAAAAAATTAAGATTTTGGTTCCTACCCCATCTTTATTCCTTTTAAATAACACCAATAATTTTTTCCCGTTAAACTATTTTTCTTCAATATTTTTTTTAAGGTAAAAATTTTAACATATTGCCTTTAGCAGCATTGAATTCCGTCCACCTCCAGCTCAATGCGGAATCATTTTTTGAAAGACATACTATGAATACTATGAAGTTTCTTTTGAGACTAACCAGTAGTTTTAATCTGCAAAAGGGAAAAAGTTATCACATTATTCGAAAATTTTTAAAATGGCTAGATGAACCCCAGTTTTTCACTTGTTCGCACCTGCAGCGGTAGATGGGGGCTTTTTAGAAAACCATTATTATCGGGTTTTTACTAGTCATTAATGATGTAAGAACTTACCATAGTATAAAAAAATTCTGAAGAGGTCGAACGCCACTTTTGGTCGAAATGATGTGGAATGACTCAGAACTAAATTTTTCTTGGTAAAATACTTCCACTGACCGATGGTAATTTTGCTGCCTATAATTGCTAGTGGATTGTAATTTGTATTTATAAAACAATTTTTGGCCGTATTTATTAAATTAATGTCAGTCTTAATTAATTAGTAATCATTGATAATAAATTAAGGTAATTTACTAAGAACTAGTATAATAAATTGGTAAAAATTGTCAACTAGTACCCAAATGTTGATACATTTTTTCTTGTCAGTTCATGAAAAGACTTGTAAGCTAATTGAATTAAATGGTGAGAATGTTCAATTTATCAGTTTAAATTGAAAACAAATTGAATTTAAAAATTTTTAGTTTTGATTTTTAGAAGTAATCCATTACAGTTGCTGTCAGTCATTTGTTTTCCTGACAAATGATTTACTAAATTGCTTTAGGATTATTTATGGATTTTTGATTTTATTGTGAGGAGGAGTCATTTTTGATGTTTCGGTTTTATTTTCGCCAAAAATTGGTTTTTTATTTTTTTTTAAAGTATTTAATTTTGTGCTTCTCCATTTTACCCAGTCTAATCATTACATCGATTAAACTCATTAACCTCACAGAAAAAAAAATTTCCATAAAGTAAAACCTAATTCATCTCACGATTAAAAATTCACATCCCCGCCATTATCTTGATGGTATAAAATTTCAAAAACCGAAAAGAGATTGAAATCAACCCCTTAAAGATGCTGGAAAAACGTTGTGTTTAACCCATGTGAAAATATCCCCTGCATCCCTTTTCAATTTTTAATTTAAGAAATCATTTCGGGTCGTAAGCTACAAAGGGCAAAATATCATTCAACTTAAAATTTTTTTCATTTTTTTTTTACCCAACAGACAATTGTCATGCAGCATCCTGTCCTCTGTCTTTTGAAAAACGAACTCGAGGGATCCGTTACATTTTATGTGGTTTTCATTTTTCTCGCTAGGTTTCGCCCCTTTACGTCCCTCTCAAAAAATTTTTTTTTATTTATTTCTTCGTGTCCAGAGGGCAATGTGGCGCTCCATCGAAGTCAATGATCTCTTCTCGTCTCACCTTCATATATAAAAATTTAGATTGAAATTTATTGATAGTTTTTTTGTTGTCGGGAAGTCTAGAAGGGATCGAGCCAAATATTTTTGAATTTCTGAATTTTTTTTTTTTGGAGTTTTTATGTGAAGTTGTGAGAAAAGTGATCATACCTTTTTATTTTTTATTTTTTTCTGGAATAAATGGAGTTTGCGTCATCGTGTTACAACTCTGCGTGTGCGTGTTTAAGTTAATTCAGTTTATAGTAAAAGTTCAGTTTTGTTAGTTAGCCTAGGTCTGGGTTTTATTTATTTATTTTTTTGATAAATTTAATTTGATTTTAAAAAGTGAGAAGTGTTTTTGGGAATTTAAACTGGCTGGAAAAAAATGATTCAGGTTAGAATAAATCTCATATTTTTTTTTGGCCATGCGGCCGTAAAGTTTTAGTTAATTTTTTTTTTTTTTTTTATTTATTTTGTGGGATTTTAGGCGTCGTCGCGGAATGCGTGGATCCTGAACGCGGTTACAAAAACCGAAACCGAGAAGTTCCCCCTGTTTTACTATAAAAATTTCAAAGCATGCATGCTTAACATATCTCTTATGAAGTTTAAAGAAAAAAAAATAAGCCGATGGAAAAAAAAGAGAAACATAAAAGTTGCGGGGTTGACTAACTCGTTTACTGCTTCGTGATCCCATATCCGGTCTTGTCTAGGCCGGCTTGAAGCATTTCATGTGATCAAAAATATTTCTTTTTTAATTTTTTAGTTTTTTTTCTGTTTGGTTTTTTTGTTATTAAAGCTGCTCTAGGTAAGATTTTTAACGTCGTTTTCTTAATCCGCCCGGGGAATATTTTTCAACCCAAAAAAAAAACATTCGTGTTTCGTGGTTAGGTTACATTTACAAATTTATAAATATTTTAATCAAACTGGAATGTGTTATATAATTGTGTATGTATCACGTGTTTTATTTGTTCATGTTGGTTTTTATTTTCTAACCCCTTTCGTCTCCCGCCCGCCCCGCCTCCGTCCACCCTCTTTTATTTGCCAATTTGCAATTCGCACGAGCGAAGAGGGCTTACCTCGTCTGCCCGTGTTTATATTGTTATGCAAAAATTTTAATCGGTTTGTGATTTCATTCGTAAGAACGTGTGTGCGGACGTACTCTAAGATTTTATATATTCACCCAATCCTTTTTTTTTTTTTATTAATCTGAATCATTTTTTTTTTGTTACAGTACAAACTGCAAAATCATAGTGACCAACATTCCGTCGCACGCACGACAAGAGGATTTGGAATCAGTATTCTCTCAGTTCGGTAACGTTCAGAACTGCGAGAAATTAAATTCAAGAGATGGAAGCACCCAGTCATATCAAGTTGTATATGAAGCTCAGGACCAGGCCCAACAGTAAGTAAATTTTAGTCATTAAAAAAATATGAGATTGAAAAAATTCATGAATTTAAAGTAACAGGAATGTTGTCTTTGCTGAAAATAATCAGACATTGATTCTGATTTACAACATTAGCAGCATCAAAAGCACCAATAAGTGCCATTGAAACCGTTTTAGGTTATTTTAGGCCCATGGAGTCTTTTGAGAATAGTATCAGGGCCCCTTAGAATCGTTTGGGACTGAAATAGGATCCCAAGAAGCTTAAAATAAGAATTCATGAGACTACTTAAGGCTAAGGCATCACTGAATGAAACTGTCAAGGACCCAGGATGTGACTGCGAAGCAGTTAAGATCCCAGATAAAGCCCAAAAAATTCTATGGAGACCCCATTTTAATTACATATGACTCTTATAAGCTCTATTTTGACCTAAAAGTGGATCAGTGAGCTCTGTATCTTCATAGTAAGCAAATATATAAGCCTTGAAAATACGTCAAATTGCTCTTTTGACTCCCATGAGCCCTAGATCAACTTCAGACCGATTTTTGGGATTCCTTGTTGGCCTCAGACACTTTTTTGAACTTCTGTCTTGGTCTTTACAACTGCAGATTTCGTTTGAGCCCTTGAGGGCCCTACTATCCACCCCAACTTAGTTTCATGTGACTTAATAAGCCTTATCTTGGTCATTAGGGGTTCTACAGATCCTTATAGTGGTTTCCACTTGATCCATATTACCTCAAAAAATTTTAAAAATAGCTCTTTAACGCTCTGTAGACTCCTGTGAACTTCGTGCTAACCTAAAGCCGATTAATGGGCTCCACTCAAACATTGTCAAAAGCTTCTTTCTTAATCTTAAACCGTTCTACGGGCTTCACCTCAGCCTCTGACAAAATCGTGGGCCTCTTTAAGTACCAATTTAACTTTATGTAGCTTCATGAGTTCCTTTTTGGTCGCCAGTAAATTCACGGACCCTTATATTGGTTTTAAGTAGAACCATGGGCCCTCGAGAGCCTTGAAAATAACGTTTAAACTTTCCATTGACTCCTTGAAGTTCGGTTTTAACCGTAGGCGGATCCATGGACTCCGTTTTAACCTTTAACAACTTTACTTGAGTCTCAAACAGATTTATTTACTCCCATGAGACTTTATTTTAGCCAAAAAGTTGTATCAAGACTCTTTTGGGCCCCAGCTTAACCTCACACGGCTCTACAAGCTCTTACCTTGACCTAAAATCGTTTCAAATGCTTCGTCCTTGCCTCAAGTGCATTCATAAGCCCTTAAAAGCCTCATAAATGGCGTCAAAGCTCTGCATAGACCCTTGTTAGCTCCAACTCAACCTCAGAAGCAATCAAGGACTCCATTTTGGCCCTAAACAACTTCTTTCTGAGCTTCGAACGGATTTTTAAGCCCTCTGCGCGCAATATTTTAACCCCAAATGGGCCTAAGAATATTTTTTTAACTTGATTTAGTCTAAAACTGCTTTCACGACTCTCAGGGGCGCAACTTTGACCTATGTTGCTCCAAAAGATTTTATCTTGACACCAAACAGTTTCAAAGACTCCACCTTACTCAAGTGCATCTACACTTGAAATTTTATGTTGACATGGTTTTGATGCTAATGCTACTCAAATCCAAAATTCAGTGATAATTTGAAATTTTTCCTTTAGCTAAACTTGAATATGACTTCTGGAAAAAAATATCTGTGAAGATTATAAAGTTGAAATAAAAATTCTTAGCTCTTTAATTCTTCTGCCTCAAATAGTTTTACTAATTCTGTTTTTTTTTCTTTTTCAGGGCTGTAAATCAGTTAAACGGATACCAGTATGAAGGTTTGACTTTAAAAGCCGAATTCGCAATGGAAAGGCGTCGTGGCGGAGGTAGAGGTGGGTCTCGAGGCGGCGGCGGGGCCTACGGGGGCCCTGCCTCCTCGGCGAGACAAACTGACTTTCCTTTAAGAATCTTGGTGCAAAGTGACATGGTCGGTGCAATTATCGGCCGCCAGGGAACCACAATCAGACAGATTACCCAACAGACCAGAGCCAGGTGCGTTGTTTTTGAAAACAATAAAAATATGTATAATTAAAGGAAAATGTATGTTGTGTGGATGTGTTATGGCTTCCTTTAGGTTATTCCGTAATTATTTTTATAAAAGTAATTAAGGAATTGTTTCTATAACAGGGGAATTTTGTTGAATTGTAAATAATGTTTTTTTTTTCTTGGATTGCAGAGTCGATGTACATCGTAAGGATAACGTTGGTTCATTAGAAAAAGCCATTACTATTTACGGAAACCCAGACAATTGTACAAATGCATGCAAAAAAATTTTAGAAGTAATGCAAGCTGAAGCGAGCAACACGAACAAAGGGTAAGAAATTTATTCGGGGGGGTTTGTTGATAAAAATTTTTGTGAGTGGATGGAACTAATATTATTTATTTTTTATTTTGCAGAGAAATTTCATTAAAAATTTTGGCTCACAACAATTTAATCGGAAGAATTATAGGCAAAGGAGGAAATACAATAAAAAGAATAATGCAAGACACTGACACAAAAATTACAGTATCCAGGTAAATACGGAGTTTAAATAAAGCCCTCGGAAACAATCCTGAAAGAGTTTTAAACTTCAAGTCAAAGACGGTGACTCTGTTGTCTAAAAACAAAAATGGTTTTTTTTTTTACCAAAAATGGCCTCTAGAGTGGCGAGGTTGTGAGTTTTTTTGAAGCTCACTTGTTCCAAAGATTCAATATCTTTGGGTTTAAGGCTTGTCGAATTTTAAAGCTCAACCCAGGTTTTTTTCAAAACCTAAATTTTAAAAAAAAATTTGAGATATATTTTCTTAAAGTTGTATTGTAGCAATGTAAAAAC
Organism: Liposcelis brunnea; assembly: GCA_023512825.1. NCBI lineage: Eukaryota > Metazoa > Arthropoda > Insecta > Psocodea > Liposcelididae > Liposcelis > Liposcelis brunnea. The sequence continues at coordinate 6,264,765 of CM042067.1, forward strand.
TTCTTAAGCTATTAGAAGCTTTGTAGTTTTGGACACTCGTTGCAAGTGTCCAAAACTTAGACCAGGCCAAATTTAAAAGCTCAGGCATCTTTTTTGGAATCGAAATCTATCTGGGAGTTCTGCAGCACCAACTTTTATCTAGGGCTAAAGAAATGGCGATAAGTTCGCTGCATTTAAAGGCTACTGGTTTAAGAACACTATGGGCTAGAGAAAACTTGAGCTCGAAGAATTCAGTTTATCACCTGCCAAATCGTGGCCATAATTCGTGGCATTTTATTTTTTCAAAATATCTTTGCTACAGTGCCACAAAAGATGATATCATCAATCTGCACCAGAAAGCCAGAAACAGTCAATTATGTTAATTTTCCTTATTCAAAAAAAAATGTGTAAATCCATTTACAAATTTATGTTAATTTTGATCTTGTAAAATTCCCTAAATTATTCCGTATTAATTTATATCTTTTCGATTATTTCAGTATCAACGACATAAACAGCTTCAATTTGGAACGAATAATCACAGTGAAAGGTACAATTGATAATATGAGCAGAGCCGAATCGATGATCAGTGTAAAATTAAGACAGAGTTACGAAAATGACCTCCAAGCGATGGCCGTAAGTATCCTTTTTTTTCCTTCTTCAAATATTCAAACAACGACCACAAACACCGCGCTACTTTAATTTCTATACACTGCGTGACCTTTGACCTCAACCCTAAAATTCGTCCGGTTTTAATTTTTTTTTAAAAAATATCTTTTACAGCCGCAAAGTATGATGTTTCCTGGCCTTCACCCCATGGCAATGATGTCTACAAACAATATGGGCTATTCAGCACGTGGCCCTGGTGCCTTCGGTGGTGTATACGGGTCAGGGGGTCCTATGCCATATCCTCCAATATATCCGCCTACAGGTCCACAGCAAGGTCCCTCTCAAGGAGGAGACTCACAAGTAAGTATTTTTTTTTTTTTTTTTTTTTTGGAACTCCAAAATCAAATTTTGGTTGTAAATAGTTCGTAACTTGATTTCCTTTTTATTCACAGAACTAATATACCTTGTAATATCCCGTATTATATTTGCCCCTGTATTTTTATTTCTTTTGCAAGTAAGTACTTGATTTTTTGTAGGGGCACAATTTTTTTTTTTAATTTTTCCCGTTTTTGTGATAGATTTGTTTCGAATGACTCTTTTAAAAAATATTTTTGGGGTTACTTTTCAGGAAACCACATTTTTATTTATACCAAACAACGCAGTAGGTGCCATTATCGGTACCAAAGGAACACACATTAGGAACATAATCAGATTCTCAGGAGCTAGTGTAAAAATTGCATCACTAGAACAAGAAAAAGGATCCGAGCAACCAATCGAAAGGAAAGTGACAATCGTCGGAACACCAGAATCACAATGGAAGGTGAGCGAAACGGGGAAATTAATTTGCTTTTTTTAGTGAAAAAGGAAATCGTTAATTTTTTTTTTTCCAACTGATTTTCAGGCTCAGTATTTAATATTCGAAAAAATGAGGGAAGAGGGATTCGTTGGTAGCGGTACTGATGATGTCAGATTGACCGTTGAAATTTTGGTTCCTTCATCCCAGGTAAATAATTCTTTTCGGTCTTTTTGTTAATTTTTAAAAAAGTATTGTGAGATTAATAAATTATTTTTGTTTTAGGTGGGACGCATTATTGGTAAGGGCGGCCAAAACGTCCGAGAACTTCAACGAGTTACAGGATCTATAATTAAGCTGCCTGAACAAGGAGCATCACCTCCCACGCAAGAAGAAACGACTGTCCATATTATCGGACCCTTTTTCTCTGTCCAGGTAAATTATAACTTTTTTTTGAAATTTGAATTTTAAATTTTTTTTAATTTTAGATGTTAATCAATAATTAATCATAAAGGCTGGAGAAGAATTCATATCCATCAAGCTCAAGCTTAATTTTATTTACCAGGCTCGAAATAAAATTTTTTAGCTTGCGAAATGAGAATATTAGAAACAATAAAAAAGCTTGGAGTTCAACTCTGTCAAGCTTTTGCTTCGTGTTCAGACTTTCATTCACACGACTCATTAATGCTAAAAAATGATATTAGCGCTCTTAATGGGTTTTTTCACACGACTAAAACGGTCCCTAGCGCCCTCCGACGATTATTAGACAGACTTAAAACTGCTGGCGCTTTTTAGCCGTCATTCGACAAATTAAAAGTCGCTTTAGCGCTCTCAAAGGTCGTTTCTACTCGGATAAATTAGTTTTAGACAAACTGGCGCTTTTAAACGGCCATCCCACGAACTAAAAAGACGCTAGGGCTATCAAATAGTCTTATCACACAGCTACAACTATTTCAGCGCTCCCTAACAGCCGTAAAATAAATTTATAAACAATGCTAGCGCTCTCCAACGGCCATTTTGCAAAATGAAATAACGTTAGTGCTCTCTGGGAATTATTTCAGAAGCTGAAAATTTTGCTAGCGGTCTTTAGCAATTACTTAGCGAACTAAAACTACAGCTTTTTGATCTCTAAAAAGAATCCCAAGAAGTAAAAAGACTTTGCAGACTTTGCCTAATTTCTGTTATTTGTGGTAATTGACTTTACTGCAAATCTTATATTTATCTACCGTTTTGCTAAAACATAAAAAAAACTGATGCTGCTGATAAAAATTTTCTCGATTATTAAAATTTTTTATTCCAGGATCCCGTTTATTTTTCATGATCTAATAACACGATTTTTGTTTTTTTTTTCTTGATTTAGTCTGCCCAGCGAAGAATCCGAGCAATGGTGCTTCAATCAACACCCGGAGGTGGAGGAGGAGCGCGAAGCGGGCCATCTCGGAGAGAGCGAGAATAATAATCGAAAAAAATTGACTTGGTCTAAACCTAACTGAAAACAACATTAATACCTCAAGAAAAAAAATTATTTTTCAATTTTTTTTAATTATTATTTTTGTAAACTAAATAAGTTCCTAAGGTATTCTGTGTGTGTTCATTTTCACCCGGGTAAATCAATTCTTTTATTAATCATTTTTTTTTCCTCTTCGTCGTGACTGAATCAAATATTTTAAGAAAACAATTTTATTATTTTGAAAGCTTTCTCCTTCCGAATGATTTTACATTATTTTTAAAATAGAACAAATCACGTATAATAAAAAAAATAAATTCACACAGAATAGCCTTCATTCTTGAGAAGAAAAGATAGGGAAAATAAAAAAGTACTTTTATATTTATTATACCAAAGAAGGGGGCGTATCGAAACCGTTTTCTTTGTAAAAGCTGCAAGTAAAATGTGCGATTAATAAATATTATTAATGCATCAACTTCTTGGTCTTTTCGAAATATTGAAAGGGGGAAAAAAAGGGAAAAAAATTCGTGAAAGGGGGAGTCGTCGGATAAAAGCATATGAAGTGTGAAAAAAAAAATTTTTTTCTCTTTTTTCTTTCAATTTTTTTTTAATTATTATTATTTTGCATAATGTTTATTGAGAGATATGTGTAATAACCAATTTTTTTTAAGTTTTGTTGACTATTATTTTTAGTAAAGAAAAAAAAGCAACCCAGAAGATGTTGCGAAAAAAAATGTTAAATAAGAAAAATTAATATAAAAAAAAGATTTTTAAATAAACGCAAAACTTCACCGAATTTGAGGATTAAAAACAATCGAATTTAAAGAAAGGAACTTGAAAAGTTTCCTAATTTAATTCGCTGAATTGGAACTAAATTAATATTTTATGTAAAGAGATAAAATATTGTCTTGATGACTCGCTTGGCCTAGTTTTATTTTTTTCGCGGTTTTTTTAGTGGAGCAAGGGGAGTGCCACTGAGGAACTTTGTGTAAGAATGTTTAAATGATACATTCCGTCCTAAATCACAGCGATTTATATTTTTTAATTTATGAAAGGGGAGAGAAAAATGCATTTAATAAATCTTTGAAGTTACATCTTGTAGAGGATTTTTTTTTTTAGTTAATAAAACGTGGTCAAGCAGTTAAAAAGAAACGAGAAATGGCTAGAAGTTATCCCCTATTATTGATATTTCACATTTCATACGAATATCCCTTTTTTTTGACGAAAAATCAGGGAGGATTTTTTTTTATTATGATTGATAAGAAAATTGATTTTTGTAGATTTGTAAAAAGGGTTTTTTGGAAAATCGTTTCGAAGATTTTAATTTCTTTAGTGGAAAGTAGGTTATGTGGATACGACCGATTTGTTGTGTACCTCTTAAAACTACAGCTAGATGGAGATAAATGTAGTTTTAATGATAGTTCATAGTTGGCGCTAGTTTTGAACAAATATGGCGGATTGCAGTAAAGTGAGAGTGATTGTGCCGTAATTTATCAAGTAGACATTAGTTAATGCTTTCACTTTTTTCCGCAAACCGCTCTATATGGTCGATACTAGCGCCATCTGACAATAATTTGCAAAAACTAAATGTAGAGCCACCAATAATAATTTTCTAAAACTAATTTTTTAAGACGAATTTTTTGAGACTTGAAAAATGTTGAGAAAAGTTTTTGAAATTTTTTTCAACGAGCTTTGCGGCGCTTGGAAACGTCGTCAAAGCCATTTGTCTCAAAATTTGAATAAGTATTAGTCTGGAATTTTAATTTTGGCGATGCAAAAAAAATTTTTGGCACTTTCATCGCAGCCAAAGTATTTTTACTACTGCAAAGAATTGAAAATTGAATTCTAACGCTGTTTAACTTTCAAATTTGCAAATTATCATCACTAAGCACAACAGATCTGTCAATTCGCCTAATCTGTGATAAAAATTCGTATTTATTTTAATCGAATCAATTTTTCAAACCCTCAAAGTTTTTCAAATTAAAAAAAGAAAAACGGAAATGGAATTTCAGTCGGTGAAAAAAAAATAATGATTAAAAAGGAGGAAAAAATAAAATTTTTTAAAAAAAATGCATAAGAAATTAGATGAGTAATATCTTGTGTGTAAAATTTTATATTTGTAACGAAGAATTCGATTATTCGATTATTGCACCGGGCGAACGGATGACTTTTTTTACATATTTATATTTTAGGTGTTAATCAATTCGTTAGTTCGGTGCAGTTGTACTATTTTCGATTGAAATGTCGATGATTACGTCTGCGTGACTTAAATATTATAAATATTTTTTTTTTTTTTTGTATAATTTAAAATCGGATATTCGAATTCGAGACTAAATTATACCAACTTGGAGGAGATAAGTGTTGCCGGACTACGTCCACTAGATATTGAAAAATTTAGTACAAAATTAAAAATTTTAAGGGTATATATTTTAAAAAAAAAATAAATAATTTTGAGAGATAAGTAAATTAAAAAAAAAAAATGAAAAAATAAAAAAAAAATACGCGATCAAAAGTTTTTTAAAAGAGAATTAAAAACAAATGATCGTTAGTCAATTTTTGTATGAAGTTTTTTTTTATTATTAATTTTTTTTTTATATAATAAAAAAAAAGAAATATTTAATGCGAGAGAATTTTAAAAATGGAGTTTATTTTTGATACTTGTTAAATAAAACAAAATAAAAAATAAAAAAAAATTTGTTACTTTTTTAAATAAATTATAAATAAAAAAAATAAATGTATATGGAAATTTTTTATTGAAATTTTCGTATACGGTGGAAAAAGGAGACATACAAAAAAACGTTTAAGAAAAAAAAATTTTTTAAACTCGTAGCTGCTTTTTTTTACAAACAAAAAAAAACAAATTTTCTCATGTAAAATCAAACCTTCAAATATCAACGCACTTCTGCAGCTTTTTTTTAAAAACGTTTTTATGTAACAAATCTCATTTTAATTTCGGTCTTCATTATTATATTCATTGCTGGTGTCAAAACTCAAATTTTTGGTCGCTTATATAGAAAAAATCAAAAACGAAAGAATAATAAAAAAAATAAAAACACTATTCGGTCACAAAGTCAAAACTAAAAAATTTTTTAGATTTAAAATGATTTTTAAAAAAAAAAATAACGACAATCGAAATTAGTCATACAAAAATTATATAAAGAAACAAATTTTTCTTTTGAACCCTTTTCATTAAACTTCAGTGGATTTTTGCGCATCTCACTTTTAATTTAAAATGGCAAAATAAGCAAAAAAAAAAGTAAATTTTTTTAGACCACAGGCGGAATTTATGTCAAAATCCCCCGGCAAATCAAAAATATCATGAGTGGGTCGCTCAATAATCCAGGAATATTTAAAAAAAAAAATAAAATATCCCTCCATATTTTAAACACTTTTAGCTCAACCATCAAATTCACAACAAGATCATAAATTTTAATAAAAATTTTCACATTTTATATTTGTAGAATTAAAATTAAGAATAAAATGAAATTTGTAATGTTCAGCTATCGCCATTAAATCAAGTTCTGAGCCTAAAAAAGTTTAGATAAAATCGTGCGCGATGTTATGCAAAATTAATCAAATTCAAAATGGCGGTAATTTTCGATTTTTATTTTTAAATTTAATTTTACAAAAGAATGCTGTATTTAAAATTATATTAAAAAAAATATACAAACCGACTGTTCTTAGATAGATCAAATAAAAATAAAATAATAAAAAGTAAAGTTAATAACATCTTAGGTGGAAATATGTTCATGATAAAAAAAACGAAAAACTTATAAATAATAAGAGAAAACAGATTATTCCATAGGGGAAACATGTAAAAAAAATAACTAACCGACTTATGATATATCTCCTGAAATACATTTTTTTATATATAGATTATATATATTCAATCGATATATATATATAAAAATCAGTTGAATCGTATCAGGATGATTTAATTAATATATAATTTTTTGTATTAAGAGTTTTAGTCATCCTGTACATAGGCTATAAATAAAACTAAACAGCGCGCTATAGATTTACTCTGGTCATATTGTCAATATTTTATGAATGCGATTTTTTTTTGTAAAATTTTTTGTATGCTTGATTCTGTACATATTGATTTAAAAGATTTTTTTTTTTATTTTGATGAAATGACCTTAAAATAAAAAAAGCGCATCAATTATGATGAAAATACAACTGGAAATATCAATCAATCAAAATTTGATGATAAATTCGCCTATTTAAATAACGGAAAAAAAAACCGAAAAACAAGCAAATTTGTTTAGCGGGAACCAAATAACAGTTGTCCATTTTCTATCGATTTATTAAATCTGGATGTAAACTATTTTATAGGTAATAGTGGATAGATGGGCTTTTCAGCCCGATGAATAAATAAAAAAAAAGCTTTTTGTTTTGTGCTGAGACGAAGCTTTTGTATTTCAAAAACAGGATTGTATGTATAAAGGTTATTTTTAAAAAAAACAGGTTTATAAAGGCTCTGCGTTTATATCGTTTGCTGGAAATATATTAAAAGAAAATCCGCAGGCCGGGCCGGGTGCCGAATATTTTTTATCGCGGTTCGGTTCCTCGGTTCCGGTTTTCTTTTTTAAATAGTAGCTTATTTTTCTTTTTTTTATTTTTTAACCAAATCTAGTTTCTGTAATATGCTATTTTTATTCTTGGAAACAAAGTACAAAGATTTGGAATTTATATAGATGGGGAAAGAGTTTTTTATACTTATAATTCATGTTCGTGTTATTTAAAAAAAAATAAAATAAATGTAGGGCCTATGTTTATAAAACAATATTTTTTTTTCTAAAAATATTATAAAAAGATTAAAAAAAAGAAAAAATAATGGTACAGGCTCTGTTAGTAGGGTTTAAGGAAAAAAAAAAAGAAATAACAAGACTGCATATGAATGTTATGTTTTTTCTTTTGTCGAAATAATTATTTGCTGAACTGGTTCTAATATATAGTAAAAAAAAATGGGGAAAAAAATTTTATTTAAAAAAAAAAGACAAAAAAAAATTTTTACAAAAAAAACTGAACAAAAAAAATGATTTAAAATAGGTTTATTAAAAAAAAAACAGTAGATAATAGGTTCATATTTTTTTAACTCTTTCAATTTCAAGATTTTTTTTAAGTTATTTAAAAAACTTTCATTTTTTAATCAGTTTTTACTGCAGGACTATGTGAGTTGCTTCAATATTCATTGGCAAATTTATTAAGGGGTTTTTGGTTTTTTTAGGACACGAGTCGAATTGTTTTAAAAATTGTTTTTAATTTTTGAAATTTTTGATAAAATGTCGGGTTGGATGTGTCCGGGTTGGGTTTTTTTTTTTTTTTCAAAGTGCTTGGGAGACGATTTGAATTGAAATTATAATTTTATCTTACCTGGCTCAGCTTTCACAATTTAGCAAATAAAATTTAAATGCCCTATTTAAATGCGCGAGTGCGCAGATGCAACTGCTGAAGAATATCTGTCATCAGATTGAATTGCGGAGTTGAATTTATTACTTAAATGCAACTGCGCATGTGAAGCTAACGTCTGCGCATGCTGATTTTGTGCGCAGATGCAACTGCGCATGTGAATTTAAGTGATAAATCCAACTGTTCATAATCAATTTTTACTCCGCAGGTTTTAAATTTTTTCAGGCAATTTTAGATCAAGCTTTTGGTCTGTTCATGAAATATCAGTCTCTCTGCGCAATTGAAGAAAAAATAAACCAATTTTGGACCATCCTGGTTTTTTAGACATAAAATTCAACGCCACTAAATTCCAATTGCAAATTCATTCTCACAACCGATCACAACAATTCTTAAAACATTTCCCTCTTTTTTTCGTTTTTTTCTCAATAATAATCATTTCTGTTTTATCGCTGCACGTTGAACAAAAAAAATTTGGTATTGTAAAATTTTTTAGATATAACCCAATCAAAAAAAAAAATTATCTTACTGCACTTTTTTGGGAATAAAAAATTAAACCAAAAAAATTTTTAAAAATTACAAAAAATAATCGCTGTAAAAAAATTGTACTTGGTTTTGATTTTGTGTTTTTCGGGTAGCTTGATGTGTGTTGAAAAAAAAAAATATTTGAAGCAAAAAAAATTAATATTAAATCTAAAAATTATTCAATAACAGCATTTAACATATAAAAACCGATGGGGAGCCGTGATCCTTGACTTTTAGATGTTCGTATTCCGATCGAAATTAAATGTTTTTAGTATGCTTGTTGCAGCCGCTTTAAAATTTGAAAAAAATTAAAATTTATCTAAATCTTAAGGTTTATTTTTGGTTCTCCGAATAATAAATTTTCAAAAAACAGAAACAGAAAAATGTTGAATGTTGTCATATTCAAAATTTAGAAATAGAAACGAGCCAAACCATTTTTTTAATTTTTTTTTTTTTAAAAGAAACAATAGTTCTGTGGTAAACAATTTACCGCCTATTGGATTATATAGTTAATTTATTGCTTAACGAAACGATCGTTCTGATTCTTAATTTGTTTTTTCTTTTTTTGTTGCTGAAAGGAGTTTCTGAAGAAAATAATAATACTTGTTGAGATTCTTCGATTCTCCTGTTATCAGATCCGGGGCTCTAGCCCAATATAATCGTTTGCTCTGGTTTTCTTTTTAAAGCTACAACTCAGGTTAATGTTATTAATATGTTATAGTGCCACGAGTTTATTAATTGTTAGATAAATATACATTTTATAAGTAATAAAAAATAAGCCTTGTTATAAACAGTAAATAGTGATACGGAACACCTCGGGTCAGTGTCTTGTTTTTTCACAATTTTTTTATTCAATGCCTTAGAATTTTAATAATAAATGTAATTTATTATAAAATGGCAGCTTTCCTTTGATAAAAATTTTCGGTTTTAAGTTTTTAGCAAAGAGGGAGCTTCAGGATTATTCAAGCATTTTGTTTTTTTTTTTTTTTTTTTCGTTAAACTCATCGCAGGGAATATGCTTTACATAAATAAAACTTAGCTTAAAAAGTTGAGAATTTCTTTTTTAAAAAAAAATCAGAATCGATCGTTTCGCTCAGATTTTCTTTTGTATACAATAGTTTTAAAAACTAATGATAAGCTTATTTTGTTTTTTTTTCTTTGATGACGAATTCGTTTTTGAAAAGATGGCGGCTGATCGAATCTTAAAAATCTCGTAATCTGAAATAAATGGGCATTAAAATTTTTTTTATTTATATGGACGCCATCTTGAAATAACGGGTTCTAATTAAAATGATTTTATTTTTTATAAAGTTAAAAATTTAAAAAAAAAAAAAAAAAAAAGGAAACTACCTCAGTACAATAAGAGTTCATTGCTGCATTAAAAAAGTATATAGAGTTATTTTAAAAAAAGGAATGTTCATAACCTCTTAAGAAAAAGTATTTTGTTCGTAAATATTATTTTAAAAAAAAATCTTTCATCGAAAACTTGCTGCAATCGTTGTAGGATACAATATTTTTTTTTAAACTAAATCAGTAATTTTTTTTCGATGGAATGAAAAATCATTTTAGGTTTTTTTGTCGCTATTTATTTAATTTGGGATTGGCCTTAAATATTTTCTTTATTTAAAAAAAAAAAATGATAAACAGGTCGTTTCCACGGTCCAGGATTGATTCTAGTTCTTTTTTTTTAAACCATCAGAATGTTTTTTCTTTTAAATATTTATATAAATTGATATTTTATATAATTTATTTTATAATTGATGTGAAGGAAATTTTTAGTAATTATTTTTTTTTTTTAATTTTGGGAATGAAATTTATGATTGAACTGAATCAAATCTCGGCCGCGGCGAAATCGTCCTTTCATTAAATGGGTAGAAGATAGTATGAAACGAATTTTAAAGCATTTTTTTTTTATTTTAAGTTTTGATTAGATAGAACATTTTGATGAATCTGAGGGTCACTGCATCTGGTTTGGTTTCTCCAAATTGTACATCATTCTCAGATTTTTATATTTTATATTAGTTCTCCTTTTTTCTACCAAGGGATAAAATAATGAAAAAAAAATTATAAAAAAAAAATTTTAAAAATTTATAAATCTGGGTTTTTGGTTTTTTGAAAAATCAAGATGAATTCTAAAATTTTCTAAATAATTTTTAGAAAATTTAGAAGTTATATTTAGCACTTTTTAGAGTTTTCAACAAGCTTTAAAAGGTGCTATGTATCAATAATTTTCCTTTTATTTTGTCCATTGCACAGGAAGCGGTCTAGTTGTAGTTTTACAAAAGATAAATAAAATACTCTAAAAGCTTCCTTTCTTACAGCTAATTTACTAAATAATTCGCCGAAGACACCGCAGTTCGATAAGAAGACATTTTGCAGCTATTAATAGTACTTTTTTGGCTTTAGATGATTTACAACAATTGGCTACTTAAGAATGGCAATGTTATGCGAAATCCTAATGTGTTAATCCTTTTCCTAATCGATTTTAGCGATCCATGGGTCTGCATCATAGTGAAGTCAAGTCAATTTTTGTTTGTCATAATCTAGTTTTTAAAATGGCCGCCAAATAGCGCTGGCGTTGTGTGTATTTGTGAAGCAGTCGATAACAAGTTGCCAATATGGCATTAGTACAATTAATTTTTAAACCACCGTGTTTTTAACAGAAAAAAAGGAAATGAAGCAGAGTGATGTAACGACGTCATCGTGTAATTGCAACAGCAACATGTTTTTGTTTTGTTTACTAATGGGAGTGACGTAGATTGGTTCGCTCCCGCTCCCGGCAACAAGATAAGATGGAGCAGAAGAAATACTGCGATTTTACTGTGATCACTATGTGATTGAAAGAAACACTGTGATGATGATAGTATAAGGTTGGTTGCAAATACCTAGAAATTATAATAAAAAATTTTTTGCGATCATTTTGCTAGGTTAAGAATTTTTCAATTCCAGAATTTTTTTCAACCTCGAAATCAGTGTCGGACTTCATTTATTAAAAGAAGAATACTCGAAATCTTGACGTCGAAAATCTACATTCGCTGGAAAGTCTATATACTATGTGCGAGGAGGATGCCCCACTGTCGGTAAGTAACAGTGTGTAACCAGTTGAGGTTAAAAAATGACAAATTTAAAATGGCAGAGTTGGATATTTGATTTAAAAGCAGCGACTTTTGGTTTTCGTGTCAAAATTGAGTCTAGCTTAAAGTGGTACCGCTGCAAATTAACGTCATTGTCGTTTTTAATTCGCTCGTGCTCTGTGTGGCGGAAGCAAAAACAAAATTTCTGACGTCCCGAAAGAAAAACAAAAATAATCGTTGTGAGCCAGTATCTTGCACTTTAAATCCGCATTTCTACTGTAGTACTCATTCACTAACCTAACCTAACCTTACCCTACGCATCTATTATTAAGATTTATTAGCTTGGTGATATAGCCTCAACTCTTCATCTTATGTTTTTAAAATTTTCATAAACAACTTATTCTGCCAACAACATTTTATTCGCAAAATGGTTAGGAAAATAATTTTATAACTAGATTTTCCATTAACAATTTTTATTGTCCATTAAATTTACGAATCGCATTTTTCCGATTTTTTTTTTACAAAGCTCAAACCGCAACGCATAAATCACTACACGACTAACCGACATTCCAAAATATCATTGTTAACCAAAAAAATAATAATAATAAAAAATCCAGTCGTCAATCCTTGACACAAACACGACAAATATATTAAATTATCGTCCATTAAAATAGCAATGAGAGAAGTTTGATCACCGGTTAATAAAAATTTTAATGATGAAATCCATTGCCATGATTACGTTCACCGATATAATCCTAATCCTATCTCTAAATACCATTATTTCTATTTAAGATTAAAATGGAAATTGTAGCAAAAATTGAATGAGTTGAACATCCTTTATTTAAATTATAAATTATTACCTCGAAGGCTCATTCGAAATTCGTGATTCAAGGACTTCCACATTCGTTTAAATATTTTCAACCCCGTTTGCCAGTTTTTTTTTTTATATTTAAAAAAAAATCGCGTAAATTACAAATGCAAATTAATTTTTTATAACTTGAAAGGCGCTTTGAAAGTTTTATCTAAGGATCGTAGCTTAATTTTTTGTTACGTAATTTAACTCCTGGAACTGGATTCATATGGAGAAGATTTATCGCTTACGCCTCTGCTTACCAAAAAATTATAATTGATTCCGTATCGAAACCCATAATTATTATTTTTTTTTTAAAAAAAAGTAATCGCTTCGTAAACTAAATATGAAAATTAGTTTAGGAATTGTGGAGATGGCGGGTTTTAACGTTGAAGCCTATTTATTTATTATAATTACCCAATATTTATCTTGCCTTGCTCAAGTCTCAACTCTTGTCTTTTACTATAACTTTTTGTAGGTGAGTGTCAACATGAGTAATTGAAGCAAAAAATTTTTTGTCTACGAGTGCGAATGGGTTTTAAATCGGTCAAAGAGGAAATTTCGCTGCGATTTAATTTTTTTTTAACAAAGAAAATGTGTTGAGTGATTTTTTTTTTAAAATGGACTTCATTAATTTAGCAATTTGTTTTTATTTAATGGGAGTAGTGAAAGATGGGTCGTTTCTGGCTCAAAAATACATAAGCTAAGTATTATTTTGGGAGGAGTCTATGTGGGTTGTATGTAAGGGGTGGAGTTTAGTTGATAAGGGGTTGGGGGTTAGAAAAAAAATGATACGAGTGTTTTTTAATTGTGGGTTGTATGTAAGGGGTGGAGTTTTGTCGATAAGGGGTTGGGGGTTAGAAAAAAAAATGATACGAGTGTTTTTTAATTGTGGTATTACGGAAATTTCCGCAGGTGCCCCCACTGGTGCTGCAAACTTTTATGTAAATTGTCGCCAAGGTTGATCACACGTTGTAATTATCATTGGCGAAAATCCGATCGGTCAAACCTACACTTAACCTAGCAATTTTTGGAACTTTTTTAAAATTCAAATTCTTGTTTATCTAATTGTGGTATCGCGGAATTTTTTTCAGGTGCCCCGGAACTTTTGTAAAATTAATTGCAAACTTTTGGAACTTTTTTTAAATTTAAAAAAATTAGCAACTCTTTTAATTTTGCAAAAATAAAATTTTAATTTTTACACGTATTAACACTTTACACTTTACATTTATACTTTTTTACTTTTTTTTATTTCCGCTTGTCCATCTAATTGCTCGAAAATTTTCGAAAATAATTGGTTAATCATATCTGAAAATAAGAAAAAAAAATTAGATTTTCGAAGGTCTTTTTCTGTTGTAGATTTTATGAAACTTACCGCCTCCAGCTTCTTCGCCTGTAGCTATTCCCAAAAAAATATCTACGGTAGAATTGGACTTTCGCTCTTTTTGCGGAATATTGTTTTTGATAGGTTCGGTGAGTGGAATGTATTTTGATGGTTTTGACTGCTGTTGAGCGCGCTGCAGTCTTTCTTCATAACGCGCCACAAGATTTTTCGTTTGTTCCTCGATTTTTTTATCTGAAGTTAAACACAAATTTTTGTTTTAGGCGTAAATTACAATTTGCACATAAAATGTTAGCGAGATCATGATTTTATTATAGATTGTTTGGTGTTTTAAAATAAAAAAAGATACTTACGATCAAAAGGTTTTGAAGGATAAATTTTATCCAAAAATTTTAAACTTTCCATTTTAAAGATTAAATATTTTTTTGACACTTCTTGTTTTGCGGAATGATTGTCCGGGATACTAGAATTGTCAACCAAATTTTTCGTTCGCGAATCAATCGAATTCAGAACTGATGCACCCCGTCACTTTCAAAAGCACAAATAAAATATGAAATCGAAGTTTGAATTTGACGCGGAGGGGAAAGTCAAGCGAGCAAGGTACCTCTTGTAGGTACTTTAAGGGTGGTCCAATCAGGAGACCCCCGCTTGCCTGCCCCGTGATTTTGTTGTTGTTTGATTTGAATGCGTTCGTGATCCCTGTGATGTGTTGTTTGATTCATTTTTAAGTTAAAAAAGTGGTTTTCAGGTTTTTCGATAAAGTTTGTTTCTCTGTTTCGAAAAGTGGACGACTGCAAGATTGTTTTCGGTTTGTTTCTTTCTGTGAATTATTTTTTTAAAGATTTTGGTCATTTTTTAACTTTGTTTTTCTGTTTTTAGACGAAGTTTTTTCTTGATCAACTTGTGGGGGATCAACTTTCCGTGAAGCGGCAGGGCGTTGATGAGGAATTCTTGAAGGACTGACTTCAAAGTGTTGTGTTTGAATTTTGAAAAACATTTTGTGGTAAAAAAGTTATAGAAAAGATGGAAATATTAATTAAACTTCCTCCCGAGCTTCAAGAAATGATTATTAAACTTTTGCCAGTGGGGAAGAAGATTTTGCTGGAAAAATTAACCTTTGGAAGTGAAAAAACTTTGAATGAGAAATTGGTTGCCAGCGAGAAGTTATATTCTGCTAAAGATGGTAGCTGGAAGGAAAAAATCGAATCTGTTGTCAATTACAATAAATTTATACAGCAAAGATTTGCATTTATACTTGACGAATTAATTAAAGATAGAATTTATGAGGAGGACTTTTTGAGCGCGGTCACTTTATGCACCAGAAAGGAAAACCGCCTTGATGAAATTGCAAATATAGTTAATACTTTGGACAATGATGTTGTAAAATCTATTGATGATTAATAAAAAGATTATATTAAAAATAATTTTTTTCTTTAAGGGTTTAAGGTGCAGACCTAACACGGTCCAGCTTAAAATATTTTCCATTGATTTTTTTCCTTTTTTCATTTCCTTTTTTGGGAAGACCTGAACTCGGTCCAGCTTAAAATATTTTTCATTCAAAACATTGTGTTTTTAAGATTTTTTCGGTTCCCAAGACCGCTGTGCCAGTCGTGAAAAAACAGTGGTTAAGATGAGGTGTATTTTAAGTAACGCTTACTTTATAAGTCCGAGACTTATCGCAGTTACCGGTTTAAAATGTTTCGGGGAAAACTTTGAGACGATCATCGGTTTGGTCTCCGGAGCTGAGGAGATTGTTCTGTGTGCGGGGGATTGGATAAGGCTGATGAACTCGAAGAGAGATATGGATTTGTATTTCCTAGGGTTTGCACCGTTGGACTTGAATCTCAGTTTTCCAGACTTTGAAATTTTGTTCGCGAACCATGGAGAGAAACAAATTGTAATAAGATCGAAAAAGACGTGGTCATTTATTCGTTTATCAGAGTCGGAATTTTCAAAACTATACGATTTTTCGGATTGTATCGATAGTTACATTCAAAAGCTTTGTTCGAAAAGAAGTTTTTCGAATTTCCGATTTTTTGAACTCGTACAATGCATAAGTCAAACAATTAAAAATAAACAGACTGGTTCAGATGTGGAATCTATTAAAGCGGAATTGTCGAATTGGCAGCCTGAAGATCATGTGACGCGTGAAATTAAGGTTGTCTACAAAGATTATATAATCCGCGAGATTCGGAAAAAAGTTGAGAAGCATAATCATAATGAGCATGTACGTGCTACTTCGTATGACGAAAATATCGACGTTCCCTTTTGATGATTTCTGCATAAAAAGGGGATTGATTGCTTATTTTCAATCATTTCGTCTTCGTTTTTCATTCGATTAATAAAATGACTGTTTCGTTTATTGAAGTGCAGGGATTTAGGTCGAGCACAAATGCTTTTTTAGTGAAAGAATTAGCTATTCTTAAGGAAAATTCATCATGCTCTTTTTTGTTTGAACCGCCATTCCCTGAATCGGAGCTGTCTAATAAAGCAAGATCGGCGAATCGCTATTGTACAAAGTATATTCACGGCTTTGACTGGAATCATGGGGACGTGCCATATGAACAACTCGAGGATATTGTAAGAAATAATTGCCTTGATTCGGAAAAAGTAATTTGCAAGGGATCGGAAAAGGCTGCATTTTTGAAAAAAATCATTGGTAAGGAGGTGATTGATTTCGACGAAATTTTATTAAAAAAAATGGAGCAACTTACAACGTCAAGCGTCATTGAATGCCCATATAACCATCATGGATTTAGATGTGCAATTGAGAATGCATATAAATTATATGAGTGGTATAAAAAAAATAAAAAATGTATTGATTATTATAGTTTTAAATAAATGTTATAAATTCCAACAAGAGTTTATTTTTTCTTTCCTTACCATAAAATAAATTAACGAAAACATTTAATACCATTAAGGGTGTATGTTTAAATAAATAAAAAACTCCTTGAAAGCTTATTAAGGGTGCAGTTCTCACGATCAGAGGATGGATTGTAAAATGTCATAAAACTGATTATTGCCGGAGGAAAGCAATAATCAAATGGCTTTGCATCTAATAAATTCTGAATGAACGGTCCACCTGATAAGGGATGTTATATGTAACATCATTTATTTTTTTCTTCGTCTACTTTCATAAAAAATAAATTAGAAAAATATTTGAAATTATTAAGGGGGTAGTTCTCACGATCAGAGGATGGATTGTAAAATGTCATAAAACGGGTTATTGGCGGATGAAAGCAATAATGAATTTGCTTTGCATCTAATAAATTCTGAATGAACGAACCACCTGATAAGGGATGTTATATGTAACATAATTAATTTTTTCTTCGTCCACTTTCATAAAAAATAAATTAGAAAAATATTTGAGACTATTAAGGGTGGAAATCCCACGATCAGAGGATGGATTGTAAAATGTCATAAAACGGATTTACTGTCGGAGGAAAGCAATAATCAATTGGCTTCGCATCTAATAAATTCTGAATAAACGAACCACCTGATAAGGGATGTTATATGTAACATAATTAATTTTTTTCTTCGTCTACTTTCATAAAAAATAATTGCATCTCATTTTTGTGGGATTATGTTTAGCGTCTTTTTTATTAAACTTTTTGGAGGGGGAAGCCAACCATTCAATGAAATTTGGCCACAGGAACTCTTTTTCGGATAATGCCTTGCTTTTTAATAAGTTTAACACAAATTTTTTTCTTCCCCCCTTTTCGTGAATATAAGTTTTGGTAAGCTTAACATAGTTTCCGATTTTTTTCCGTCTGGGCCCCCAATCATTTTCGGGTGATTTTTTTAAAAGTCACTTTAGGGGTGATCTTTTGCTTAATATAAGCTTTACATACGTTTTTTCCTTTTCCCCTTTTCTCGAATTTAATTTTTTGGTAAGCTTAGTATTGTTACTGATTTTTTCTGCTTCAACCCCAGTCATTTTCGAGTTACTTCAAAATAAACTTTGTATCTGCTGGCACCCCTCCCCAATTTTTTCCTTCTCGTAAGCTTACAATGCACCGCTTGATTTCTTCCCCTTTGTCTCGTTTTAGCTGGACCGAAGAATTTTTTCGTTTTCCCTTTCTCATTGATTTTTTCCACCTTTGTCTCATCGTAAGCTCAGCATATATTCGGCTTTTTTCGGTTACTATCTTTTTGGAAGAAGCCGATCTTCTAAATTATCTTTACACAGGAAAAATTCGTTTTTCCAAATTTCTGCTACTCTTAATAAAAGCAGCTTCCCTTGCTACGAAAATTCAGATTCCGTGTGCCTTTTGGATACGATTTTTTGGATTATTTCTCTGGATTACCTTGTGGATAAAATCTTTCCGGTTAAGTTTTTTCGGTGGTTTTAAGTTTTTTCGACGTTTTTAAGTTTTGCCGTGTCCTTTTGGATACGATTTTTTGGATTATTTCTCTGGATTACCTTGTGGATAAAATCTTTCCGATTAAGTTTTTTCGACGTTTTTAAGTTTTGCCGTGTAATCATGGATTCGTTAGCTGCAACAATTAATGCTTGTGCAAGATATCCGACTCGACACCATTCAGACTTAAAGAAAGATCAAAAATATGAGGTTATTGCTATGGAAAAAAAGTTGTGCAAAAAATGGGATCGAGACGGTAAAGGGAAGCAATTAGTGTTAGTTACTTGCGTCGATGATGAGACGAATGAAAAATTTAAGACCTTTTTACCTCTTTCGTACTCAAGTAAAATAAGTGATGAATTCGTCGATCAAATTAATGAAAAGCTTACCCGCCTTCGTCTCATCTATCGAGGCAGTGTACCGTCAATGAACGATAAGCAAACGGCAGTATTCGAGGCTGAAAGTTTTTAAATGTGCAACAGAAAATTTTTGCAATCAAAAACAATGTATAAAGATCTGGTGTATTTCACAAACGATTTCCAACCGCCAGGTACACCGGTAAAAAAAGTGTTTGTAAATGACCTTACGTACGACGGAAGGTTTTTTTTGTGGAAAAAAGTGAGACGGGTAGAGCAAAAGAACCCGAATGACGACATTTTCGTTAAGTTTGAACTTTTTTATTTTCGTCCGGTTGACGGAGAAATTTATGAAATGTTTTTTCATCGAAGCCTTCTGGCTTGTATACATTTTCGGTGTGGGTTTTTCAGAATGTTTTTAAGGATTTTAAAATACAGATTTGAAGTGGAAAAGTTGCAGATTCCGTTCCCCGTCGTGGAGTGTGGTTTTAAAGCCACAATATATTTAAAACCGAAATTACTCTCTTTGGAAGAGTCATGTTTTGTTGCTTCGATCAAAAACATTGGGGATAATCTCCTCTTACCGCGTAGATTAAACAATCAACTTCTCCAAAGATATAACAAACGATTTTATAACACGGGGGACAGTGACAGCGATAGCAACTCGGAACTTTAGAGTGCAATGTTTTTTGAAGAAACCGACAAAGTTTTCGGGAAAAACCGTATAGTCCGAGGGGTCGTAAAAAACAATTTAGACATACTCGACCCCGAGAAATTTTTAAATGAGTGTAAAGACATTTTTATAAAAAAGTGTAAAGATATCCTACGCGATAGGATATGTGTTAAAGTGAACGTCGAACTCGAGACTCTATACATAATTAAAAAAGGTGACGACGAAATTTTGAGAGATTTTCATTTTATTACTCGGATGAAACCGATTTCACGAGGAGAGGATCTGGATATCTTTTTCAACGAGGAAGTAAAAAAGGACCTTCTTGACAGGATTTTGGAGTTTGATTTACTGGAGTCAGGTAAGGCTCTTGCTCGAATCGAAAATTTATTTATAATTTTTTGTAAATTTGATCCGTTTAACGCTGGCTCATCATACATTCCTCTCCCCCCAAAAATAGCGGTAAAAAAAGCTTGCATTAATGTAAAAAATAATGACAGTGCCTGTTTCGCTTGGTCAGTTGTTAGTGCTCTTTTTCCCGTTGCCAAAAATTCTGATAGAGTTTGCTCGTACCCTCATTTTACGGAAGTGTTAAAGCCGAAAAATATATTATTTCCAATACATTTTAGGGATATTCCAAAATTTGAAAACTTAAATAACGTCTCGATAAATGTGTATGAGCTTGATAAAAATAATTCTATAAAGGGGCCTGTTTATTATACAAAAAAGAAACAAAATCGGCATGTTAATTTATTACATTTTGGGAGAAACGGGAAATATCATTATTGTTGGATTAAAGATATGGGTAAGCTTTTGAATAAACAACTTTCAAAGTATACTCATAAAATTTTTGTTTGCGATCGATGTTTAAATTATTTTAAGACAGAAGAAAGATTAATTGATCACGAAAAGATGTGTCGTGAAGTCGGGGGACCAGTAAAAATCGATTTTCCAAAAAAAGGTGATGATATTTTAAAATTTAAACATTTTGAGAGGAAGCTTTCTTTACCATTTTGTATTTATATGGATACTGAATGTCTTCTTGTTAATTTGGCTGGACCTGAAAATAGACCGGATGGTTCTTATTCACAGAAAAAACAGTTTCATGTACCGTATGCAATGGGGTGGGGTTTAAAGTATTTTTTATCCGATATTTTTGAAACAGATTTTTTTCAAACGATCACTGGTCCACATTGTGTAGAAGAATTTATTCTAAAACTGAAAGAGGTTGCACGACTTGTTCATATAATGTATGATAATAAAGCACCTTTGGTTATGTCAAAGCAGGATGAGATCGATTTTCAAAACACAACGGTATGCCACATTTGCGAAAAACCTTTTACAGAAACTGGTCAAGTCAAAGTTCGAGATCATGAGCATTTTATTGGGATCCCACCAGATTTTAAGTTTAAAGAGAAGTATAAAGAAATAAAGTCGAATTACAGGGGTGCAGCTTGTCAATCTTGTAACGTTAATTTTTTCCCACCGAAAATGGTAACTGTTTGGGCTCACAATGGGTCTGGCTACGATTTTAAAATATTAATAAGAGCGATAATAAATGCAGATCCAAAGGTTGAAATTTCTTTAATACCGATCAACATGGAAAATTACATTTCTTTTTCATTAAAATATTCAGGGGTGGAATTTAGATTTTTAGATTCTTGTCGATTTTTGCAAAGCTCATTAGAAACGTTAGTATCAATTACTGATAAATCCGAATTAAAATTAACAAAAAAGTTTTTTGGGGATAAGTTCGATTTAATGTCTGCTAAAGGCGTTTTTCCTTATGAGTATGTTGACTCATTTGAAAGATTGAGGGAAACTTCACTCCCCCCAAAAGAAGCATTTTATAGCTCGTTATCGGAAACACATATAACTGATGAAGAGTATGAACATGTGCAAAAGGTATGGGAAGAAATGGGCTGTGAGACTTTGGAGGATTACGCACTACGCTATCTAGAATCGGATATTACACTTTTGGCAGATGTTATGGAAAGCTTCAAAAAGCTTTGTATGAAAACCGATGGATTAGACCCGAATTTTTATTTTACTTTACCTAGTTTAGCTTATGACAGTATGTTGAAATTAACAAAAGTTGAAATTCAACTTCTAACAGACATTGATATGCTCTTATTTTTCGAAAAAGGGATGAGAGGGGGGCTTTCTGTTTGTTCACACAGATATTCAAAGAGTAATAACAAGTATATGAAAAATTATGATCCAAATGAACCGACAGTTTACACATGGTACTTGGATGTTAATAATTTATACGGGTGGGCTCTGTCTCAAAAGTTACCGCTGAATAATTTCAAGTGGGAACAAAATGATATAGACATTGATCTTGTTGATACGAGTAAAAAGGGTTACATGATTGAATGCGATCTTTCGGTTGACCCCAAGGATTTTGATCGGTTGAAAGATTTTCCTCCGGCTCCAACTAGAGAGATTCCTCCGGGGAGCAAAATTCCCAAACTTTTGGCTACTTTAGAACCCAAAAAAAATTATGTCGTTCATATAGAAACGTTAAGAGTATACCAATCGTTGGGGGTAAAGATAGATAAAATATATAAGGTTTTGAGTTTTAATCATTCTGCTTGGATGGCCCCTTATATAGAGTTCAATACGTCATTCCGTGAAAAAGCAAAAAGCACATTTGAAAAAAATTATTATAAATTAAAAAATAATGCTGTTTTCGGTCGAAGCATGATGAATCTACGAGGTAGACGTAAAATTAGGTTAGTTCGAAAGTGGGAGGGTAACTTTGGTGCTAGAAAGTGTATTGCGAGCCCGAATTTGGAAAGAATTAAAATATTTTCAGACAATTTAGTTGCCATTGAAAGTAAAAAGTCCAAGATCTTATATAATTCTGCTTATTTCCTGGGGGTCTGTACTTTGGACATTAGTAAAAAGCTCATGTTTTCATATCTCTACGATGAAATTAAGCCTTATTTCGGGGGTAAATTAACAACTTGCTATACAGATACGGACTCTTTCATTTTTTCTGTCAAAAATCTTGATGTGTATGAATTTATGAAAAAAAGGTCGGACTTGTTCGATACTTCCGATTTCGATCCAAACAATCCGTATGGGATCCAATTATTGAATAAGAAAAAACTTGCCTTGCTAAAAGATGAGGCTGCGGGTAGGCAAATAGATGAATTTATCGGGTTGCGCAGTAAGCTTTATAGCATAAAGTTTGATGGTGATGAGGATGAGTCCAGCGTAATTAAAAAAGCAAAAGGGCTGAGAAAGCCCGCTGTACGTAAGCTTTCCCATAGTGACTATAGATTGTGTTTATTTCAAGGTTTAAATCCGGATTATACACCTATATATAAGAAACAACGAGTCATTCGCTCAGACCATCATTTCCTATTCACCGTGGAAGAGAACAAATTAACTTTATCCGCAAAAGACGACAAAAGAAGCATTTGCGAGGATGGCATCGCCACTCTTCCCTTTGGCTACGAGAAAAAAAGTGCGGTTTGACGATTGTCCTGTTATTTTTTATTTTAAAAAAACTTTGCGAGTGGATAGTGGTAGTGAAAAATTGGACAAAATTAGGTTTAAAAACCGAATAAAAAACCTTGAAAAACAATTAAAAGACTTGTTATTGGAAAAATTAAAAACAAACTAAAATGGAAGAGGGACCTTTTTATTACGTTTCTGATTTTATAAAAGCTTTCGTCGTTTTTGAGCGGGAAGCAATAATGATCCGTTTACAAAAATCTAAGGAAATTATAAATATTTCTCTAGAAGACTGGCAAACTTTATTGTCAGATTCGCTAATTATTAAACATTTTATGAAAAAATCAAGACGAAATTGTATTTTTGTAAATGAAATAGATTCCTGCCTTTGCGGCAAAAGCCACGTTAACTGGGGGATTGCGGATGATAGGTTTAAGAAGTATCCGGTTCTTTTTAATTCAATCTCCGTAAAATTTATGGGGAAGTGTTTAGTATTATCGGAGAAGAAAGGTGGTACTCATTTTGTAATTTCATATTATGGTTTTTCTAATCTTGTTCGAGCAAGAAATAAAATAAATAAAAACATTAATAAATTTTGTGGTGAAAAAATTCAAATGGAAGAATCTTTTGATGAAGATTTTAGTGATGATGATGATGATGACAATGATGAAGAACAATGGCTTGAAAAAAAACTTGATTTAATTTTTGAGTGTGGTCAATATAACGATGATGAGGGGGCAAGAATTTTAAAAGACAAAATTAAAAGCGAATATGAGAAAAAAAACTTTGTGCTAAATAAAATTAAAAAAATTTTTGAAAAAAATTAGGTTAAAATAGGATAAGAATTTAGATTAAGATGACTAGATTTAAGGGAGGGAAAAAATAGGTTAAGGTAGAGTAATAACATTAAATAAAAAAATTGTATTCAAAAAAAATTTAATAAAAAAGTAATGTAAATTTAAACAAAATCTTTTTTATTTATCCAATATTTTCCAGGAAACCCTAAATACGAAACTTGAATTTTTGAACCCTTTTTCTTAAAAACTCGATCAATGAGATAAGTATCCGGATATTTTGTAGCTTGAAGCTCCTCTTCGTAAAATCTACCTTTGATTTTTTCTCCGTTCAAGTCTTCGAGGAGATAAGTTCGAGGATTCGATAGTTTAACTTCAGCGATACGATAAATTTCAAAAGTATAATTTTGCGTATATCCTTTTTCAAATAAAAGTTTTTGTCGAGAAAGTCTCACATATTGTCCAACTTTAAATTTCGGTTTTTTTCGAACTATTTTAACTTGTTTGTAAACATTTTTTAAAACCTCCTCTTCGTTATCACTATTAATATCGGCCGGTGCCATACGAATCGTTCTATGAAAGGAGTGCAAGTATTTATCCATCACTAGAGGCACGAGTTTTGTCCACTTCACATTTCCAGCTCGCACATACTCCTTCTCCAGTAGCTGCCTTAAAGTTCTATTAAAACGTTCTACAATGACAGCCTTAAGCCCGCTATGAGTCGTGTAGTGGGTAATTTTATATTTTTTCATCAACGCTTGGAAACGGGAATTGAAGAATTCCTTGCCTTCATCCGTAAAAATGTGCTTTACCCGACCCGGAGGACCTATTTCTTCCAAAATTTTTTCCATGGCAGCTGTCACGGTTCCAGCCCCTTTATCTTTCAGGGGGATGCTCCATGCCCACTTGGACATATTATCGATCGTGGTGAGTATGTATTTGTAATTATTGTTTTGTTTCGCATATTTTTGCATATCAACCAGATCGGCTGAGAGAGTTTCAAATCTTCCTTTTACAACAACTTTTAATCGAGGATATTTTCTCCTAGCTTTTTTAAATAATTCATCGATGATCTCGTCTCGTGCAGTCATGATGATAAACTGATTTAAATTAAAACTGCAATCACCTTTTTAAACGCAATCGCAACGAACTATTAGTTCAATATGATTTGTTCTTTTTTTGCGATTTTTCTTTCGAAAAAACCGAAGATCCGCTCCTTCTGGGATTGAATGAAAACTTCCATCCATAAATGTATCCAATACATGATCGTTGAGCTCAACGCCTAAATCGTAATAATCCCCTGTATATTTACTGATTTTTATACTAACATTATAAAGGAAGCGATACTCTGTGATATTCCACGGCATGACTTGGAAGTATTTCGAATCCTCAGCAGCTTCCAACCTTAATGTTAAAATAGAACAAATCTGCAAGATATTGTTGTCAACATAACGTTTATTCGCAGCATCGATATCGATGACTGGCAAACTAAGATTCGTAATTCGGCGTTGATTCATGTCAATATCAAATCTAATATTCATAAAATTCTTTACAGAATCAGCCACATCGGTTTTAAAAATATTGTCCACATATTTTTTGTTGACTGCATCACCATCCTCAACGGCATTACCAACATTCTTGAGTCTATTATTTTTTACATCTAAATTCATCGCAGGAAATTCACGAAATTTTGATAAAACTAAAGCGTCCACATATCTCTTATTGCTAGCGTCATCTTCAAATACAGGGTTATCGACATTTACTATTCTTTTCAAATGAGCACTGAATTGATCTTCTTCGTTCAATGAAATAAAATGAGTCGATTTCTCAGACATTAATTCATCCACATATTTTTTATTAGCTGCATCGAAATCCTCGGTGGGTTCACCGACGTTCTTTAATCTGTTGTATTTAACATCCAAATTCATTTCGGGGAATTCACTAAGTTTCGACCAAATCTTGACATCGACGTACCTTTTATTAGCTCCATCGTCATCGAAAACTGGATCAGAGACATTAACGATTTTTTTCAAGTCAGCATCATAATGACCACTGCGATTCATTGTTAAAAAATTTTTTGCATTTAGTACCCTGTTAATCATTTGACGAATCCAGAATTCGGAAGCGAATCCTTTTTGACGGTGGTTTAGTTCAATCCCAAATTTACTGAGCGGCATTTTACACAAGCCCCAATTCCTCCAATTCTTCCAAAATTGCAATGATTTCGTTTTCGTGAGCAGATGATCCACTTTCCCGCGATGCAATCAGCAAACGAAGCCTGTTCAAAAGCTCGTTTGGATCGTCGAAATACTTGTATTCAACCGAAGAATTCGGTCGATGAGTTTTAAATAAACCGCTTCCTTTTATATTAAAAATTTTGCGAAAGATTCGCGTATATTTATGACCGGTAGTTTTCACGATCTCTCTTTCAGGAGAGTAGTTTATTCTATGAGCAGAAGTTATCTCGAGAATCTTTTTATATCTTTCCAAGTCTTCTTCCGTATAAAGACCAGGACTTTTTTTTACAATGAGTTCGTACAGGCCTTTGCTTCCCTCAAATACTATGTTGTCGATAATTAAATCGTTTCCGCTGAACTGCACCTGTTTTGAACCCAAGTAAATAGCATTATCGATTGGGCGAAGACCATACGAATGATCGAGGACCTTCGCGTTTTGATTAACAAGAGCCAAATATTCTTTAGGAAGGTAACCAAACTGACGAACACTTTTATACGGTGAAACATGAGCGACCGGTGCTTGCAGTTGTTGCTGAGACGGAGGCTGCTGCTGCTGCTGTTGTTGTTGTTGTTGTTGTTGTTTTTGTTTTTGTGGTTGTTGTTGTTGTGGCGCCGGCTGCTGTTTAAGCATTTCTTTTAAAGGTTTTGTGATTGGATCAAAAGTTTCTTCCAATACTTTACTAGTATCGAATTTATCTTTCTTAAGAGCATAATACTTTTTTTTAATATTCTCTCGAGCTTCAATGATGTCTCTTGCAACGTCCATTTTGATCGACTGAAGACAGTGTCCTATCTTACACTTTATTTAAAGAGAAAAAAATTCATCAAACCCTTTTCTAAAATTATTATTGTCTTTATCAATAACGATAAAACCAAACGGGACACTCCAACACATTCCACACATTTTTTTAAACATTGTCCAATCCACTTGAGCGTTAACATGCTCGTCATAAACATGACGAAGATTTTTATCATCTTGTTTAAATAAAATGATGAAATTTGCATTATCCCGAATTAGCTGTTTCGGTATTTTTGAATAAGTCTGTCCCAAATAAAAACAATCAACTTCATAATGACGTCCAAAACTAAAATATTGCATTATAGGGATGTGAGAACTCCCTGCCAAGTCGTCGAATATAAAAATCGAATGAGGAAGCGGTTTTTCTGGTGCATCTTCAGCATTGCGAAATCCGTGAAAGGTAATTTCTTCAAGAGGTTCCAGAATTTCCTTCAAGCGCTGATACTTGTTTTGTTCTAAAGATTTCGACCATATGTATACATTTTCAAATCGAAGTCCGTTGGGGTGAATGAGGAGAGACATTAAAGCATTGGTCTTGCCGCAATTTGAAGGTCCCACAATCAATGCTCTTATGCTATGAGGCAAAAGCTCCCCGTGCCTTTTAGTTAGACTTTTTTCTTCTGCAGAATCATAATTTTCCACCGGTAAAGAACATTCTGGATGTTTTATCAACTTCATCCTGAATTAAACTAACCAAAAAAGCTATATAAACATTAGTTTTTATTTCTTTAGCTTCATTCTTTGTTATGGGATTGTTGAATACACTTATCAACAATCTCCCGTTCGAAGCTCACATTCCAGGCTATTCATATTGCGGGCCCGGAACAAAGCGCTCTCGCTTATTGCGTGACGAAAAAGGTGTGAACTTTTTGGACGAAAGCTGTAAAAAGCACGATAAAATATACGCTCAGTATCCAAACGATCTTCAAAAAAGACACGCAGCCGATCGAGAATTAGCTGAGGCAGCTTGGACCGTTGTTAAATCACCAAATTCAACATTAGCAGAAAAAGCTGCAGCTTGGGCAGTCACAACCGCAATGAAAGCTAAAGTTAAATTTGGATTAGGAACGAAAAAAAGAAAAGGGGCGAAAAAAGTTAAACGAGGAGGTATCCTCCCACTTCTCCCCATTTTCGCTGGATTATCAGCTCTTGGAGCTTTATCAGGTGGGGCAGCAGGCATTGCAAAAGCTGTAAAAGATGGGCAAGCCAAAACAAAAGAGTTAGATGAACTTAAACGTCACAACAAGCATATGGAAGCGATTGCGATGGGGAAAGGGATGATTCTTAAACCTTACCTTAAAAGAGGATCGGGAGTAAAACGAAGGAAGACAAAAAGAAAAAACTAAGTTATCTGCCTCGGAGACCATTATCAAACATAGATTTAATGAAGTATGGGAAAGACATTCCATATTTCAGAGGTGTTTTCATGTTGGACACGTTACCTAAAAAACCATGGAAAAATGAAAGCGCAATCCTGAATCTTGGAAAAAGTAATACGGACGGAAGCCATTGGGTTTGCTACAGAAAACGAGGACACCAAGTCTTATATTATGACAGCTTTGGAGATCTTCCGCCTCCGATTGAGCTTTCAAACTACCTTAAAGGATCAAACATAAAATACAATCATGAACGTCATCAAAAATTTCGCGAAACGAACTGCGGAGCTTTGTGCCTAAAATTCTTATATAATTACAAATAAATGGTTTAAGCCGATATCAGTATGTCTCGAACAATCACCTTGTCAGGAACTTCTTCAATTTTATCAGCGACTTTTGTTCAACCATTAATCTTCAACGATGAAAAGGAATATGGGATCGGGTTGGCGGATTTCCATACATACCATACGATTGCAAACGTAAATGAATCTAACAACATCATAAAGATCGGAAGACATTATATGGAAATACCGAAAGGAAGTTGGGAAATCGATGAGCTAAACATATGGATTAACAACGAACTAAAAAACAGAACACCGATCGCCGAAAAAGATACTTTCTTTCTGCGCGGGAATTTAAACACGATGAAATGTGAAATGAAAAGTGACACCGATGACATCGATTTAACTTCTCCTACATCCATAGCTCCTCTCCTAGGATTTAAAAAAAAAATTTACAATGCCTTTTTAACACATCAATCGCAAGAGACCGTAAAAATAATGGGGGTGGATGATATAAGAATAGAATGCAATATTGCAACCGGCTCATTTGTTAACGAACAACCCTCGAACATTATTTACGCATTTTATCCGGACGTGCCACCAGGCTACAAAATAATTCAACGACCTTCAACGATAATTTATTATCCGCTTAATACAAATACTATTTCAGAAATTAAAGTACGGATTCTAGATCAGGAGAATAGGTTAATCGATTTTCGAGGTGAAAGAATAACTTTAAGATTACATTTTAATCAGCTATGATCGTCTATAAAAGAAAAAAACAGAAAAAATGCAATCCATTCCTTCGAAAAGTATCAAGGAGTGCACAACGCAACGCGACAGTGAAACTTGGTTTGACGAAAACCAATGCGGGATTTCTGAAATCATTACGTCAAGAGTTGAAAAAAAGAAGAAGCTTACTTGTTTCACAATAATAATAACTCGATTTTGCAAATTAATTTGTCATGGAAGATATTCTAAATATAGAGGAGGATATAGTGTTCGACGATTCAATCGCAAGATTTCAACATCATATAATTACACCTCAAACAGGAAGTAGCTATGGACACCTTGCAAAAATTTCATTGGAATTTAGCAACTTAAACGTGAGTACTCTCCCTTCGGAAAGCTACATATACTTGGAAGGGACATTCATAGCGACAACGACAAAAACAGCCCCTTCTCGATCACGGATTTCAAACAATGGCTTCGCTTACCTTTTCGATGAAGCTCGATACTCAATTCACGGAGTCGAAATTGATCGAACAAGGAATGTGGGGATGACAAGCACCATGAAAAACTACGTATCACTAAGCCCATCTGAAAGCGAAGCAATGGTCAACTCAGGATGGGACCCGGAACACGATTATGACAGTTGTGTTGACAAAGATGGCAATTTTAGTGTATGCATCCCTTTGCGAACAATATTCGGATTCGCAGAGGATTACCGCAAAATCATGGTTCATGCCAGGCAAGAAATATCTCTCCTAAGGGGATCGGACGACAAATACTGTTACGAACTAACGGATCCCGCTGGAGCCGTGGAAGAATGCTCAATAACACTTACTCATGTCAGTTGGAGACTACCGTTTGTTCTGCCGGCTCCAAAGCCTAACCTTGACATTCTTCACAAAATTGAAAAGGGTCGCACAGTAAAACTAGCCTTCAGGTCGTGGGAATTATTCGAATGGCCGCAAGTTCAAGCTTCCGACAGTCAAGTGTGGAGCATAAAATCAACAACTGAATTAGAAAAACCTCGCTACGTTATTGTTGGATTTCAGACTGGAAGAAAAGCAAAACAAACAAACAGCGCTTCCGAATTCGATCATTGCTCATTAACCGACATGAAATTGTACATTAACGAAGAATCGTACCCTTACGAAAATTTAAATGTAGATTTTTCCAAGAACCGTTTCGCAGTCCTGTTCGACATGTATACGAAATTCAGAAAAAGCTACTATGGAAAAGGTATAAAACCTCTGCTACAACCATCAACGTTCAAATCAAAAGCACCTTTAGTCGTCATCGATTGCTCAAAACAAAACGATACTTTAAAATCGGGACCGGTAAATTTCCGATTAGAATTTAAATCAAGCGTTAATTTCCCGCCAAACACAGCAGCTTATGCTCTAGTAATACACGATAGAATCGTGGATTATAATCTTCTTGATAATACTGTAACAAAACTCTAATTTTTAACAATAAAATTTTTTTTAAAAAAAATAAATGAAGAGTCTTTTTTTATTTAAACCAATAAGATTAAAGGGGGTGGTCCAAAACCTGAACCAGTGACGTGATACCCGAATCAACCCTTATACCTTTAAAATTAAGTGGTTTCATTTTAGTTGTTTTTGTGCTGCATCGAAATCGTGAGGATGTCCGGTAAGTATTCACAGTACATTTGTTTTATTTTTTTTAAGAAATAGTTTAAAAATAATTTTTTTTTAAGGGAACGTACAAGACAATGAAATAAGTTCGTGTTGGAGCATGGAGGTGGCGGAAGGGATGGACGAGGAGCTTTATGAAGTATTAAGAGATTATTTAGACAGGGTCCCAACCCGTGATGTTTATTGGGACCCTGATTTAGTCCTACGGGAAGACGAGAACGGGGTGGGCTCTAGTGAGGACCTCGTTCACAGGTTAATCGCATACCGATCAAGGGAACGGGACACCAGACCGTACGTGCCGGAGGACGATGCCGGCGTTTCATCGTCTGACATGCCGGTAAGAAAAGCAGTGGTAGTCACACTGCCTCAAAAGTATAAAAATTTGAAATTATATTTTTTTATTTTTTATTTCAGATTGAAAATTTCGAGGATTCGGAGGACCTCGACACCGAAGATTCGCATTCGGATTCGGAAGACCTCGACACCGAAGATTCGGATTCGGAAGATGAGCTGGAAATGGTAAGTTTCAAAAATCGACGGCAAAAAAAAATCCATTCTAAAATCTAATTTTTTTTCTTATTTTCAGATATGATCGACCAATTATTTTCAAGAATTTTGAAAAATTATAAGGACATAAAGTGAACAAGTGAAGTGAATGTAAAAATAATAAGTGTAAAAATTAAAATCTAATTTCGTAAAATAAAAAAGTTCCTAATTTTTAAAAGTTAAATTAATTTTACAAAAGTTCCGGGGCACCTGAAAAAAATTCCGCGATACCACAATTAGATAAACAAGAATTTGAATTTTAAAAAAGTTCCAAAAATTGCTAGGTTAAGTGTAGGTTTGACCGATCGGATTTTCGCCAATGATAATTACAACGTGTGATCAACCTTGGCGACAATTTACATAAAAGTTTGCAGCACCAGTGGGGGCACCTGCGGAAATTTCCGTAATACCACAATTAAAAAACACTCGTATCATTTTTTTTTCTAACCCCCAACCCCTTATCGACAAAACTCCACCCCTTACATACAACCCACAATTAAAAAACACTCGTATCATTTTTTTTCTAACCCCCAACCCCTTATCAACTAAACTCCACCCCTTACATACAACCCACATAGACTCCTCCCAAAATAATACTTAGCTTATGTATTTTTGAGCCAGAAACGACCCATCTTTCACTACTAATGGGGATAGAATGGCCTTCATAAGGTTTATATCTCCCAGGCGATTAGATTGGGGATCGATAACCGTAATAATACAATATGCACATCAGTTTGCAATTGCTGTTATGGAAAAATTGGTGATCGGTGTCACTTAAGTTATGTAAAGTTATCGCTTGGGCCAGATTTTTTTTGTTGTTTTTTATGAATAGTAAAAAATAGTGTAGTTATTAGGTTTGATTTAACAAGGGTGAGTAATGTGAGTGATATAGGTTTGCATAATTAATTTTTTCTGAATTTTTTTATTGATTCATTTACGGAGAAATTAGATGGACTTTTAATGAAATAAGAAGGCGGTCGATTCGCTTCAAAATATTTCAAGGAGATTTCGAAAAAATTATTTTGTTAGGTGAGAGGCGGCGTTTTTCCTCAAAATTTTATTTACGGAAATTTTGTAAAAATGGCTGTAATAATTTTTGTAATCTTATTTATGGCTTGGATGATAAGTTTCTCTAAACTACTTTTCTTGAATGAGTTTTTTCAAAAATTTGGTTTTAGTGAGAATGTTTCAGTTCACCAAGATTAGAATATTATTCATGGGCTACACAAAGTTTTCTCGGAAATGGTCTTAAAAACTTTGCCCGCTTTCCTCTCCCTGCCCCAAGAATTTTTGCAGGGTGCCGCTCAGGCGCCATTACTAAATGCACGCACCCCTAGTTTCATTTTTTAAAAAAAAGAGATTCAGTGACTATATTTTCGAAAATACGTGTGAGCTTTTTTTTGCTTAGCTTTTAAAAATATTTTATCGTTTCAAATAATGTCTCTCTCAGCTCTAATCAGTGGTTTCAAGTTCTGCATTTCTAAAAATTGGAGTTAGGTTTAACAAGGTTAGGTTATATCGCTTATAAACTTTAAAACCCCAATTCTTTGAAATACGCTGCTACCTTGTTGCGAAAAGCTAATAGATTTTACAATCTTGTTTCTAAATGGCTTTTCAAGGTTCGAAATCTTACTCCCCTAGTTACAATGTAATTAAAAAATCTTGAAGACTTGAACTATAAAAAATAATTTATATGTTGCATCTCGTACTTTTTTTTCTGGCAAAAACTTATATACTTATATCATTCCAAAACGTACAACATAGTTGCATGACCATGACATTCTAATCGGGTAGAGTAATTACTTTAAAAACATGTACAATTAAAAAGTCAGGCTAGTTAGTAAATGCTGATCTAGGCTGCTAAAATCTAATTTGCTACCCCTATCTGCTGCCACGTTAAAATTTCACATTTTTATTAAAAAACTCAAAATGGTTGCTTATTTGGAAATTAGGGGCTACTACTCATTTTTGTAATGTATAAAACTTTAAGCGGAATTATTTTTACTTGATTTTCGTAACCATTTTTTGCCCGAATGCGTTAGGAACAACTGGCACAAGCAGAACAAAAAATATTGAAAAAATCATGTTCATCCCTGTTGCATGGCATGTCAAAGGTAAATTTTCAACTTTAAGTCTGTCCAACCTTAACCATTAAAAATGTCTTCTGCTACCTACTTCCACGTCGAATCTCATTTCGTGTGTCATCCTGCAACAACAACAACAACACGCTTCGTACATTTCGTTTTTAACCTCATCTTTTGCATAAAAAAGGAAAAAAGTTCCTTGACTTTCATTAAAATGCGTTCAGTGTCAGTGTTAGCAAAGGCCAAATTGATAACGTAGCTAAATTTGTAAATATTTACACCCGGATTAGAAATGATTTGTAGTCAACACTTTGCGAGTTATGGTCCATCGGTATGTTTGCAATATATTTATTTCCCAAATCTTTTTTTTCTACTGATGATAACAATCACAAAATTTCCCAAGAAACGATCATAAACGTGGAAAATTATCATTGCATAACCTGATTTTTCTCTTAGTGTTCAACTTTTATTTATTAGAACTTTTTTTTTGCGTGTCGCTTTTCAGGCCAGAGGGTACTGATAATTTTTTGCCTAATTTAACTCGGTCATTTAAAATACACTGATCATTTAATTGCATTTTTTAACGCTCGTGTTTTCATTGATAAAATAAAGTTCAATAAACTTTGCCGGGCTCACCTTGGATTGATTTTTTACAGGGGACGAGGAACCAGTATGGAGATAAAGAGGCTCATCCTTTTCTTTTTCTACTTGATATTGACCGTGGCTTCTGGAGAAGATGATAATATATACCTTCGGATAGAGCAAGGATTATTAAAAGGAAAGAAAATGATATCGAGGAATGGAAGGCAGTTCTATGGGTTTTTGAAAATTCCATATGCGGAGCCTCCACTTGGCCAATTAAGATTCAAAGTAAGTACTAAGGACTTTTTTGTTTTTTGTCGAAACTGCAAGTACCTGATGTGGACACCGGGGCCAAAACCAAGCTAAAAATTTTCTAAATTCTGATGCCAAAGGCATTTGGCTAAAACTGCCAAAGGCATTTGGCTAAAACTGCCAAATGTAATTTTCTGCATTAAAAAAAATAATACATGTAGATCCAATGGCCTAATTGTTGAATGGTATCTTGCTTGATGCCTGATGCCAAATCCCATTAAAATTTCATCATCTTTCCAGCCCTTATTTTCATTTATCAATTAATAACAATTTTTAATTTTATTTTTAAATTATTCACAGGCCCCTCAAGATCCTCCAAACTGGGAAGGCGTTAGAGATGCCACTCAAGATGGCGTCATTTGCACTCAGCGGAATATTTACGTCAAATCTAGATTCTTCCTTTCAGGAGAAGAAGATTGTTTATACTTGAACGTCTACACTCCTCAGGTGAGAAACAATTAAAAAATCAATTATAATTTTAGCCACTTGAAACTTTGTATTAAATAATCTTGAATAGCCAGGAAGTAACCTTGATCGTACACTCATTCTCTCGGAACAAAATGCCCAGTCATCTTTTCGGGCTAATGAGTATTGACATAAATATTTTTCACAGTATTCTTCGGTACTTTTGTTTCAAGGTCAAATAAATCAATCGTCCTTGAAAAGATATATTTTTTTTTTAAATTAATTGATCTTTTTACAGGTTAATCGAACGAAGGAAAATTCACTGCTTCCTGTTATGGTGTTTTTTCATGGTGGTGGATGGGTCACCGGTTCTGGGAACAGCCAATATTATCCCCCGAATTATTTGTTGGATAAGGATGTGGTTTTTGTTGGGCTAAACTATAGATTAGGACCCATGGGTTAGCAAGAAAATTTAAAATCAAAGAAAAATTAAAAAATGTGTTTAAAATAATTTTTTTTGATTTTTTAAAGGTTTTATAAGTATGGAAGACGCGGAATTGCCCGGCAACTGGGGGCTAAAGGATCAGAATAAGGCATTGCAATGGGTTCAGAAAAATATTAAGAGATTTGGTGGAAATCCTAATTTAGTTACTATTTTTGGAGAAAGCGCAGGCGGTTCTAGTGTCCATTTTCATATGGTTTCGCCTTTGAGCAGAGGTAAGCTAACAATAAGTCATGTACAATATTTGATATTTCGCCCGAATAGCTGAGAATGACTTTTTCATGAAGTAAATTCCCATACAGATAATTTTGATGAATATTTATTAAATTTCAGGCTTTACTGATTACTTATTTTTTTCCATCAGGCTTATTTCATCGAGGAATCTCACAGTCAGGCACTGCATTATGTTCCTGGTCCCTTGGCCACCCTGGAGCTACCAGAAACAACACTATGAAGCTAGCTGAACTTTTACATTGTCCCACGTCTCCAACTAAAGCATTAGTTAATTGTCTTCGACAAAAGCCAGCATCAGATATTATTACTCAGGATGTTCAATTTATGGTTAGTGAAAAAATTGGGAGTTATAAAAAGGGCCGAAATTGAAAAGGGTTGAAAAAAATTTTCGACCCTTTTTAATTTCGGCCCTTTTTAATTTCGCCCCTTTTAAATTTCGGCCCTTTTTAATTTCGCCCCTTTTAAATTTCGGCCCTTTTCATTTTCGGCTCTTTTCTTTTTCGGCCCTTTTCATTTTCGGTCCTTTTCAATTTCGGCCCTTTCCAATTTTTAATTTTTTTTTTCGGCCCTTTACTTTTTCGGCCCTTTTCAATTTTTTAATTTTTTTTTCGGCCCTTTTCAATTTCGGCCCTTTCCAATTTTTATTTTTTTTTTCGGCCCTTTTCATTTTCGGCCTTTTTCAATTTCGGCCCTTTCCAATTTTTTAATTTTTTTTTCGGCCCTTTTAAAATTTTTATTTTTTTATTCACGCATAAGTCTCGGGATCTTACACCTCAGTCTGCTCCTCTCGTTTCTAAAATTTTTAATTTTCCATGTTTTAAATTTTTTTTTCAAACCTGTTACGCGTAACTCTCAGCTTTTTAACTCCCAAACGGGACAAAAGAAGTTTCACTTCAAAAAAAGTAACGATATGATTCTGTTTCAGGAGTGGTACAGAGATCCAATGATCCCGTTCAAACCTGTTGTCGAAAAATTTGCCGAGGACGGCCAAGCATTTTTACCTGAACATCCCGAAGATGCCGTTTCTAATGGCAAAGTAGCTCCCGTGCCGTGGATGACTGGACTAAATAGCGGAGACGGAGCTTTACGAGTCGCTGCTATCTACGACGATAACAAATTAGTAGAAGATTTAAATAAAAATTTCGACGAGATCGTACCTATGAGTTTATTTTTTAGAGAGTCAATGACTGATGTTATCGAAATTTCAAAAGAAATCCGAAATTTTTATTTGGGGAATCATCAAGTTGATAATAACACGCTTGAAAAAGTTGTTGATGTAAGAGGGATTTATTTTTTTAAAAGAAAATCGTTAATTATTTAATAATTTTATTATTTGTTTTTAAAATAGATTTGGACTGATGGTTGGTTCCTTTCTGGAGCAGATGAAGCAGTTAAATTAATGTCGAATCATGGATCTGCGCCAGTTTATTATTATTATTTCTCATATAGAGGATCTTATAGTTTTAGTTCTGTTTTCGGAGACCCGTCCCGAGATTTTGGTAAATTTAATTGTCTGATTGCTGCTTTGGTATATTTTTCACTGATTGAACCAAGTCAGCAACTCATTCCCGGAAATTCCTGGTTACCAGGGTTTCAGTGATCGCAATCACTTAACAGATTTTTAACATTTTCAGGGGTTTGTCATGCGGACGAGCTTATTTATTTGTTTCCGATGGAAAAACTATTTCCAAATAAAAAATTTACGGATTCTGACAAAAGATATATGGACATTTTTCTGGAGTTGTGGACGAATTTCGCTGCAACTGGGTAAGATTTTTGGGGGTTTTGCATTACATCCAGAAAGCACTCTCACAAAAATTTTAAAGGAAGCGCTTTTTGGATGTGACACTGGGACCCAGATTTTTTTAATATTCAAAATTTTAATGGGCCGCTACATTCGATTAATTTTTTTATTTTGCAGAGAACCTACACCGTCAGGCAGCAAAGCAGTAAACGTGAAATGGGAGCCAGTTTCGAGCAGCAATTTGGAATACTTACATTTAGCAGAAGATCGAATTGTTATGGAGGAGAATTTGTTAAAAGAAAGGACAAGGTTTTGGTCTGACCTTAAAAATGAGAAAAAACGACCTGTTAGAGATGAGCTTTAAAATTTTTTGTATTAAAAAGAAGACTGTTAGATAGGTTATAGAAAAGTATCGAACTTAGTGTATAAAAATTAGATAAGAGATTCGCATTGAGGCGTCAAAAAAAGTTTTTGCTCTACTTTCTTTTCGAAAAAAATTGATAAATAATGAAATTTTTAAAATATTTTTAAAATTTTAATGTCACTTATTTTTTAACTTTTTTTGTTAAATTATTTTCATTTTTTGTTAAAATAATTTAACAAAAAAGTTAAGAAATAAGTGACATTAAAATCATTATTTGATCAAAATTTGATCAAATAATTAAAAAGGATTTTTCTAGAGGTTCAGACCGCCCAATTAGGCGTTAAAATATATTTATTTTTAACAGTCCTTTGTCAAATAGCATATTTTAAAGTTTTTCGTATGAAAAGTTGACTTTCTAAAAAGTGTATTTTAAGATTTTCTGAGGAAAAAATTGTCAGCGTCTCAAATGCACATATCTTTCGAATAAATAAGTTACCATTTTTTTTTGTAACAATAAAATCATTTATTCATAGTTATGATAAAGTCAAATCACAATTTTCTGGATTTTTCTAATGTTGTTCTAATTTTTCTAATTTTTTAAATTTGTTATTGTCTAATATTAAAAATCAGTAATTTACTTATTTACAATCTTGCATTTACTTATTTACAGATTCCTTGTATCCCTTGGTAAAATCAACCTAAAATAGCTTTGCGACACCCTATATTTTCACAAGAAATTATGCACCAAAGTAAAGGTTATATTCGTTCAAATAACGTAGGATCTACGATCAAATCGTTATAACTTTACGATCCACGATCAAAATATTCATAACGCTAGGATCTAAAATGGCTGACAATTTTTCGCGCGCTTTATCTTTCGTCTGGTGGTTATTTAAACGTGTGTAAACTTTTATTCTTAAAAATTTAACGAGCAAATGTTGCCAGAATTGAAAAATGCATTTTTTGACAAGGTTCCCGTGGGAATTTCGGGATGATCTTTGCTCCAATCGATAGAGGACGTCGAGATCTATCATTTGAGACAAAAATCTCCATTTTTTTTGGGAATTAAGTCCGAGGACTTGGAAACAAGCATTCTCGACAACCCCCCCCAAAACTGCTAAAATTCGAAAGGAAATTTTGTGAGGAAGCTTTTCCCAAGTTTTTACGAAAATCGCTCGTAAAGTTTAGGAGCTATGGGCAAATGAATTTTGGCCATTGGAAATTTTGCCCACAGAAATACAAAATGCATTTTTGACAAGGTTCCCGTGGGAATTTCGGGATGATCTTTGCGCCAATCGATAGAGGACGTTGAGATCTGTTAGATTCATCCTGGAGAGTCCCGAAATTCCTTCAGGAACTACATGAAAAAATCGATTTACAACTTTTTATGAGTTTTGTCCCAGGCTTTTTTTCCAATTTTACGAGCAAAACTTGCCATAAATTTAAAATTGCATTTTTAACGAGGTTCCCGTGGGAATTTCAGGATTCTGACTGCACCACTTGATAGAGGACGTCGAGATCTATCATCTAACTCCAAAAAATATATGTTATATGCGTTTAGGTTATAAACGTTCATAACATAAGCTTTATAGCCGGGAACTTTCGGGTGCTTTTTTGGTGTTAGATGATAGATCTCGACGTCCTCTATCAAGTGGTGCAGTCAGAATCCTGAAATTCCCACGGGAACCTCGTTAAAAATGCAATTTTAAATTTATGGCAAGTTTTGCTCGTAAAATTGGAAAAAAAGCCTGGGACAAAACTCATAAAAAGTTGTAAATCGATTTTTTCATGTAGTTCCTGAAGGAATTTCGGGACTCTCCAGGATGAATCTAACAGATCTCAACGTCCTCTATCGATTGGCGCAAAGATCATCCCGAAATTCCCACGGGAACCTTGTCAAAAATGCATTTTTTATTTCTGTGGGCAAAATTTCCAATGGCCAAAATTCATTTGCCCATAGCTCCTAAACTTTACGAGCGATTTTCGTAAAAACTTGGGAAAAGCTTCCTCACAAAATTTCCTTTCGAATTTTAGCAGTTTTGGGGGGGGGTTGTCGAGAATGCTTGTTTCCAAGTCCTCGGACTTAATTCCCAAAAAAAATGGAGATTTTTGTCTCAAATGATAGATCTCGACGTCCTCTATCGATTGGAGCAAAGATCATCCCGAAATTCCCACGGGAACCTTGTCAAAAAATGCATTTTTCAATTCTGGCAACATTTGCTCGTTAAATTTTTAAGAATAAAAGTTTACATACGTTTAAATAACCACCAGACGAAAGATAAAGCGCGCGAAAAATTGTCAGCCATTTTAGATCCTAGCGTTATGAATATTTGATCGTGGATGATTTTAGTTGATCCTATCACACCAAGCCGGATCAGGCTCATGATCCTCATTTCGAGGATAATATGCTATGAGCAGTCTCTAAATATTGAAGCATTTCTGATTTCTGTGATAAATACAGTAGGAAGCAAAAGAATTTAATTTTTAAAAAATTCATGCAAGTCTAACAAGTTGCATGTTCTTTAATTGCAGGAAACGTTTGCATTATATAAATCTTTAGACAGCTTTCGTTTTGGTTCTTCATATTCAAAAATAGGAAAACAAAAAATCAACAACAGAATTAATTTTTAAATTAATTTAAAAACTTTTTATTATTTTTGATAAATGATTAAAGTTACAATAAAACAAGGCAGAATGCATTTCACATATAACAGAACGACAATACTTAACAGAATAAACAGAAAACAATACAATTTTTCAATTTTTTAACCGGGTCAGACTAAGTCAATATGTCAGTGAAGAGAGAACAAATACTTCTTTCCAACGAAAATTCGGCACCTCTAACATAAATTTATTAGTAAATTAAAAAAATGTACATCATGTGATGATTATCTTTACCTAATGAAATTAAAACTGCCAAATTCAAGATAACTTTGGTCTATAAATTAAAATAATATTTTTTGCCCTAATAACAATTCATGTAAGCAGTCCAATCAGTTAATTAATTTTTCTTTCTAAAATATGGTTGCAAAATATCAAAAATTAATGCTTGAAAAATTATTACTTAAAAACAATTCTCAATTCATAAAAAAAGAAAATTTTTTTAATTTTTAAACAGTGTGGTGTCATTGTAGAAGATAAGATAGAAACTGCTATTGATTCCAATAATTTCCTTTGCAAAATGTGGCATTGACCAGTAGAACTAAACATAACTTGATTTTCTTAAAAATGATTCTTCAGCAGATGTCAGCTTGATGGCTAGAAGATTAAATGCACTGTAATGAAAAAAGAACAGTTATTATGTTAATGTTTAACCATACTCTAAAAATTTAAATGTAAATACGGACGCCCTGAAGGGTCACACAGTTTGCCGGTTGTTTACTGCTAGTCGTACAACTGACAATAACATACTTTCAAGTTGCCTGTTGTTCTACTAGCAGTGTCAGTTCATCAACTAGCAGTGCCAGTTCATGAACTAGAAGTGTCAGTTGATCAACTGGCAGTAAGTGACTGTCAGTTGATCAACTGACACCAAGTGACAATCAGTTGTGTCAGTTGATCAGTGCCAGTTGATCAACTGGCAGTAAGTGACTGTCAGTTGATCAACTGACACTGCCAGTTGATGAACTGACACTGCTATTTGATCTGCTAGTTCAACTGACAGTCACTTACTGCCAGTTGATGAACTGACACTGCTAGTTGATCAACTAGCAGTCATCAACTGACAGTCACTTACTGCCAGTTGATCAACTGACACTGCTTGTTAATCAACTGACAGTGCCAGTTGTACGACTAACAGTAAACAACCTGTAAACTGTGTGACCTTTCAGGGCTTCAGTAAAAAGAAAAAAAATTGTAGTTTTCTTGAGACATAATAAGCGACAACTATTTAGCTTTCAAAATAAGCAAAAATTCCAACCACACAATTATTTTCCAGCACACCAATGCCTTGGCGGATTCCTAATTTTATTTTTTTTCATATAACTGCAACAGTATTTCGTATTCCCATGTTTATTCAACGTCAAATTCATTTCCTTTAACCGTCTTTTGACTGTTTCCTTTGTAACAAAATAATTTCCAGTTTTTCCTCTTAACATAAATACAAAATCTTGAGGTATAGCCCAGTTTTTATTTTTATTGAAATAAGTCACTATCATTTTATCTTCTTCCTCCGTTGTACTCCTTTTCCCTCTACGATTTGTAGAGGGCTTACTGTTTTTCGTCTCAGAAGATTTTACAAGAGTAGATTTGACCGATTTTTTAGTTTTATTCGTCGTTTTTGGTGTTACATCTTTGGATGGAGCAGCTACTTTACGAACATTTTTCCGAAGAGTAGGAGCCATTATTAATTTCGGTTCCGTAATTTTTATTTACAGAATAGTACACAAAGTTAAATATTATTCTTTTAAAAATGATAATAAACTTGAATTTAATATTTTCTCATTTGTTTTTATCGAATTAGAGAACGTAAACACTGGTAGGGCAAACACGACACTTTGATTTTCTCGTCGGCCATATTGAATTTTTAGAAGCAACGTGGCAGCAGAGCACAGCCTCCATTTTTAAATCCTGTTGCCCCTGGCTTTGATTGTTTCTTCCAAAGCGAAAAATTTAGCTTTTAACCCGGCTGAATCCTCTGCTAGACAAAAATGTGTGCTTCCGACAAGCCCCTAGTTCATTCTGGCCATAGAGCTGAGGACAATTTTTTTATTATTTAAGCTTTCTTTACTCTGTTATCCCTGGAAATGTCTTACATCCATTGATATCAAAATCTAAATGTAAAC
This sequence comes from Liposcelis brunnea, assembly GCA_023512825.1. Taxonomy (NCBI): domain Eukaryota; kingdom Metazoa; phylum Arthropoda; class Insecta; order Psocodea; family Liposcelididae; genus Liposcelis; species Liposcelis brunnea. Next base: position 6,307,073 of record CM042067.1, read on the forward strand.
TCATTATCATTACAAATAAAAGCGCTGTCCCCTCACAATTTACACAATAAAAGAAAAAAGAAAATTAGACCTTCACACTTTGTCTGCATAAAATAACGGTAAAAAACGTCAAATTTTTATAAGGACATCAAAAAAAGTAATAAGTATAAAATGCCTTGAAGCCCCCTATAACGAGGATCTGTCAGTGATCAACTAATTTCACGCAAGAATAAATTGGCCTTCGAAAATAATAAAAAAAAACCGTCTTGCATCTAGAGAAACCAGAAATTTAATTTTATTACAAAGTATCTATCAACTCAAAAAGCGGCAATAATTTTTTTTGTAAAAAAATACCATCTACGGCTTATTTTTTTTAAAAAAAAGCGTTAAGAATGTGTGACAAGAAAGTGTTGGAATCACACACACAGCTTGTTGCAATGAGCCTCCGGGGGCTGGGTGACCCCGTTACAACACCTACACAATCGTATCACATGCTGCATTAATATAGATAAAAGGGCTGGAACAGACTTTCGTCTGCAACAAGTTTTGTAACAAAAAAGCCGCGAAGTAAATCAAGCGATATTTGATCGCGAATATTTTTCTAAAATAAAAATTTGAGCTCAAAGCAATCGATTGAATTTTCCGATTGGATCTTCAGTATAATAAAAAGTTTACTGTAATTGGAATAAAGAATTAGATCTTGTGTAATATAGTCGGAAGTGTTCGTTTTTCATTATTCGTGTTCAATTGTTTTTTTTTCTGAGTTTGCATGAATATCGTAATAATAAGAAAAAAATGTTGAGATGAGGTATGAACCTAAGGCTACTGATCAACTCTAATTTAATATAACATTTTAATGGACTGCATTTATCCTAATTTTTCAAGCAAAGGTCAATTAAATAACAGTCTTTGTTTTAAACGTCACGATTCAGTTACGCGGCTGCCACTTGTTCAGATCACTCCAGTTCATCTTTCAGTTTTTGTTTTTTCTACAAACAATCGTGAAATTAATTATCTTAGTTATTTCAAATCAAAAATATAAAAGCTTCATTCCAATTTTTTTCCCCAATGTCTTTTTTTAATGACATTTTTAATTTCTGCTCGACAATAGACGCATGGTGAGGCATATAAACAATTCAGCAGACGACCCAACCTCGATTGCAAAATCCGAGGAATCGATATATCGATAAACTTGTTGTGACAAGAAAAAGAGAAGCATTTCAAGATGGAGCGAATACAAGCATTTATTTTAAATGAATTGTTAGATTCTTCGTCTGAGAGCGATTCCGACGAAGATTTTTTAATGCTGATGCCGTTGGTATTAAGGGAGTGCAGGAGTCGGTAGGCGAATTGTTCTGAGGTGGTGGAGCCGAATATGACGGCAAAGAAATTTAAATCTCGTAAAAGCTCTTTCTCATGTAAAATTAGAATTAAAATTCCTGCAATTCTTTTGTTAAGTTAAGCTTGGAAACGTTTACTTTCGTTCTCAGCTTAATAGAACATTATTTAAATATTTAATAAAACAATGTGACCCTAAATTTAGAGACCCTTTTTATATTGGGCCTCTATCCAAAACATACGCACTGGTTTTCCTTTGTCGCTGCCATCTTGATCCTTGCATTAGTTCTTCGCATTTATTTCTGATATTGATTTAGACAATCAAAAGTCGACAGAATCATCAGTATTTGCTTCCATAAAGAATATTTTAGCACAATCAAAGAACTATTAGTTTTGAGAATCGGAAAAATCTTTTCCTTTCAAAAATAAAGTTCTGATGTTTGCAGAAGAATCCCAAGTGAAAACAAAGAAACCTACATCTCCAGTCAATGCCTTTGAGGTTGGAGGTTTTAATTTCTAAAGACTTTTTTACCTTTCTCCAGGTTCTTCTAATTAAAAAGGAGGCGTCGATTTCCAAACTTGCTGGTTTTAAATCGATCGATTTTGAGATAAACAAAGGACGCTTAATTTAATTAAGAAATAGCGTCCTTCAAAAAACAATCTTCCACATCCTACGAATAAATTTGCCTGAATAAGCTATCGATTTCAAGTTTAGTTTTTTTTTGCGGTTTAATTCAATGGAACGAACAACACGACAAAAGTAAAGTTTTTTTCTTTCGAAATAGTATGACGGTTTTTTAAGATCGTGATGTTCTTCTTTCTTCTGCTGTTGTTTCTGCTGTTTCTACGATTTCTCTTTTCTCTGCAGCCTTATAGGTCCTTGCCATATCGACGGTTGAAAATCCGTACTATTCCGCCATTTTTGATCGAATTCTTTTCTCAAATTTTCTTCTGTATCAAGCCACGAAGAGAGTTTGCAAAGTCTCGAAAAAGCTTGAAATTCGTAAAAGCAAAAAAAGTTGAGTTTTCGCATGATTACAAAGATTACCGTTCTTATATAAAACGGCGCTTAAGCAAAAAATTAGAAGTTATTTCCTATTTAATTTTTTTAAAAACCAATTTTTTAACTGTTAATCGAAACCCTCAATAAAGGAATTCTTAAGTTTCTCTATATTTACCTTTCAATGAGTGCTACTGAAAGTCTGGCACCAGCACATCATAATAACCTTTTCCCAAGACATCCAACAGCTTTCGCTTCCTCGTATTTCCTTCAATCCCTCCTCAACGTGAAAATCTACGAAGAAAAAAAATAAATTACTTTTAAAAAAACAATTGAACTAATTTGCTGAAGGAGGATGATTCGTCTTCGACGAATTACATGATTTTAGAAGAAAGGGAAAGTAAAGTAGTCACCGCTGTCCAATTGTCTGCGAGTAGGATCAGGCCCTACCCCTCTAGCTACAATACAATACTCGAGTTGGGTAACAAACGGGTTCTTAACTTTAATCGATTCACTGGTTCTAATTTTATTAATTTAACTAGTACCGTGCGGTATGGATTCTTAATTTTTTTATTACCGAGGGGATAAAAATAATTTTTAATTACTATTTTTTAATTATTATAAAGTTTTTTTTCAAATTAAAATCAAAAACAATGCGTGTGATTCAAGTAGCTTTATTACTAGGGTAAGTTTTTTATTAATTTAATTTTTTTTTTTTTAAAATAAAAAATAGCTTTTGCAATTTCTTCGATTGAAACGAGTTAAACTGTCAGTTATGTAGGCCTAGGCCGGGTAATGAAACTTTAATTGCGGCATTGGAACTGTTATAAGGTGAATGTTATCGCCTGATGACACGCTCAATTTTTTAACTTGTTTTTTTTTTCTCCAAATAGAGTACTTACGGCTGTAGTAGCCACAGAACAAAATCCAGAATTGGAATACGAAGATGATGGAGGATTTCAGCCATCACCATCACCATCACCATCACCGTCTCCTGCACGTTCACGGTCACCCTTATTACCTCAAAGAAAGCCGTTCCCACCAGTATCATCTAACCGTCTTAATAAATTGCCAACGGTAGGTATCTGGATCAATAAATCTACGATTAACCTAAAAAAAATTAGTTTGAATTTTTTATTAGATGAAAGCAAAATCTTTTTTTTTTTTCGTCGATTACCATTTTATAGGGTGATAAATCCTCTGCGCAGAAATCGACTACGACGGAAGCGGCACCTGTAGTGCAAGAAGTACAAGAAAATCAGGAGGATTATCCTGAACAAGCTCCCGAAGAAGTTCCAGTTGAGGCGACATCGACAGAAGCTCCTAAAAAAGTAAACCCAGTTAAAAATGGAAGGCAAGTCAGGTAAAATGTCATTTTATTATTTTATTTTTAGTTGTATATAAAGTTTATAGTTTTCCGGGAAAAATTTACAATTTTGCAAAGTGTTGGAAATTTGAGGGTTTAAATTTGAACCAGGTTAGGTTATATTAGCAAAAAAAATTTGTTTTCTTAATCCTGAATACCGTACGAGGGGGCTACTTTGTGGATTTATTTGGTCACATTTCTGGACGTCTCATGACATTATAAGAAGTTTTCATTTTTTTTTTGGCCCAGCACAAAGAAGCCCCCGCAATGCACAAAGTAGCCCCCACGTACGGTATTTCTTAAATCAAAGAGGTTTTGTATCAAAATTTCCAGCAAAAAAGTCATAAAAAAGAAAAAAAGAATTAGCACAGTAGCTTTTTCGAATTTGGAGACCATAGTAAAAAAAAAACATAGTGTGCCAACTAGAGAGACTATAATCAGAGAGTCGCCAACTTCCACCATGTTTATTTTCTGATTGGTTGGGTTCCCTTTTTGTTCTTTTTATTGGCTTAGTTCGCCACGTGACCCTCCTAATTGGCGACTCTGATTACGGTCTCTCTAGTGCCAAAGCACAAGATGTACTGAGTGATCTTAGAGGTATGACGTTGGCTTTTGCATTAAAATAATTACCATCTGGTTTTAGCAGAAGACAGTTTTCTTTGCAGTGGTTTTCTGGGTCTGCCTTCTGCTTTTTATTTTTAAGAAGGCTATGAAAATTCTTCGCAATTCTTGAACTAGCAAAAGATAATCATTTCAATTTGCATAAGGTGACGTCTGTGAGTTTTGGGTCCTGTCTTTGGCACACTATGTAGTTTTTACTATGCTGGAGACCAATTGACTTCTTTTTAAATTACTCCACATAATCATCAAAGAGTTTCCTCTTTAGAATAACCAACATTTGAAAAATCTATTTCCCTTCACGTCAAAAAAAATATTCACTACCAATGATAATAATTCCCTTAAAATCTGAAAAGAAATTCTTCGACCTAAATACAATCTTACATCATCTCTTTTTTTCAAACTTGAAAAATTTCTAATTACAACCTAATCAATTTCCTTGTAATCATTTCCATTCTCTAATAACAAACAAAACAAATCCGTAATAATAAAGTGTTCTGTAACACCGATAATTGAAATGATGTTCACGTTTTACAATCAATATGAAGCCCCCTCAAGTATTAACATTGACATTTCTCAACCAGCCATCAACGAATTTAAAAAAAAGAAAGAAAGAAAAAAACAATGAGAAAGTAGGAAGATATGACCTAATGGCACAAAGAGTAGATGGGACGTGTGTTACACTCCCTGTATCATGGGTGTACTGATGCATCAATGTCTTTATTGCAGTTAAATCTAGATTATGAGAGTTGATTGATTTCCAATGCCGCTTACGACGTTACATAAATAAGGAAAATTCTTTTTACAAAAAATAAATGTTGACGGTATTGAAATTTTAAGAAAATTTGTTTCTTCATCTTTGATAATTCTTTTGATTATTACTATGTCCAACAGTTTAGCCCAATCAGTAAAGTTTCTTGTCGATAGAAATAAGTTTGAGATTTTTTAGCAAGAAAAAGTAATTCTTCTTCTTCCTTGTAAGTAAATTCCCCAAGACGTCTCTTATTGGGAGATCTTCTAGTCGCTGGCATGCTCTTTTCGCCAATTGATGGTCTTTTATCCTGTCCACGTGCTGGTGCCATTCTTGCCTTCTCGACCTCACGAAATGGTTAATATCTTTAATTCCGGTTGTTCTTCGCCACTCGACAGATGGAATGCGGCGTAGCAGTTTTCCCCTGAAAAAATCTTCGATAGATAAAAATTAAAATGCCGTCTAAACTTTCAGCCCCTGCTCGGCCTGCAGGCCTCCTTCCCCCATGGGGTCTCAAGTAAACATTCTGCGGGAGAACCTCTCCTAACATTGCTACGCCACTGCTTTTCCCTTCGACCCTTGGGTTGAGCTGAGGAAGGGTGACGGCCCAGAGGCTCAGCGCAACCAAATAAAAGTTGACGCAGCAACCTGTTTTAGTATCTTCGATCTAAAATCTAAATAATGACCTTTAACTTACACAAAATTACATAATTTAACTCTTCAAACAATTTAACAATTATAATGATTACTAATGAAGATTTCCTTAAAACTTGTGTAGGTTTTCCCAGGCCCTAATTTTTTGGCAAGGCGTTATTTTTGTGCTCAAATTTTGCAATCTTGTTCATTCATTCGCTTATTTAGTAAAAATGCTTTTCACGTGGAAATGACTTCTGCAAATTTAAGACTGAAATTTCGCAGCTGCTCCAATCGACCACATAAACTTTGCAAATCATAATTTTATTTCTTATTTTTCAGACCTAACGATGATCTCTTAGCCATACTAAAAAGAAAACGACAACAAGCCATCAGCACAGGAACCGTAGCAGAGCGCACCACCACTACGACCACAACCACAAACGCCACTCCTCAATCAAGCTTCAACAGGAAATCTGGGTATAAAAAAGCAACAAAAATTTCATACCATACCCCTGAAAAATTTTCCAAAAAAAAATATTTCATGGATTTTTCCTTTTTCCACAAGTTTTTCGAATTCTGGCAGACGCGGCAGAACCCAAAAAGCACCACCAAGCCCAGCACCAAGTCAAGCATCGTCAAACGAAGAAGTACCTGAAGCAGAAGCACCTGAAGTAGAACCACCGAGAAAACCTCAATCTAGAAAGTTCAACTCAAGGAATAGTCCCAGAACTACAGCAGCACCTGTTGACGAATACGAAGAAGTACAACAACAAGTAGAGGAGCAACCAAGACAAAAACATTACCGCGGTCCGCCTAGACGGTCTTAAATTTTTAATTCCCATCCTTTACCTGCCATTTTCTGTAATATGTTAGGACCTGTTAAAAAGCTTTATAAAAAATAGCATAGTTTTTTTTAAATAGATAAATTGTAATTTAACTCTAGCAGTCGATGAAGAAAACTTAATTAATTTTTCGTATAGTAGTTGAAAAAAAAAATAGAGAAATGTGCTGAGTATAACTTGATGCTGCAGTAATATATAAAATAACGAGAAGGATTGAAAAAAAAATTTACTTTTTTTAATAAAAAAAATTGTCCTGATGGTCTCTTATTTAACCTTTTCAGATTTCTATTTAAATAAAAATTCTTTTCGTTCACATTATACGAGATGGGCGAGTTCCATTATAATGGAAGATTTTTTTAGGATTTTTGGCAATAGCTCATTGTAGAGGAGCTACTGTTGTCAAATTGGCTGCGATGCCAATAAAGTCATTCAAAATTTCTTAGTAATAGGTATTAACATTACCGTACATGTTTACTTAGCGGTGATAGAAAATAGAGAGACTAGATAAATAGGGAGGAAGCACTCCCGCACCGCCTTATGGATTAATTAAGATTCTGCCGCCATGTTGCATGTTTAAAAATCAATCTGGCTGTGGGCTTCACTACTTTGCTTTAGGGAGTCTTAAAGAGGGAGTGGACACAGCCGCCATTAATTAGCAAAAAAATGTGTTCAAAAGTTTGATTTCTTTTCGTTCGAGAAATTGAATTTCCGCACACTAGAAAATTTTCGAACACATGGTTTTGCTAACTGATGGCGGCGAAATCACGTGATTTTTTAGAATTGAAGATTGTGTTTCCCTCTTTCAGATTCCCTACTTTGCTTATGAATAATCCCACAGCCTGAACTATACACAAACATGCGACATGGCGAATTTCCATTAAGGCGCAGCCCATAACCGCCTGCTGCGACTGGAGTGCTCCCTCCCTCCTCTTTATCAAGTCTCTCTAATAGAAAATGATCTTTAATTTCGTTTATGATACTACTAACATTCATCAATACTTTCAGGGTTTTTTTAACTAAGTGGGAAAAGAAAATTTTTGAAATATTTTGCTGACATCAAGCAACTTAAACTCCAAAATTAATTCTCTACGATTTTTCACTAACGAAAATCCTAAAAAAAATTGTAGTATGAAAAAATAAATGCTTGATTGCCTAATCGTATTTTGAACGGGGCAAAACTTTGAAGTAATTTGTCGAATCTATTTCTATTGATTATTCATAGGATCTTTCTGTTCAGGATAATTTTGAACGTGATCAAGAAATCAAATTGGGGTTACGATCTTTTCGTTTACCGAAAATACTCTGCTTTGTTGCTACAAATTTTACGCCTGCAAAAAAGATGTTTAGACAATCGAGCATGTAAAAATCAAAATAATTAGCATTGGAGCTGTTGTCTATCTTTATTCGTTTTTTTGAAACCTAGATTTGATTTGAATGGATACTAGGTCTGGGGGAATCAACCTACACAATCTATAAAAATTTCGGATTTATTTTTTTTAAAAAAATGCTGTAGGAAAAACCTGTTTCGAAAAGCGTCGTGAATTAGTCTTTAAAAAATAGGAAACATTTTTTGGAACGTTTGTCCGTAAAAATTGAAAATTTTTAATTTTCTCTAATTATCTTGAAAAAACAAATTTTCCCGGAAAAGTCACAGAGGAAAAACTGGTTAGGAAACCAAGAGTTTCTGCCTAAAGAAAAGAAATTATTAAAACCGTTTTCAAGAAAAAAAATTATGTAAATTTTTTCGAGTTTTCCGAATTTTCCCGGAAAAACAAAAATAAAAAAAAAATTTTAAATAACCATTCCCTCTAGCTTCCTGCAAAAAATTAAAAAAATCGTTGGAGCCATTTTCAAAAAAACAAATATGAAATTTTTTTTTGGTTTTTCCGGATTTTCTCGGAAAGACGAATTTTCCCAGAAAAATTGTAAAGGAAAAAGTTTTAGAGAACTATCCCCTGAACCTTCCTACAAAAAATCAGGAAAATCAATGAAGCCGTTTTCGAGAAAATGGAAAACTTTCAAAAATATAATAATAATAATTCTTTTCCTATTAGCCAACTAGCTGTAAGGTTGGTAGTCTATACTGCATTTTTCCAGAACTATTGCAAATTTTAACATGGCACAAATGCCCCAAGAAGTACCCCTCTCATATGTGCGCATGAGAGGGACCTACAGTTAAACGTGGAATCCGAACTACGGCGGGAAACTCACGGTATAAGTTCACTTGATCTTCGTAACACAAGTCAGTGGCATCACATGTCTGTCAGCAGAGGTGATACTTGACTGGGCCACAAATATCAGAGGTGAATGTCTAGTAGAAAAAATCCAAGGTAGGTATGACCTTGGGCTCGAACGCGGACCTCCTGCATGCGAGTCCAGACACTTTTCCACAATCTCCCCGAAAATTTTCAAAAATATTTCACAGACAGTCGGGCGGGCGGAACGCGGAAAACCATTTTTTCGGTGTTATCTCGATGTTTTAGGGCAAAATGCACCATTTCCCCGATTTTCATTTTTTGTACCATCACATTACTTCCTCACTCCCATGGATCGCTCGAAAGTAAAAAGGCAAACCTGATGTAACTACCTTAGAATTTTATGTGCGTCAGAAAAAAAAAAACGAAGAGGTTAACTGTGTGAATGTGGACCAAAACCAGATACAAAGCAACGGATCCATTCTTCACGTAACAATAAAGTACCTATTAGGAATCAATAATAAGCCTGATTTTAAATTCATTTTCGTTACATTGGACTTGTAATCGGTAATCATCCAACCTAAAGAATTCAGTTATGAAAGAGTATGATCGGGATCCAGTATCTACCGGTTTTTTAATAGACCGTCACGTTGATTTAATATTGACATGCAGGAAATGATTTACTTTTTTTTTTTTGAAGGTAAAAGGTCGAGACCTGTTCCTTTTCCAGGATCTTTTTTCTTATTTTTTTTTGTCATCCGATCCCACGCAAAAATTCTTCTTTCCAAACCTTTGTCTAATTTCCCTCCTTCCTTTGTGTTGCACCAAACGAAATTGACTGATCTTGGAATGACGTCATCGTGGGCTGAACGATTTATCGTTGACGTCGTGTTGATTATTTAGTAATAAGAATTCAGTAAAGGGCCGGATTCGAATTAGGTTGATCGTGTTTCGTAAAATTTGGTTCACGAATGTGCATCATTTCTGTATCTGATTATGTTTTGTTACACAATTTTCAATGGAGATGATCTTAAGTTAGTCACACCTGATGCCAGGGTCGGAGTAGTCATTGTGATTCACGTTGGGCAATCCCGAAAGAAAGCAATTTTTTCAAACCTTTCGTCATGTTTCACGTTATCGCTATCAGCATCTACGTGAACCAAATATGCTTTTATTAAATTTTAATGTTAAGCATCCATTCATGTACTGAAGTTAGTCTAAATGCAGAAAGTAAGGCTGATGATTGAGATTTGATTCATTATGGATTATTTATAAGTACTAAAGTAATCCATTGGTCGCTTTGTTAATAATGGATTCGTATTTGACTACCCGAGAAAAAAGGCCATGTATAAAAAGGGGCAGTCCATATCAAAACGACAAAGTCCTGACCTCGACCTCATGGATTTTGAAAATTTTTCGGGGATTGACTGTCTCCATTGAGTATATAAAAAAGCCAAATTTTTAAATTTTTCCGGTCATTGGTTTTGGAGAAATAAGAGGGGGAAATTTATGATTTTGGCCACACCGTGTTTTATAAAATCAAGCATATCTCCCTTATCTTAAGTCGCAGAAAGGCATGTAATCGCTTGTTTTAAAGCTCTTTAAATGTGCTTTCACATGATATATGGCTCCGCCCATTTTCTTCAAAAAGCTCGACTTTGAGTTTTTTCAAAATTTAAATTTTAACTTTTCTCAGTAACGCCCTCTTTAATTTTTCCCCCCGAAAATATGTTAAAGTAAACTATTTCCTTACCTTGTACGCAAATTTTCATCTTGGGTCGGCTATGGGATCGATGGAAAAAGCTTAACTATTTTTGGGCCTTAAACATAAATTATTAGAAATCGTTACTTTCAGCTTCAAAAAACACGTTTATGATGAAAAAAAGATTTCCCAGAGGGTTCACAGTTCAAAATAATATTCTCATTTAAAAAAAAAAGTTTCAACCTAAAAGTTTCAGGAAAGTATCATTTGAAGCATTCAATTTGAAACCGAAAAGGTTTCATCCCCCAGTGAAACCTAAAAGTTTCAATTTTTCTCAAATATTTTGAACTGTGTTGTTTTCTACAAATTCAGGATTAGCCATAAGTAAATATAACTTGATTACCTTATTTTTCATTAATTAGGATCCGTTTATCTGTATAATCTGTGGACGTTTATTTTATTTATTAACATCAAAGCCACACCAGCCCCGCAGGGGCAGGCTTTCGTACAAAATTTTACCCTAACAATAAATCATATTAACTAACAAGGGAACCTCACGAACTGGAAAATTCAGATTTTAAAAATATTTCGCAGACGTATACTATAGACTCGTCTGATACCCGGAAAAATACTTTTAGCTGCCCGTTTTGGGTTTAAGACTTCAAAAAAATCAATTGAAATTCGTGATTTTTGCTTTCTTTTGAGCGAAAAAAAACCCGCCATTTGCTGTCTGCAAAAAACTTCTGCTTTTTTTAACGTGGAAATAAATCGAATAAAAATTGAATAAAAACCCAAAAGAAAATAATAATAAAAACTGTTACAAGATGCAAACGAGTAGGTAAATCGAGCGTCAAAAACAGGGGCCCATTTCAAACAGAAACCATTAGCCTTTGTTATCCAACTTTAGAATGGGCAAAAGATTCTTAATTTCATCAAAATTATAAGGAGCAAGATTAAGAAGGGCAGTTTTAAGGACCCTCTTGAAATTTTTTAGATCTAGTATAGACTAAGCAAAATCAAGTGAGGACGATAGAGTCTCCCTAAAGATAATCGTCCCGGTTTCGTTGCACCAGGTTGATCCATCTGCACTCTAATGCAAATATCTTCAGGCTTTGGGCGTCTTCCTTGACATTATCCAGCTATCAGTCTTTTTGATCTACCCAGACTCACGACGTTATATCGGCCAATAGATGTCTATGTCCATTATAGTCATCTGCATTGTATCACGCTTGTAGTCCTCCGTTACATCATCCGATTTTAAGTGTGAAATTTCTTCAAAAATCGTCTCAAAGTTCCAACGTTAAAATTATATCTACCTTCTTTTTCTGCATGTGCCTGCAAAGCAATACCTGAATCGATATTTAAGATTAGCAAAGGTTAGCAAAAGAATGAAGAAGGGTGAAAGATATGAGACAAGAAGTCTCAACAGAGAAACCGTTTGCCTGCGTTTCAAAACCAATAACTTCAAGCCATTAAAACTTAAATCTTTCTCTTTCAAGTCTTGGAACCTTTCCAAAAATATCCTCAATAGCTGGACTTACCCTACCCATTACAATCCCAAAAATTTTTCTAAAAGAACAAGACTAATCTCCAGGATTTTTCTCAAACCAGCCTTGTTTACCTTTTTAAGACACATAATATTCACCCGCAATTTATTATATTTGTTTTGCTTGAAAACGAGTGGGCTAGAAAGTTGACACTCCTTTAGGCCCCCCGGAAATACATCCATACATCAACTTCAATATACTTGAAGGTCCATTGGTTCCTTGCATTACGCGATGATTATCAAATTTATATTAAAACAAATTTTTTTAGCAGCCGGTTTTGACGGCATAAAGTCGCGCTCATCATGTTTCACTACTGGCAAAAAAAAAAAACTAAATGGACAATTACAGAAAAACCTGGCACCAATCAACTCATAGTTAATTATCAATACCAGGTTAGAAATGGATGTGTCTGAAGAAGTGTGTCCAATTATTGTTTCCACCGAGTGAATATTCACGGTATCAATTTTAGTAACTGGAGCGTGGAAATTTTTTTTGTTTACATTACATGAAAGGATATCGCTTTTCCTTTGGATCCCCCTTTTCCCCTATCCCAACTAAGGGCAAAGTATTTCCCATTTTTCCCCTCATCAATCAGAATTCTTATTAGAAAATTGAGAAATTACAGCAAATATTTTGAAACAAAATTTCCGGGGAAAAAATAAAGGGGGAAATTCGAAGGAGTCACGAACGGAAAAGCTCACGGCTTCTACGAAATGCCTCAACAATGATACATTATGCCTGTTACGAACCAGACAAACCAGATAGAGCCTATACTTTCTCAAGGCACCTCAAGAGTAACAGAGATCGAAGAGTTGAACATGTGCCGGCCCATGTCACTTTTTCTTTCATTCGCGAACCTGTTCGAACGAGGAGTGGTCGTTGATTAAGTTAACTTGTTTAAAAACTTTTTCTTTTGTGTTTTACTCTTGTTTTCTTTTGAGTGGTGTTTTTTTTTTTTTTTAAAGTGCGGTTTTTGTTAATTTTTATCATTTTTGGTTTTTATTGGGCTATCACGTTCCATTTAAGGTATTTATTTATTTTTTTTTAAATTTTAAGATTGATTCATTTTATCGGCGGATTTATTTTACGGGCGCCAAAATCCAATCGGCGCCGTTTAAAATTTTTTTTCAACGCTTTAATTACCTTCTATTGATTTTTCGTATTAAAAAATACTTACACTAATAGTGAAAACCGCAGAGAATCTTATTCGGTTTACTTTCCACGTTTCTTATCCATTTCATTATCAGCGTTTTGTCTCACATTCCCCTGGCTTATTGTCTCCGAATTTCCCTCACGTACGCAGGTTCCGGACCTAAAACACAAAAAAATAAGATTTACTATTTACTTCCTTACTCCTCTCGACAGCATATCACGATTCGTCTAAATCATTAATGACCATATTAATGACATAAACTTTATTTCCCTGATTTACATAAAAAAGACATAAATCTGCAAGTAATATAACGTCTGGCTTCTTCTCATTAACCAAAGGAACATAACTCGCCACCTGTTTGGTATTTCCCCGTGACTAAAAGGTTTGAACCGTCTTTTTTTATCATCTTCATAATGGTAAAAGTATATACGGTTTAAAAAATATATATAAGAAAAAACCCTATTAACCTAAATGTTATCATCAAATATAATTATATTTACATCAAATTGTTCGTGTTGAGTGTTTATTCAACAGAAAGTTCAAATATTTCATGCGTGGCGTCCAATTAGGCACCCGCCGGCTATAACGTATCATCGAAATCAGAAATCAATTTGCATTAATAAAAGTTTAAATCATGATTAATCTTATTATGAAATAACTTTTTAAAAGTTTCGTTTTCATTTTCATACCTATTTGAATTCGCGGTGAAGTGTTGAGAGCAGATTTTTTTTTGGCATGAATGCAACGATATTCGAAATCAAAATGGCGGGATCAAGTAAGCACAAAAAAAAAACAAAAATCAAATCGAATAAAAACTATTTAAAATTTTCTTTCTCACTATTTAAAAAAAAACAAAACCTTTCGTTAATCATTACTGAAATATTAAACCATTTAAAGCAGACGATGTGGCTTCACCGGTGTTGCCAACTTAAACTTGTCGGGGTTGTAAACAACCCCCCATAGACATTCAAGGCGGCGGTGATTTGTCGTCTGCTGCGAATGAAGCATATGACGACAAGCCAAAATTTCACTCGTTTTAGGTTTTGAAAAATTAGTATAAATATGGTTCGAAATCATTTGAGCTTTCGTAATTATTATTTTTAAGCGTAGGAGACCTTCATATTTAGTTCTGTGAACGTTAAACTTAAAAAGGGTTTAATAAAAAAAAACCGGTTTTGAAATGCGACTGATGCTTCTTGCTTAAAGTTTCAGAAATCGTGCAAGCGCTTTATATGGGCTTTTTTAATAGACCATCCTTATTTGTTTAAATATGATGTGCCAACAATCTTTCTAAATACATGCACATGAGGGAATACCAACTCTAAACCTACAATGTCAGGTGCAGATTTCCCATTAGCTTTCATTGCTTAAGCTTTATTTGTGGTGGTTATTGCTTTTTTTCTACTATGATTTTTTTGCTATCTTTAATCAATCCTAACCCTAATTGGAGAGCTGCAGCCAGGACAGAACATATTTTCGGCATATTGACCGTTATGATTAAGGCCTAAATTGAAAGACACTAGCTAAGATGCCTGTTCTGCTTATGGCGGCTGCCGAAGGATTTTATTAACAGGATAGATCCATCCCTCAGTAGTCACGACAAGGTTCAACAAAAAATAACAAAAATAATGAATTATTAATAGTTCATAGAATCTCCAGTCTACGTCATGGTCTACGAAAAAATGAGACTATTTTACGGAAAGAGTCGAAGCCGGTTCAATGGCCAAAAAACCAATTTAAAACAAAAAATGGCTCTCATGGTCTCAGAGGGTGCAACTCAAAACTGATATTATAGTCTCAATAGTCACCAATACCTCTCTGGCTTTTGAATGATACTATCCAAAATCCCTACCGAAGAACTCCTATCAGATAACTAACCACCCACCTGGACAATAAAATTTTTCGGTACACTTTCTAAGATAACGATTCTGCACTTTTCTATTAAAAACCTGAAAATACGAAATTAACTTATCATAAATGCATCAATCTTATATCAGTCTGTCGAAAAAGATAACGAGGCTTTATCGTTTCATCGACAACATCAAAATTTAATAATAACAAAATAGATTTCACTTACAGAGAAAGAAACATACAAAATACATCCGTTCACTAGATACATCTGCATATAATAACTGCTAACAAGCCTCCTGATCTAATAGGATGATTAAGCAAATTAACCACGTTTCGTTTTTTTTTTTTTTTTATATATATTTATTTTTGATTTTTCTTTTATTTCCAGAGAAAACCTCATCCTGATGAAGAGACCTTCGCATTATAGTTAGTCTTATCAATTCCAACCCATTTAAAAAACTTTGGTACACCTTAGAACATTAGAAAGAAAATGGGAGAAATACGGTAAGTTTATATTTACGTGCATCAAATTACATCACAGAATTTTTTTTCCTCCAAATTTTCCAGTTTTGCTTTTTATATAACTAGTCGGATTCACGAATTCGGTTTGGAACTAGTATTATAGCTACTATGCCGGGTGTGAACAATTATGCGAATTCCATCTGAGCCTGATCTACAGAATACCAAGGAACACTCAAAAAGTATTTTTTTTTCTATACGTTAACATTTAGTAATTTGAACTATTTTTTCCCAACCTTTAAACTGTATGGAAAAATGGCACTTGTTTAGCTCGAGCAGGTTTATGCTGAAATTGCAGCACTAATAGCACATAGAAAAATCCAATGAATTATACAATGTATTTACTTTTGGATTTGCCTTTGAAACGTATATCCTTTAAATAGCTAATTTAAAGGTCATCACCGTATAACCAAAAGATTTTTATGTTTCTTAATGTGTCATTTATTTTAACTCATTACCTCGCGAAACCCGTTCGCGATGAGATAATGAAGGAGAGAAATGATTCTACTCAATTACGATAGTAATTTGTATCTTCAAGATTGAGGTTGACATTACTATTTAAGCCCAGCTTAAAACAAAATATAAATAGGTATGAGAGTGGTTTTAGGCAAAATATAATAAAGTAGATTAAGTTCTGTTGGCTTATTTATGAGAGATTCCTGTCATTTAATTTATATGGCTCTACGCTTAAGATTTCCTTCTTTAACTAAGATGAGCTTTACACTTACTGCAAAGAATAAAAAACTATCTCTCATTAAAGAGATACATACTGTATGTATCCTAGCAAGTCTAATTAAATTCTATTTACTTTTAAATTTGACATGAATCCAGTCTCAGAACAAGTGATTTTAAGAAAATACACTTGCTCATTAAGGTGATATATTACCAAGACATTAATCATGCTTACTAGATTCTAATTTTGCATTGTACCACCTGGAAAGTTTATTTCCCAGAAAATAACAAGTTTTTTAGCAGTTTTTCTTTTCTTACCTGATCCTTATTAGAAAAAAAAAGTTTTTTTTAATCCGCACATTGAAGAATACGACTAGACCGGTTTCCAATGAAATTGTTTTCATAATTTTAAATAATTAAGAAAAATTAAAGATGATACACTTTTACCCGTTTTTACTGTGAATTATGGAGCCTGAGAAATTTTGAACGAATGAATCGAATATCTATCAATGAATAATGAATCAAACTAATCTGAATGTCTTATTTACCTAAAAAATATTTCTTCTGCTCTACAACCATGCTGCTCGCAAAAGTCCTTTTCGTCTGCTGACACGACCATTAAAAAACCAAAACATTTAGCAGCCATCTTGAATAATTATTTTGGGCTTTTTGGTACATATATTTGCCTCTAGCTATTATCGCAAGTATTTTTAACATTAAAGTGAGACATTTTTAATAATCGTAAAATAATAACTCATTAGAAGATATTTCCAATTGTAATTGATGTCAGTGCCATGATGTTACTTGTCCTTAACATGTTTAAACGTGCTTCGCGATGTCATCAACAACCGAATTTACCATAGTACAGTTTAGCTTAATGGGGAAGAATTTTCTGAAAACTCATCAGAAAAATAATAATAAACAGCTAATTTAAATGATCATATGGAAGGGCTTTGAGATATAAACAACCACTAGGCCTAATTAATGGCAAGTTTTACTAATTCTTTCCCGCGTGAATTTCGTGATCTTTACATTGTAATATTGTCTTCAGGGCTCTTTCGCTATTTTTGGTGTAAAATTTATGGTTATAAATGTAAATAATGCTTCGCAACTTTAAAACCATTGTTCTTTCATAAAAATGTTGTCAATCATTGTCTGTAGGATATTTCATGCTCTACAAATATAAGTGCTCCACAAACATTTAATATGATTTCAAAAATTGACTTACCAAAGGAAGTAAAATTATTTATTTTTGGCATTGTCAACAGAAGGCGATCCGGTGATGTTGATTATCATTTAATTGCTTGAATTTGGGTGATTAGCGTACCCCTGAAATCAGATAAAAGTACACATTATTAGAATTTTTGCCAAATTCCATTATGATTTAAGGTCTTGGACTCAGGAATGTTTAGAGTTCGTTAAAATGCCTCAGGCCAGTTCAGAATATTCTTATTGCTGTAGCTCCTCTGGCTTAGTTCAAATCTACAACTTCAAAATTTTGACTTCTTAAACCTGTACAACTTCAGTGGCATTCATCGATACTCTTTTTATAATTTTACTTCAGGAAATAAAGGTCTGCACGGGTCGGGCTCGGGTTCGGGTTTCGGGTTCGGGTCGGGTTCGGGTCGGGTTCGGGTTGAGGAAAAAATTTGAAGTCGGGTTCGGGTCGGGTTCGGGTTCGGTTTGGTCGGGTTCGGGTCGGGTTCGGGTTGAGGAAAAAATTTGGAGTCGGGTTCGGGTCGGGTTCGGGTTGGAGATTTTTCTCTCAGTTTCTTATTTTAGATTTTTCTACTCAATTTCTGTCACAATTTTAAAAAAAGTCTAGAATTAGAAATTAAATTTTCTAAAATTAAGTCTAAAATTAGAATTTCTAATAACTAATCATTCAGTAAGTTTCAACTTTTTAAGCTAGAGAAAGTTTCGGGTTTCAGTTCGGGTTGCAACCCGAATTCCGACCCGAACCCTCGGTTCGGGTCGGGTTCGGGTTTGGCTTGGTCGGGTTCGGGTCGGGTTCGGGTTGAGGAAAAAATTTGGAGTCGGGTTCGGGTCGGGTTCGGGTTTTGAAATTTTAATTCGGGTCGGGTTCGGGCCGTTATTTTTCGGCCCGTGCAGGACTTTATCAGGAAATTCCGTGCTAACAAAAAAGTAGCTAACAATTTTCCTTATACAATCACCTTTCCTTTACATTAATCATAATTATTACCATTAAATCCGACTGTCTTTTTTTTCCCATTTCTGAACCGCCTAGAAGGCGGTTAACGAAACGAGACTGATCGTTATTTTTATGAGTAATGAAGTAGCAACAGAAAGTACAATCACCCACATCTAGATCAGAAAACAATGTAACAAATGGACTGACATTCAAGGACAATTTCATATTGTCTCGGTTTCGCCTTCGCCTTCTCATACCTACTCTAACTTACGTAAAAGAACTTGTTCGAAATTTTTAGAACTCTGTCTTAACATTTAAATGTTAAGGCCCTTTCGAATGTTCCCCCGAAATATGTTTCAAACAGGGAAAAAAAAAACACACATAATTACATTTAATCGGATGCGGATGATTCATAAATTACGTTATATGTACCAAGTACAATCGAGAATGAGGAAACTAACCAAGGAAACGAGTTAATGGTATTAAAATAAAAATTAGGTTTATGTCGCCGAATTAATTCATTCGCATGGGAAAATGTATTTATAACGTTATTCAACCATCTTCCGCGTATGGGAAATTCGTATCTTCTTTTAACGGGGATGAGGTTTGAGGAGTATATGAAGAGTCTAATTCATCTCCCTTGTAAAAATTTTATTTCCTTGTATGCGATAAAAACATGTCGTCGATGTGTTTAGGCCCGAGACGGCATTGTAAACTTTCTCTGTCACCGGCGTCTGTAATTCTTGAGGCTAATATCCGCTTCATTATCATTCCTTTCGCCCTTAGGCAATATTTGATAATAAATTTAATAAAAATTATTAGCGCATCTATAAAATATTTGGAATCAGCACGTGTTTTGTAGGAATAGTAGAGACCGCAAAGTGGCGGATTTTTCAAGAGATTGGGAAAGACTATATGCAGTCAGAAAAAAGCAGAAGACTCATGCTCAGGGTGTACTTTTCACACAGCAAAAACAAGACCCATTAGGTGAAACAGACATTTTAATTAAACCCCAATTATCTCACATTTATTCGCGTACGATCTTTTTAATTATAATCACCCGAAAATCGATCAACATACGGTGTTGAGAGAAAAACCAGTTCTTTTCCTTTTTCTCATATAATAACCAAGCAAAGTTTGAACTACTCATATTCAATAATGAGGGGCTATTACGGTTTGCTCCACTTTTGACATAATCACGGCTTGTTCAAGGTCAAGGAAACCGAAATTCATTTAAATACTTGAATATCGTTGTCGTTTTTTATTTATTTTGATACATAATATTTATCCCCGTGAAAGTGATCAACAAGTCTTTCATTTTATTACATGATATGAAAGCTTCCATCTTATGTAATTCAATCATATTCCATCGTTGTTGGATATATGTTTCACTCCCTGAGATGCTACCATGATTTATTGATGATATTTTTATTGTTATTAATTTTTATGGTTGTGATTCTTGTTATTGTTTGTCTGATTTCTAGAATAATTTGTGGATGAATTAAGTTTGAGGAGTAGGACGAAATCGACATTAAATTGATGCACTTGTTTGGTTTCCACAGATCCGCAATAGCAATAACTGTTGGTTCCCACAAAAGTTCTTATAATCCATAAGATTGGGATAATGCCAGCAATGTCCTTCATGTTAAGCCGCAAGCACGATTCATGTTTTAAACTTTTCACCTTTGAACTTTTTTCCGAAATCAGGCATGATGTTTAGTGGCTTTTTGTGTTGAGTGTGTTAACTGCTCTGAAGACAAATGTAACTTCTCATTTAGTTTATCAACTTTTTATCATTTTCGGCAAGTTTTCACATTGTTAAAGTTCTTGGGGAATGGAACATCCAAAGTCATAGCACTTTTAGCATGCGTGAACATTATTATGTCAATGACATACAATTCAATTTTCCTTAAACTTTCATCTCTTTCTTGTGACTAATTTATCCTTCTCAAGCACTCACATTCGCACACGAATTCTGACACATTATCCTTAACATTCTTCATTCATGTGCCACATACCGTACAACTCCTGACGTCATTTTTCATTTTAAATGCCATCGTTCCAATCCCGTTTCTTAAAAGCCACTAATCCAATTACCGATGATTCGAGATCGCAGACAATCGTTCATGCAGTCTCAAGGTCGTCCGTGAACGTGTTCAAGGTCAATTCAATTCCCCAATACATAATCACGGAAATATGCTTTCACGTAGAAATCATAACTTAATGATACGGCTTATGCGGTTTATCAATCAAAACAAAATACGGCCCAAATGAAAATCATGTTAACACACGGAAGATTGATATAATTCAATGATAATAAGATTCGGCAAGAAACAGGAAATATTTTTGACAAGACGCTATTAGTCTGGAAATAAAGAAAGAAGATTCAGTAAATTATGAATGGCTGCGAATATTTCTCTAGCCAAGACAATTGATATAAAAGTATTTAGGCTTCCTTTTTTTTCCCTTTTCGTTCTATTCTTACCTATATTGGATTATATCACGTTACCATTTCTGATCGACTTTTAGGACTAATTCAACAATGAAAGTTGGTTCGGGTCGAGGTCTGTCATTTGTCAAGACTTGTATCCATACGCTATTTTAAGTTTAGCAAGCAAACCAATCTTTCTTAATACATTTACCGATTTTACCACGGTTTATTACAAACCAATTGGCACGTAATTAATTCGTCAAAATATTAATTTCTGTTTTCGATGAGTTTGATTTAACTTGAAAAGAAAAACTATAATTATAATGAAATTTACTGACCTCATTTTCTATTATTATGATTCGAAAAATAATGCTAATCAAATCGTTTTTTATTAATATTAATCGATTATATTCATAAAAATTGAGTACGTTTCACACGAAAGATTTGTTTATGTGTGAAAACGTGTTTCTTGTTATATCTCTCTGCAAAATTAGCAAAGACTAAGATCATATGTGATTTCGGCAAGAGCAATCATTTTGGTCCCTAACTTGGGGAGTGTAAGATTTACTGAACACATGAGTAATCAGCTGTCTGAATGGCTCTTGCAAGACTGGCCTTAATCTGTAACTCTTCCCTCTGCGCTTTCTGCATCTTTCAGGATCCCGCCACTTTTTTGATGTTACCGTTTCTGGGACCTACCCGCTCTTGAATCGCGAAACTTACTCTTAGCCACCCGTAACTCCCAGATTTTCTCTGATCTGCCCATTGCCAGGTCCTGGCGCGATGAAGCACGAAGGGAATCTCTCACATAATTTAATCGAAAGTCACAGCTCTGGGCATTCAATTAGGGCACTCGAATCAACTTATTTAACTTAGTATGGAGATCAGCTATTAGCAAGCGTTTAGTTTGATTTGACAGGTATATCTCTCCGTGGGAGTGATCCCCAATCTATGTTAACGGCTTGTTGTTGATTGTAGGCGATGTATGTGACAAATCGACTTTCTTAAATGTGTTGAAACTCAAATATTTTAGGTAACAAGCGATTTTATCGGTTGAAAATTGATTATTACATTAACTCAATGTTCCATAATTTCCATTCTCAATTATTACGCGGGGGATGAATTCTATAAATGGAACCATGGGTGAAGATGAGACACCATTTCCTCCCAAACAGATTTTGTCACACCAAGTAAAATTAGGTAAACGTGATAATTAGTCTAGCTGAAAAACTTCAAAAATATTTTTTATGATCTTTTGCTTTTTCAATCGCAGCCATTTTTCATTCATTGCTGGATGCATATTTTTCCTCTCTGCTTCCAAGCCGGCTAATCTTAAGCTAATAAAATACATTTCTCCCCGGCTATAGATGTCGAGTGGCTGGCACAGATTAATCCAGTTGAAGGATTTAATCTTCTTTATTTTCTTCCAACATATCAATCTTCACTCCTAAACGTAGGTCTCTCCTAACTCTTGCCATAATCTCTTCTCTTAGTCTCTCTGCATTTATAGGCTTTTCTCTTACGGGGGTCTTGAAGCCAAAACAAATCGAGTGA
This sequence comes from Liposcelis brunnea, assembly GCA_023512825.1. NCBI lineage: Eukaryota > Metazoa > Arthropoda > Insecta > Psocodea > Liposcelididae > Liposcelis > Liposcelis brunnea. The sequence goes on from CM042067.1 coordinate 6,329,379, forward strand.
GCGTCTAGAATTCCATTCAGAAAGAATCATTTTTGACAAAGGAACAAAACAACCTTTGACAAATGCTGTGCTAACTGAACGGAATTCCAGACACTCAGTTGATTTGTTTTGGCTTCAGTGCTAAGCACGGGAATGTTCGGTCTATTATTAAGGTCTTTGGTTTAAAAATCACATTTTAATCGACGTTAAATGCTATAACGAAATTAACCTGTTCCTTATTATTACGCAATAGATTAACGTAGTGGACACTTTTTGAAAAGTTTAATATTTACTCTTCTCAAAATAACGTACTTAACTTTATTTTCATTATTTTAGGGAAGTGTGCCAAAGCAAGACAAATTGGTAACTTTACGAAGAAAACCATCATCATCATCATCATACTCTCGTTTCATACCTTCATCCGACTAAATGCCTCATCATTTTCACGGCGTTATTTTGAATAATTAGTTTACCGGCGCTACTAATGTTAAATTGAATTCTTTTAACAAAATGTCTTACTTTCAAACCACTCTCACTATATGCATATTCGGCTTAGACACGTAGCATGTTAAGCATACAATTTTAAGGTAATCGCATTCTCTTTTTTCTTAAATCATCCTTTTAAAAAAAAACGATGATTCCTCCACTTTGAAAATTTAATCAAAATTTTTAGGCTTATCTCTCGTGAAAAAAAGCCCCCCTCGACATGGCTATTCCATTATATTCACAGCGAGATGATTTCCCTTTTTTTCTTCTTCTTTCATTTATCTTGACCATTGTGTGAAACTGACAGACTGTACGTTATATAGTGTTTCACTATGTCAAGGTCAATCAAAATCCGTTCATTGTTTTCAGCCAGGTTCTTTCACATCTCATCTCCATTTCTTCGAGATAGCTCAATGGTATGTGCTCTTCCTGTACTTTTTCTCACATATTATTATAACCGTATGAAGAAATTTTTTTTTTTTTTATGATATCACTCGGTTACAACTTTTATTTCCTCTTTCGTCGATGAAATGAAATCGTTATACTTAATATCTGTCCTTTCAAGGTCTTTTTAATAAAGTCGACCTTATTATTTACAATATATCAAATGACATGACATTTCGTCATTTTCTTAAGCTGGATTCGCCTCTTGTCATTTAGGCTAAAAATAGCCGGTTAATGAAATACAATATTTTTCTTACGTAATTGTTATTCTAGAGTGTCCTTACATTCCTCCCTTATTTAAATGGTTGAGTAAGTTTATAGGTGTAGATTTGAAACAAGGATATGGGGCACTTTATGTCGAATTTCTTTAAAATCACTTTCTTTATTTGCTAAAAAAAAAAAATCATGAAAAAGGAGTATACTCATATTGGAGATATTGAAGAGTATATGCTACCGGCAATACCTGATTTCAGGTAATAGAAACTCTTGTTGATTCAATAGGATCTGAGACCGTATCCGTCGCGTGGCCTTTACTGAAATTTTAATCGAATGCTATTCATGTCTACTATCTTCCAGAACTCACACCAAGAGTTTGAATTTGATGTTGTCGCAGTACCGAACACTAAACCAACAACAGTGCTGATTATAGCTGTGCATTTCTAATCTTCTTTCAACCTATAGCCGTCCACTCCTAAACAAAGGTCCACACTTCCTTGTCTTGGGCTCTTTGAAATCACTGAAATCTCACCATTTTCTGTCTTCTGTTTGTTGTCATACCACCTCTTTTGTGGCCTACCACCGCTTTTTTTGGACGTTCGAGGTCTCCATCTTACTTAGCATGGATACCATTTCTACAGTAGCTGATGGTATGTTCTCTTCTGATGGGTTCCATCAGATACCTGGTCAAAGGTCTTTTTTTGAGAAGTGCAGAATTAGCCGCTACCATTTGAATGAAACCAACGTAATCCTACCTGCCCTTTTCAATTACTTTTTCTGGAAGGTCTCTTCTACCTTTTTCATTCGCACAGTTCACATGATGTCTGACCGCGGATATTTTGGATTTCTGGGCGACTTGGGATAGTCATAATTTTGTTGCCCAGTGCTTTCTACTTCAACATTCCAAACTCTTCATCTGTCTCGCCCATCTTACCACATCTTGTACGACGCACATTTCCCCAGTATTCTTATTGCGATAGCAATGAAATCGTGACGACTAATGCTAATTTTCATTCGTGCTAGTGCGTGTGGGCGAGCCCCAGTTAGGTCATCTACATTCTAGAAGTTTAGACTTAGATTTTCCTCATTTTGTTGACATGGCTTTTCTGGTTGAAACGTTTAAAAGCTGTTTGGGCGTTCGACCACTAATGTCTGAAACATCCTCTCGTAATTAACACCTCACTCAATAGCTTATCGGTCAGAGCACACGGCTACAAACCTTACGGTATGGGTTCGATTCCCACTCGAGTAAATCAGAGTGTTCTTTTCTCTCGAAATTTCATTCTCTAGTAATGTTATCTTTTCCTTTTTCTTGAATTAGATCTCCAGCCTGGTTTTCTTAGGTTAAATCCTATATGACTTGGAGGTACAGCACTTAGCTCCATGGGGTCGCAATTCCCTCGGCATCGTTTTCATCGTTTTCCGATACGCTCCATTAAAGTCATGTCCATGGTCTTGAACCCTACGAGCTGGAAAAAGAACAAATCATTTCGATCATCATCATGGAAGGCTAAAAACAGAATCAACGATACATCGGTCGCGTTACTTACATCATCGCTTGTGAACGACTTGTGGCCGTGCTGGCAATCTATTACTTTGGTGAACTTCCGGTGCTAATCCGTAAAATTCGCAATCATATTGGCTTTTTGGATCCTGAGACCGCCCAAGTAGAAACACTAAATGGTTTTTGCCATACTAGTCTCGTTAATTCTTACTCTGATTTGTGGGCTATACGGAACAACGGGGTCTTCTTCTTCTTTCAACCTATGTTCGTCCACTCCTGCACGAAGGTCTCCCTCAACCATTGCTTAGCGAGGATTTGCCCCCCCCCCCCCCAAGATTCCATGGGGTTGCCTAACGTATCGGTGCATGATTTAGATCCCTTGATCTTTACCGCCTAGGGTAGTCTCGTTTTAATACTCGCCTTCATTTCTATTGAGAGGTTATTGGCCATAAGACACCACGCTGGCCATGCGTCTTGGTGAATGGTAGTAGTGTTATTTACAAAGACTGTGTGCGCCACCGTTGTCCAAACGATTTAGATCCTCCGCTGCCGCACTCTTAGCGCAATCCTACTCTGATCACGCCGAAGAAGCAGAGCCCTCAAAAATTGTGGCAATCTTTTACTACCTCTGCGTCCCTCGACCCTTCCTATTTATTACCACAATAACTAGGCCGGGGGCTGATTGTGGAGGACCAGCTCAAGACACCTTAAGAAGGAAACTCTCAGCGATGGGATCGCCTACATTGTAACATTATAAACAACAGGGTAGCGGTGATGAAAATCGGCTATTGCCTCTGACATATACAGTAAGACTCCCCACAGATAATAAAAAATGGCGAACTTAATAAATAAGTACAAAAAACTGTCTTGGTCAAGTTTAAAAGGCCGGTATATCCTTCTATAATTAAATAGCCATTTATTTTATTATCAATCGACGAATGAAAGTAACATCTAGTTTAGAAAAAAATAATATATGGGCTCATTTAAAAATTTTTTTTAAATGTATTTTTTTTTTTTAATACACATTGGAAATTGGAGTTGGTCCAAAAGTATTTTCCATATTATTTATATTTTTTTCCGGATTAGTTCATGATAGCATATATAAATAGGAGTGGCTCGATATGGTGCAACGAACGCGATGTGGCAATGAAATGACCTCAGACTACATAGGTTACATCTTCTTCTTTTATAAGTGAAAGGCGATACATTCCATTCTTATGTTTAAGATTACCCCGTAAAGTTTAAGGACAATCGAATGCACTTTTACCGATCAATTATATTTTTACGGATGCTACTCAGATACAAAGGGAAAAAAAAATAAATGTTCTTATGGGAAAAACAAAGGTTTGACTTTGACTTATGTTATTGGGTTTCGCAATTTAAATAGAACTTATGAGTCAATACTCAATATGTAAATTAATTTTTTTTTTTTTCGGTTAAAGAAAAGTAAAATGAATTGAAAGTCGCAGCCTAACTCGATATATTTTTACTTTCATGAAAAAAGATTACGAAGGAGTTCCAGCGTGTCTTGATATATATATTTTTTTTTTGAGTAAAAGTATTCGTGTATTATGAACATTACAATTCATGTATGTAATAAAAAATTCGATTAATTACTAAAACTAACATAAGTTCGAGTCATTTAACATTAAGGGAGAAATTATGACAATGAAAAGTGAAATATGACCTTGTTTTTAAACTGATAACGGATTGGGCTCCTAGGTGTGCCATAATCGTGAGCTTTGGCGTCTTGCGTTTGTGCCAATTATAACTTGTAATTAAATATCTAAAAATTATTATTCTGTCATCCTGTATCATTTATTAACTGTGCGGGTTTTTGAGTTTCTTCCTTTTTATTCGTATTACGAAGGAATTAAGATCAATGTAATGAGTTCGGGTATTTGATCACTTATTCGTGTTGTATGAGCAAATTTCAATCGCCAATGAGAACAAAGCACCTTCGACTTCAGTGGGTGGAACTGCAGAAGATCCATGCGAAGCTGTGGACGGGCGTAATAAGGGTTCTAGACTTCTGGGAAGATTAAAATTTTGTTGGGGGAGGCGGCAGGTGCGAGTCGGCTAGGAATTCCTGACTGTTGAAGGATGACTGTTGAAGGATGACTGTTGAAGGATGTGAGTCCAAGTCAGAAACCATTAAGATTCAAGATCGGCAATGATTTTTTCAAATCCTCAAGAAATTTTGAAGTTTCCTGCACAAGGTTTGATCAATCTTCTCTGCATTGTCACTGCTTTTGCCATCAATAGCAGATCTCGTAGATGAAATCCCGAAAATGTCAGCTAATGCTAGTGCCTTATCAAGTAAGTGTGTGTCCCCTATAACATGCAAGATTTTACACGTTTCAAAACCATAAAATGTCAATATGCTTAGGGGTTTAGAAAAGTAACTATGTTTGGAGCGTCCCTGACCCAAAACATGCTGACATTTTACAATTTCTGGAACCAGTTTAATATAGCAGGCCTCAGCGGAGAGAAGTGATTGATTGAAAAAAGTTTGCCAAGTCATCCCTCACATTTGAGGATTCGGTTATACCGTAAAACTTCTTAATATGCAAGTCCTGCTTCTAAATAGAGATCGGGTGTTTTCAGGATCTCGAGTTATCGAATTATTTCCATAGTCTACTTTCATTTTTCGAGCAGGCGACATCGGTGCCTTTCATCAGGAATCTTATCTGAAGCTTTTAATCCATTCGAAACACGCAGATATTTCGCCCATTCATTCACAACTGACAAAACAAATCTTTAAAAGTTATGTCATTACAACGGTAGTGCCGCCCTCATATTTTTCAATCCAGCCTACCCAACCCAGTTTCATGGATTATCCTAGTATAGATCCTGGATCCTGCATGAAAGATCCCTTTAACTACCAATCTCATCTCTCTTCAGAGGTAAACATCAATTTTCTATATAAATATTATAAAATTAAAAACTGAAAATCGATCCATATTAAAAGACATTTCAAGCACCAATTAAAAATATCTTTTGAGACTTTAAACAAATCCACTTGGAATACTTATTCTTTAATTACATACGGTTTGCATTTTTTCTAATGATGAAACATAAACTAATTACGATATTTATCCGTCTCCATTTTATTATGAGTTTATTAAATATGATTTTTTTAAAAAGAAAAAAATTGTCACGCGAATATCGACCTCCAGACCTAACGGCCTATAATCCTATATTTTAATTTTCTTTTCATTAAACTATTTTTTTCGCCCGATCTAGGAAATATTAAACCGAGACGAAAATCTTTTATAAAAATCTATAAATAGCATCATGTTTTAAGGTTATTTACACGAAACGAACCATATACATGAGAACGGCATAATGACCCGTTTAGTCCTTGAGTGAATATAGGAAATTATAAGACTATTACCTCAGGGTGACAATGTTTAATATGGAAATTCCTGTATTCTAAGTAATTAGCACATTCAAGGATTAAATTTTTCTGATTCACATTTAGAACATTTCGACGGTTCAAGTTTGCTGACTTGAGAAAATTGCAAATGTGTGAAATTCGAACGTTTTCTGAGCTACTTGTTCACAGGTGAGACTAAGTCGGGTAGGCAGTTTACATATCAGGTCGTGGATGGAGAATATGGTTTCGTTAAATGATGTAGGCTTGGAGTCACTGACTAAGAATTCAGCAAAAAGAAGGTTGTCTGAAGTCGGATACTCGAACCTAAGCTGTGAAAGCGATCGGAGGATGTCTGAATCTTCAGTGGCCAAATAATGGTGAAGAATGTGTTGGCTGCCATGGGCTGGACATGTCGCTCGTGAGCCGCCGAAGCAAAATCGTGGGTCAGATTCTGGATAAGAGGCATGCGATCCCCAGACTTGAGGCAGGTCGCGGTTGTGGTGGAAAAATAGGATTTTGAAAGGTGCGAGACGGCTTGAAGTTCCTGACTGAAGAAAAGGAAACAAAGATGGAGCTGCTTGTGAGCGGGTTTTAAGTCCCTTAAAAGCCATAGTAATAGATTCACATTCCCGACATAAAGTCCTACATAGTGTACAGAAGAAGAGCGACTGGTGCGGTGACTTCTCATTGGTCGATGAACATACGACCCCATCTTATCGCCCCGATGTAAAAATCCCATAAGCTTAACTATTCTTCTTCTTCTTAATGTGCCATTCTCGTGACCGAGCATAGGCGACCTCATTACATATATCTGTGTAATGCACAGATATGCGGGATTATAACGGCGAATCCGAACTAGACATGTTCTTCTTCTTTCAACCTTTATCCGTCCACTCCTGAACGAAGGTATCCCTCAAACTTTGCCACACTTCCTTGTCTTGGGCTCTCTGCGACCATTTCAGTCCAGCCACCCTCTGAATGTCGTCGTTCCATCTCTACTGTGGCGACGCTCGAGGTCTCCATCTTACCATCTGACACCCGACACTTCATCTTTCCTAGACATGTTACCGCTTGCATATTATAACGCCGAATCCGAACGGCAAGTTACAGAGGCTGTACTAGACATGTTACCGCTTGCTGGCTCGTCATTACCTTGCAAGGGGACAAAGTCTAAACGTCAGCGTACGAGTTGTTCTAACTCCTCGAATTCTGTTCACATGACCAGATATTGATGGTCAGAGGTGAGTTTCAGTCGGAAAAAATCCGGACCGAAAGGTGGATTCGACCGCTAGACTTTCCGTTTGTAAGTCGGGTATGATATCCACTGCGCCACGAGGCTGGCAAAAGCTTAATTATAGCCTTCTTTAAAACAAGCAGAACCGTGCAATCTGGCAACAAGGCGTCACAGGAATCCAAAATGGCTGCGAACCATGGTTATCTTATGATACATAAACAAGTGGCAGCCAGTGTTCATCTTATTATTTATAACAATTCATAGCAGCCATTTTGGATTCCTCTGACGCTTTGTTGTTAGATTGACCGGTCCGGCTTGTTATGAAAAAGGCTATGGCTTAACATGAAACAAACCATTGTTGTCAGATTCCTATTAAAAGGAGGATTTCCTTGCGTTGAAAGAGGCTCTGGTAGCCGCTTATAACATTCTTACTGCCATGACAGTGGTCGCTCTTCTCCCTGTCTATAAAACTCTATCCCGACATTTCAATCCAAAAAAATCTTAAAAACAAAAAAAATCATCTATGACCGTAACCTTTAACTCTCTCAAACGAAAACCCATTAGATTGATGGGTATCTTCAAAAGCCCTTCACATTTATCAAATAACCCATCGATAGCACAGGATCATGGCCCATGTGAAAGTAAAAACTAAACATTAAAATGCCATCAGTTCATCGCTAGGAATATAATAAGTCGTCCAAAAAAAAATTTTTTCTTAAAAGAAAAAAATACAATTAGAATCCTTGAAATTTGACAAGGTGCTACCCGCCCAACACCATCTTAAGAAGTTTTAAAAAACACTGCCCGTTCCCAAAACTGATCTAGTTTGGCTGTTTTCCTTCGAGATAAATTCCTGTATAGAAATAGACTGACCTAGCCGTTAATGACGTATTCTTTTTTCCTCGTAACAGGGAAATTATTATTATATTTTTTTTTTAACCGTCTGGATAAAAAGAAATTTTGATTTATTAATAATTTTTTTTATTATTATAATAACATGCCTTGAGTTATTTTATTCCCTCTCACCGGCGTGAAATGAACTTGACCGGCACGTGTGCACTACTGATTTTATTATGATTTATTTATACAGAAAACAAAGCACCGTTTAATTTATTGTGGTATATATCCTCTTTAAAATTGCTTATAATTTGGAGGTGTTATATTATTATTTTTGTTTTTAATTGATTCTTTTTTTTTTTTCATTTTGCCGGTTAGCTACTCTTTAAAATTGAAGGTTAGATATGTTACACGGTCGTTTCATGCTTACAAGTAATCGATTACATTGTATAATTATGGCGAATTTTTTTTATTTTAAAGTAGCATAGGTCAAATATATGCAAAATGATTTTTTAAAGTGGTTATCACGTTGTTATTTTTTTTTTATTTTTAATTTCTCCTCGCTGTGCGTCATAGATATTTCAAAAGATTTTCGTATGAAATTATTCTGACTTTTCCCTTTTTTTTTATGAAATAGTTAACGAGAATTTTGATGGAAACCTTTAAGCGTATATTTCTAAAGAGGACAGTGTAAATTGTCTGCGCAGTCTCTAACTGGCCCAAGATAAATCCCAATCGTTTATGAATACGATTAGGAAAAGAACATTCCTTTCATTTTAGGTCATAATTTAATTTCATATATTTCTTTACTGTCGTATAAGCTTATTTCGGGCCCAAAGCGAAACGCCCATCTTCAGCGACATCTAAAAAGATTAAAAAACCAATAAACACCCGACTAAAAACGACTAACAATTATGTCCATTGAACAAGGTGAGGTTAGTAAAATAAAAATAAAAACAAAAATACACTTACAGATGTTACAAATTTTTTTTTTTTTTTTTTTTTTTTTTGGCCCAAGATACAAAAATTCTGGCACTAAGTGACTGGCACTGTTGTATCATGTGATGTTTCAATATTTGTAGAATCAAATGGTAGAAGGTAGTATGTAGAGTGGAGGAGTTAGGAGCAAGAAGGGCACTTTTTCAATGTTTAGCTTATGGCTAATGTGCCCTTCTTGCACCTAACTCCTCAGTTGCAATATTTTTATAAAATAAAACCAAAGGGGTGCCATTTCCAAACTTTTAAGCCAGCTTCAAGAACAACCTTAAGCAGCACTCAGGTAGCAAAACAGAACTACTGAAAGAATTTCAACTCCATCAATCATTCTTTTCCCATGTCGTTTCATCACATGATCATTCAAATAAATAAAAATAAAAACCCCATGAAAAGATTGATTATTAGCATAAACGTAAAAATACTTTGATTAGAACGTGAAAGCAATAATACATTAAAAAAATCCTCCAATCTAACCACGTTCTCTGCTCATTGTAACAAAAGAATCTTTGCGCTTAAACATAACTACCAGCAAGTTTCACTGCACAGAGATGTCATTATTAATGACAATCTCATTTCCGGTCTTCCATCATCATTTAACTTCGATAGGCCTATTAACCTTATCACCTTGAAAATAGAAAAGATATAACCCCCTCATTCCTCACTTTTTTTCCCTTCTTCTTCTTAAAAAACATATTGCTCCCAATAACGATTCCGATTAATTACAAACCGCATAGGCTTACGCCATTATTAAAATCTTTAAACCGGCACGAAATATCGTGACGAAAATTTTGTACATGATTACGTCAATCAAAGTCCTTCGGTTGTATCTCCTCTTACAAATGGTTCGGGTGACAGAATTCGAAATGAACGACAAATACCGTGATAGCCAAAAACGAAAAGTTTTTTTTTTTTGAAGAAGTTTAAAAAAAAAAAAAAACGATACAGAATGTCCATGGAACCGCCCCTATACTCTCACTTTCTTAAAGATAAAGGTCAAACCGAAAATATAACTCATTATTCGACTAGTATGGATACCTTTCTTACAACGTGGCGCGATGAGTATTCACTTTCATTATTATTACTTAACATATGTATTGTATATGCTCACGCCTTGTTTTGCCGCTTTATATGGATACATCCACGAAAACGACATTTTACAGTTCGCCATGAAGATTAAAAGATCATTTTTTTGATTTTTTTTTTCCAGATGGATAATCCTGAGTGCAATAGCTATATTATCAGTACAAGCCGCTCCTAGGGAATTAAATTCTGAAGAATTAATTACAGAACCGAGGCCAGGGGAAGAATATGTTAATATACAGACAGGAGGGCAGCCGCCCCACGTGAAACAGCCTCAAAAAGTCGATCTCAATGGTAAGTGTTAAAATGTATTTTCAATAGTAATTTCTAAATGGATAGCTAAGGCTAGAAAAAAAGGATTAAAAAATATTTAGGGCAGCGAAAAATTCAATTTGAAATTCATTCGCCATGTTTCGAATCTTCGTCTTCTTTAAATGTCCGCTTCTCGTCGGAGAATGGCGATCTTAATTTTGGAGGCGTTACAAGGCTTGAAGACTTATTGCCGCATCACAGAGTTTCAGTCATTCAGGCCTATCCTGGGCAGGCGCCTGCACACGACCTGTATCCCGTGCGACTGTATCCTCCCACCTCAGCCGCAGCTTTCCCAATGGCCTAGGGCTCGTTGGACGATCATCCAGCACCCTCCTGATAGTCCTTGACGGCGGCGCGCGTACTACATGTCCCGCCCAACCATCGTGATATTATCACGCATGTAATAAAAGGCTGGTAGGTGAGCCTCCGGATCTCCTCCTTTGTCTTAAGCCGACTGCCCTGTGAGTCTTCAAGTCTCCTCGATGAAGCGCCATATTTAAATTATAATTTTTCGCTGCTTTAAAACATTTTTTCATTAATTTTTTTTATGCTAAGCATACACGTCAGTAACTTATTTTATTTATTTCATAACGTGGAATCATTTTTATTTCTTTCAATTTAGAACAATCTTTCTCCACATCTCATCGAATTTCACAACCCAAACCGAAATTCCAAACCGCTCATAAAATCCAACCGAAAGATGAAACGAATCATCACAAGGACGGTTTAGAAACCTCAGCGTCTGAACTGGAACCGGCATATTACGATGATTATGAATCGACGACGTCGGAAGTTCCAGTGGAAGTTGTCACAAGGACATCCGTTAAAATGTCAAAGTCGAAAAAAGTTCAAAAACCAGTAGTAAAAGCAGCCCACGAGGTGAAGTTAGACATTAAATCAAGCGAAGGGGTCATCGACGAAAGGGAAAACGCCGATGAGGAAGAAAAGAAAATCATGGAAAAGAAATTTTCGACGGAAGCCCCAAAAGTAGAAAAAAAGAAATTTAATAAATTAAACGTTCCTTTTGAAGATGATGAGACTGAGACTGTAGAAACGACCACAAAAGTGTAAGTACTGTAGTATCTATTTTTACGATTAAAAGTGGACAAGAAGCATTTATAAAGAAAGATAGTAGGGCAAAAGTTGGCTAATTGGTTTGATTTCAATTTTTAATCCCAGCCACCAAACGATGAAAAATGGTTAGGACCAAATCACTTGGTAGGCGGAAAAGGCTTTAGCATAGAGAGAGGAATGACTAAAAGAAGAAAATGGGCGTCAGCCGGAAAACCAGAAACTAGGGAAATAGCAGTCCCAAAAAAAAACTCACTTTCTCTCTTTTTCGGGGTATAACTTTGTTGCATTGAGGCATCATTGGGGACTTCATTGGAAACCAAATGGGGGGGGGGGGGGTTGTGATCAGAAAATGGACCGTCAATTTAAAATCTCCGATCATTAATTAGTCGAAATTGAGTCCGATATTAGTGTTGTCCATAAAACTTCAAGATTTTCGGTTTTTCCTCATTTTCCGGGGAGGGCGAATTATGACAAAAAATTATCAAAGGGAAAAGTTGTTCCAAATAGAGTCAGGCATCTCCACACAAAAATTCACAAAAATCGTTAGAGCCGTTTTCGAGAAAATCTTTGAAAACTCGTTATTTGGCCTTATGTGGCTCTGCCAAACCCGTGAACTTGGTAGGATGACCTTGAAATCAAAAAATGGAATGGGGATTTGAAATCCCCGATCATTAAATAGTCGAAATCGAGTACCATGTCCATGTTGGCGTAAAATTTCAAAATTTTCGGTTTTCCCGGATTTTCGGAAAAATGCCAAATGAAAAAGTTTTTTCTAATAGGGTCAGGCCCACGAAAAATAATAAAAATCGTCAGAGCCAATTTCCAAAATTTCCAGTGAAAATTCTCGATAACTCTAAATTTGGCCGGATGTTCGTCTAAAACATTCGGCCAAATTTTTTTGGCCAAACTTTTTTGTCCAAAATTTTTTGGCCAAATTTTTTTAGCTTTAGCAGGGCCAAATGCGGAATAACAAGGAATAACATTTTTCCTCCTTCCCAAAAAAAGGTGGTTGCCAATTTTTGTTGCGATAGTAGACCAACAAACGAACGGACGTCAGAAGACACTCTCTCTCTCTCTCTCTCTCTAGGGAGCTCGAAAGTAAAAATTAAAATAAAATTTGAAAAAAGAAATTTTATTAAATAACCTTGAGTATTTTCCTTAGATTTGGTAAGTCGCCCTCCCTTCTCGCTTCCCCGAAAAAATTTCAGAAAAAATTTCTGAACCTCTCCTGCACCTAAGAGGGCTAGTGGCTGAGTTTTGTCCTTGTCTCTTCCATCTAAAGTTGTTTGAATTCTAAACTCCTAAATGCGTAAACAACCATATTTTTTATTTTTCTCAGGCCGCACACCACTACTACTCCAGACAGCACCACCGTAACCTTAACAACAACTGAAGAACCGCCAATCACGACCTTTAAATACCAAAACCCGTACGAGAAATCAAAAAGACCGAAAGAAGTTGTTGAACTCATTCCCGAGGGTTTTGAAAAAACCAAACAAGAAAAATACAAATACGAAACGATCGCGAATGAATCTCTAAAAACAGCCGAGTCTAGAACCCAAAGCAGTAAAAAAGACACTAAACAAGAGAAAAAAGACAAACACCACGAGATCCTCAAGAAAGAAGACACCGGATTCGACGTAGTGCACATTAATAGAAACGAGAAAAAATTAAAAGAGGATAATTTCGATTTCTTCGATGCCGATGAAAAAGTCTTAGTCCCAGCTGGATCAAGCCCAGGTCAAAGTTCTAGAATTAACATTAAAAAAGGACCGAACGGCCAAGATTACGAATACGAATACGTTTATTATTATTACGATGAAGATGAAGAAGGAGCTAACGGAACTGTAAACCTTAAAGAAGGGAAAGTTGTGGCATCGACCACTGAACGAGTATTTAATGGACATGATGGACCTGCTGTTGACGAAAAATTCCACACTGTGCCACAAACGTAAGTCGTCAACTTTCAATAAAACTCTCCGAGAGCAATTTTATAATTTCTTTCAAAAAATTTTTAGCTCCACAAACGGAAATAAATACCTCCCGACTGAAACACCGAAAACAACGCAAAAATCAAGAACGAAGCCTGAATATATTGCAGTAGAAGAGGAAGTAGATGAGGAATTGCCACACACACGAGGAGGTAGCAATGGGAATCGATATTCAACTATCAATCGACATGTCGAACCTGTTAATAATGAAGTTTTACCGGCTACGAGTCGCCCTACAACAAGGTATAAGTCTATTTTTATAAATACGTCATGTATTGCCAAAATACTTTATTTTTTAATGTCATAGTAGAACAAGAGGAAGGATTAATATCCCAGGAGCGCATCCCGTGCCAGTTGATGATATTCCACCAATAGCAGATGAAAGACTTCCGGCAAATACTAGATTCCCACCGAGATCTAGATCAAATAACGTAGCTACGTCGCCACAACCTCAGGAAACAACGACAAGGCCTAGAAGTAGGGAGAATCAACAAAATAGGGTTAGGTTGCCTAATACAGGAGGATTATTGGATAGTTCTTCTTTCCGTACTCACGCTTCTGATGCTTCTATCGATGAGGATCCGATTTATGAAACTGAATTGCAGAGAAGACCACCGACAAGGTAAGAAGATTTTTGTTTATTGTTGGAGTCGCTGAACGTGGTTGATGTCCTCTCAAACTTGGCTGCTGTGGGCGTTATTGTTAAAATAGTTTGGGCCTGGTTTTATATGTCATTTCATTATTGTAGGACACAAACCACGACCGAGGCAAAATATGAAGACACGCCGAGAAGAGGAACACGACCGACTACTGTCAGCACTACAACCAGTGAAAGCTACGAAGAAGAGGTAGTGTCTCCGAGGAGGCCAGTTAGCAGGAAGCCTGATGAAAGGACAAGGCAAAAGGTTTATGAGGATGAGGAAGAAAGATATGAAAAAATCAGTGGAAACGCAAGAAGACCTGAAACAACCAGGGAATCCGATTCTGAAGAAGGTAAGTGGTCTGTTTTTGTTCTTTTAGAGACTACTTGAAAGTTTCCTTCCTAAGACAAAGAGACCTTCCTAAGACTTCCAAACTCTTACTCTCTTATTTATTCCGCTGCACTACAGGGCCTTAAGCCCTACCGACGCCTCCACCAAATTCCTCCATTGACCTCGATCCAAGGCTGTAATCTGCCAATCCCTGACTCACCAAGGAGAGGCATCCTGGCAAAAGTTATCAATCCACCTCATCCTGGGCCTGCCCTGTGGCAGGCGACCTGCCACAGGGCAGGTCCTTGTAAATGCCCCTCACGACTTCCACCTGAACCACGTGTCCTGCCCACCGCAGTCTCCTAGACTTGATCACACTTGTGATTAGAGGCTGGGCAGTGAGATTTCGGATGTCCCGGTTGCTATGAAGTCGCGGGGTCAAACATGGGCCCAAGGATCATACGCTGGACGTGGTTCTCGAACATCAAGAGCCATGTCGCGCGCGGTAAGACTCCAGGTCTCCATGAGCATAGGTCGGAGCACAGCATTCCAGATGCGGAGCTTCGTAATCGCCTCATAAGTGGATGACTCACTGCGTACAGTCCCCTGCTGGCACACAGAAATCTGACTAAGACTTCTTGAGACATACCGCTGTCGGGTGAATTGCGCTTCTGAGGTACCTGACGTTGGCAACTCCTTTGAACCTTAGGTCGCCTACGCGCAGCGCCGCACCACCCCCTCCATGCCAAGACATTGCCCCTATCATTCCACTTTTTCCATACGCTATTCATTAATCTTCTCCTATCCTCCCATCCATCACCATGATGATCGTCTGCTCCGCCGGAGCCCGCATCACAAGTCCTGGCTGTTCAGTGAAATTTTTGACGCCTCTGTTTCTATGTCTTCGAGATGCTCAGTAGATTAAGAATTACTACCTCTCTTACCCCATCTACAAATCTCTTTTTTCGATCATTTTTTCAGGTCTATTCGAAGTTACCAAAACCCCGTACGCCTCAATTTCGCGCCCAAGCACCGAATTTCGAGGAAACGACATTACAACTGAAAATCAATCAATCGCAGGATTAACAAGTGCGATGATGAACAAAGTAGCCCATGATTTATACGCTATCCTCCAACAAGCTCAGAACGAAAACATCAGAACGAATTTCGTCGATGCCAATTCAACAGACGCAACTACCGATTCTGAAGAAATATCAACAGAGTACTCAACAACCACGACGACTACGACGACAACGACAGAACCAACAACTACGACCACGACAACAACCACGCAAGCTCCTCAACCAACAGGAAGAGGACGGTACAAGACGCGAGGTGAGAAGAATATTAAAATAAATAAATGAATTATCTAAATCATTTATAAAATTCCAGTTGACAGATGATTAAGAAAGGAACACGCATAGGCTTTATTTCCTTAAAAGCCTAAAAATTGATATTCATGAATCGTAATCGTTATTTAATGTTAATATTTGAAAAATGATATATTTTATAAGAGTAAAATCTAATCCAGTTTTGGCATAAATATGTGATAAATTTTAAAAATTTACTTTCCATTTCATTAGGTGGAAGCGGTGTAAATACGAGCAAAACAAGAACGAGAGTTGCATCTGGCGCCAGTTCTACGACAGAACCAGCAACAGAAACTAGTACCTCACGACCTAGAGGAAGATACCAACCAAATAGTACGTGGCCGTAATATTTTTGTCAAAATTAAGTGCAACTTAATTTAATTCGGACGTTCTTCCTCAGGTAACAGAGTAAGTGGTCAAACAGCAACGCGCAGGACATCACCAAAGCCAAAAATAGAAGACGTTCAAGAAGATAGTGTAGTCAGGGAAGAAGCCCAAAAACAAAATGCAGAGAAGAGTTTTGGAGAAAGACCGAGTAGAACTAGATATAGGGCTGGTGGAAGGGTTTCTACTAGCACGACGACAAGCGCTCCATCCCATTCTGCTTCAGTCGCTCCTTCTGGTTCTGGATCGGTTGCTCCATCCAGTCTCGGAAGCAGAAGTAATTCGCTAGACAGGTACGAATTTGAGGAGTGAAATAAATTGAATGAAGAAATTCGGATTCATTAATTGATTGTTGTAGATATAATAACAGGCGAAGAGGTAGTAACAGAGTAATTAGTTCCACGACACATCAACCAAGCACTGACGAAGCTTCTGATGAATCAGATACACATCATGAAGCTTCTAAAGTAACTGAAGAAGCATCAGCGACCACGCCTTCACTTAGACCTTCAAGGTAAGAATAATTATCATTTTTATTTAAAGATGAATAAATAAGCTCTAAATGGTTTTTATCTTTTTGTAGACCTAGACTACCACCAACTAGAGGAGCTTTGAGACCAGGACCACGGGTTTCTCTTCCGTCCTTGCCGCAAAGAGGAAGGACATCTACAACGACCACTCAAGCACCTTTGGAATCAGAGGAAATAGAAAGAGAAATTCAATCAGCAGAGGAGCAACATGTTCCACAAGTAGTCGAAGAGGTAAGAATCAAAGTATTTTTAAGGTCAAGAATTTTTTTTCAAATTTTTTCTGCGGTAAAAAATTTTTTTAGAATACTTTTTGCGCCTAAAAATTTTTTTAGAATACTTTTTTGGGGCTCAAAAAGTCTTTTACAATAACTTCTGGGCTCAAGAATTTTTTCAGAATTATTATTGGGCTTAAGAAGCGTTAATGAATATTCTTTTGGGGTCGAAAACCTCTTTCAGAATTTTTTTAAAATTTATTTTTACCACTTTTAGCCCTAGCGATCGCTGCAACTCCTACTTGAGTAGTAAAATTTAAAAACCTGCAATATCTTACCCCATTCTCATTTTTTTTAGGTGCAAGAACAACCCACCACCCCACCTGACGCCTTAACACGACTTCGAAACCGATCACGCTTCCATATAAACAACAGCACACCTCGTAAACGTGCTTCAACTGCAGCACCTCTCGATAGAAAGAAGGCAGCATCTTTATTTTTAAATAAACGAAATAAAGTAGAAGAAAAAGCAGCTGAAAAAATAGACGAAAATGTAGAAGAGGAAAAGACTCAAGAAGAATTAACTAGTGAAGAGGAGCAAGCTGTTTCCCCTTCAAACGAATCAACAAGCACGACAACCGAGCCTCCATTAAAAGGCTTGAATGCGTTAATAGCGGGTAAACGTAGAAATTTAATAAATAGAAGGCCAGGATCAAGACCACAAACTACGGAAGCATCTTCAAAGTAGATCAAAGATAACGTTAAGGCGAAGCTGAAAGCCATTTAAAAGACGATTGCTATTCTCGTTTTTTTAATAATAAAAATTTTCCTAAATAAAATTGCCAAGTATCTCGGCTTCGTTTTAACTCTGAATTTCGTGCTTCACGATTAATATTATTTTAGTTATTAAATCATAAATGTGATATTACTAAAGTCAAGAGATTTTAAAAGAAAAACAGATTGTGCTAAACCCAATAATGTGGGAAGACTAATAATTTTTCTCCCTTTAGCAAGAAAACTAAAATCAATGTCCACGCGAGTGTTCATAAAATTATAAAAAACATTTTTTTTAAAAAAGCAAACGTTGGCAAAATAAGATTTAAATAAAAAAAAAATAAAACCTTGTCTGATTGTTAAAACATTAAAAAGATTTTCAAAAAAAATCTACAAAGTGCCAATAAATTAAAATAAATTTTTTTTTAAAAAATTAGTTTATTTTTTCGTGATTCTTAATTTTTAAACCTGACCTTACAACTGGCCTTACAAACTGACCTTTAATTATTCATATTAAGAATAATATCAACAGCTGCTTTAAAATTATCACATACTGAAAACGGTGGTGGATTTATTTTATTCTGATCATCCGATCGATATTTTCCAGTTTTAACCAGAAATCCTTTAATTCCTAATTCCTGAGCCCCTGCAATATCATCTCGCACATCCTATTAATAAAAAATTTTTAAATATGAAAAAAAATTATTTCATAAATTTTTTTTCATCTACTTACATCTCCAATCATAGCTGCAGTAGACGGATCATCACCATCTAATGCAGCTTGGAAAAATTCTTTAGTCGGTTTCCCTACGACAATTGCTTTACTGTCAGTTGCATACTCTAACCCTCTTACGAATGGTCCTGGGCCTAAAGATAATCCATCTGACTGTTTGTAATACCTACGATTATGAGAATCATCATAATCAAATCAGTAACTACATTTTTTTGATTTTTTAATCAACTAACCTTCCTTCATGAATGGCTATTAGTTGAGCTCCATTCAGCATCATCCTAAATGCTTTGTTCAACACATCATAATTAAACTTTTTAGGAGCAAGTCCAATAACGACAGCATTAACCTCTTCATCTTTCACGTCTTTAAATTCCTCAAAATCTTCCCAAGCTGCATCGTCAATTATCAGCATTGGTTTCCTTTGTTGTTTCCTTAATAAATCTCTAGCAGCATGTAGAGAAGTAAATATTTCTTCTGGTTTTAATTCGAACCCCAAATTAACCAGTCTCTCATACAGAACCCTTCGAGATTCCTTTGTTGTGTTCGTCACAAACTTTACTTTAACATTTCCTTCCCTTAATCTACAATCATTAAAACATCAATCTAAGCAGTAGATTATAGAATAATGTTTGCATAATTCAATTAAAAGCAATTGACAAATGACAAGTTGAGGTTAAGAAAAAAAATCGTCGTTACCTTTTTAAAGCTTCTACGGATCCATTAATAGCGCTATTTTCGACATGTAACGTTCCACTAAGATCAATTAAAACTGATTTAATTGCCTGGTTAACAAGACTCATTGGAATAGTTGAAATTAAATGAACAATAATGAAAACCCCGGCGGATTATTAAAAAATTATTTTGACATTGAACACACAAGAGCAGAAGACGAGAATTATTAGGTAAATAACCTTTAATTAATGAAAAAAAACTTACCCATCTTGAATTTATTGCGGCTGGATTTAATTATCACCAAAATAATATTACAAAAACCGATTTTCTCACGGCACAAGCACTCCCGTACCCGAACGCGAACCACATTTTTTTTCACCAAAAATCAACGAGTGCAACGAGTCGACAACTGAAATGGCGGAAAAAATGGCAATTATTCGTCGTGGCAGAAGAATTTTGATCTCCAAAATGGTGGCAGAATTTTGTGTATCGTCGCGAGTTCTTTTCTACTTTTTTTCACATTATATCGCATTATTACTAAGACTCTCATTAAAATAAGAGTCGTATTCTATTTAAAAAATATTTTTAATGTCATTCACGTGGAGTTTTTCGTCTGTAACCACTAATTTCAAAGTTTTTTTCTCATCGTAGGATAATAATTCCGAATTGCATGCTTGTCGGTAATTTAGAATTTTTTTTAAACCTGTAGAAGGGAGAGGTAAATATATAATTGTAAAAAGTAGCTATAAATGTTTTAATCACTCAGAAAAAAGTAACAAATAATTCTAAATGCTAAACATAAACAAGCTTTTATTGAATGTGTAAAAAAAATGCATTGCAGTGCTTAGAAGAACCAAGCCCTGATCACCCCGAACAATTTATATTAAATCTAAACAGAAAAAATTCGTCATCTACCATGAGTACAACCTAATTTAGGTGTGTCGATTATCACTCCTATTTCAACTAAAATAGAAAGAACAATAAAAACTAAATAGCACAAGAAACAAATAATGCCCATTTTTTTGTTCATATGAAATTTGGTAATGGTAGCTACAGCTAATAAGACGAATACCCCAATAAAAAGTGTAAGGCAAGTGTATTTAATAACTTCTGACTCGACCTGAACAGTTCCTGAGAGAGCGCATTTAATCAGCCAAGGCACTGCTAAGCATAAACAAATATCCATCGTATTCCCCCCTAAGCTATTACTAAAACCCATTCCACCGACGCCTTGCCTAGCCATAATAACTGTCGATATCGCTTCTGGCATGCTACCACCAGCCGCGAGAAATGTTAAGCCCATAACGGAATCAGGGATTCCAATGGTATCTCCTAAAAATATAAAATAAATAAATTCATTTACATTACTAAGCATATAAATTTAAAATTCAAACTAACCTAATACTGAAATCATCCACGTTCCAAGATAACTGGTAATTCCAATCCAAACAATGCACATTATAAATGTTAAGGGATAAAATTTCCTCCATTTTTTCGTTCTGCAATCAGGTATTGTGACGTAGAAGAGTAAAGTTGCCGGAAGCATTACAAGCCATACAAGTGATTCCCAAACTGATCCAACTGGCATTTGAAAAATACTTGGTTCTGCAAAAAATATTTAAAATAGGGGCTTTATTCAATATCAGTTATAAGCCTAACCTTTCGTTAAAAAAAGCTGTTATTTATGAAAAACGCCTACGACGAATATGATAATTTTACCTTCTTCTAAGCTTTCAGCCTCATTGTGGGTTATTTCAGTAACGGATTCTGTAACAATCTCATTCGGAGTTAATGTATTTTCATAATAGTATGTTTTTTTCTCTTTATCGTCGGATATGTTGTTTTTCATAGTGACGTGACAGACATCATCGTACTGAAATTTGAAAAATAAATATAATCAATACAGAATCCAGCCAAACTCAACAGTTACCGCTAAGATTGCTCTAGAACAAGACCGTTTCCATCCCTAGAGGCAAAAACCTGAATCTGCGCGAGTTTTCCTCAAAGAAAAAAGAATTTACCATTTCTTGAAAGTGGTCAACCCATAACGTTTGGTTATTCGCTTTTCTTAAACTTCCATTTGTATCGCTGTAACATGATTTTTTACTTGACCTCCGCACATTGTAGCTGTTTTCACTGGCAGTTGATTTTCTACTGAGTCTTCTCGCTTCTCCATACATAATAAAATATGGTTTGTATGTTCCATTTCCCAGATCGTTATCTTCTATATCTGCAAAATTAAAATTTTTAAAATTAATTATAGATATGAAGCTGAAAATTATGAATTTTCCGGAAAAAACCTGCTAACCGGTTTTCTCTGAGAAAGGTGCATTGAAACTAGTTGTCTGTTGAATATTATTATTTGTGATGTTCGATGCAGTATCGGGGCTGACAGCGATGCTAATTGCAGATAATGGCAGACCTGTTGAATTCGTGCTGGCTAAACAGCAAGAGAGAAACAAAAAATATTTTTAAAGACTAACGAAGCCTAGTTAAATTTTAGGAAATGATTTTTTTAATTTAAAAACATTGTCGTGCCTTGTGCAAGAGGGTCTTACAAAAAATGTTTAGCTTATGGTTCATGAGCCCTTCTTAAGTTAAGCGTTAAGCGTCTCAATTTTTCTTTAAACTATAAAAACCAAAAAGTGCTTTGCTAAAATTTTTTCCCATTTAGAACAGACCGAGCTTAAAGCTGCAGAGCTCCACTGTATGCAACAAAAAAAAATTCAACAAGAATTTTAAAAGAAGTGAACTTACCTGAAAGATTAGTATTTCTTCTTTGGACCCTCTTAACTAAACCTTTTACGTTTCTTTTTAATCTCGGATTACAAGCCATTATTAAAAAATATAAAATATAGCAGACTGAAAGAATAATGGAATCCGAGAGAGAAACTACTCCATCCCAAATTGTATAAACGAAAACGCAAAGAGTTAAGATGTATATTATGCTGTCTCTGTACAATGGCCACCAATCCAGTTTTATGGCCTGAATAAAAAAAAATATATTTTTAGAGCCATTACCAAGATTTCGCTAAACCTAAACCTTTATTTTTACCAACCTTAACGGCTGCTAGGCCACCGCACGTAGCCACCCCTAAAATATTAAACATTCCACTTCCTACGACCGCTCCAATACCAATATCAGTCTGAGTTATAAAAGTTCCAATAAGGATTGTAAAAAATTCAGGAGTACAGGTAGCGAAAGACATAAATGTGGCGGCAGCGACATCCTGTGATAATTTCAAATCTTAAAAAAAACAAACAATGAGTCATTTCAATAGGTAACGGTTTATGAGTATTCGGTCTATCATAATTGATAAAAACAATTTTTTTTATAATTAATTAATTATACTCTTGAAATGTTTAAGATTAAAATCGGACCATATTTAAAATCAATCAATTAGCCCGTAAGGTAACTATTGCATAAGTTCCCTTTTAGCACTGAATTCATCAAAAATTAAAAACATAAACATAATAAAAAGATTTATAGTCTTTATAAATCTGAAAATTATGTGGAACAGATCAATGGAAAATGGATGATAGCTTATCTTTCAAGTGGCTTTTAAGAGGAGCCGCTTTAAATTTGCGTCAATGAGGTTAAAATAAAACTGCGTTTGATCCTCAAAGCTCCTAATCTTATAAACATTGAGGATAATTTTAAAATAAATAAATCCAGGATTAACTATTGACGTCAATTAAGATTTTAAATTTAAAAAAGCCTCAGCTGGTTAAAAGCTAAAGGAAAGAACTGCGTCACGGCCGTAGCTTAAAGACATATGCCAAAGAAAACTGTATAAGTTAAGCACGTCCACACAACAGATGAATTTTCGAACACCGCGAAACGGCCTCCTTAGTCAAAACCTACCACAACAAATGCAATCGACAGATGGAAGAAAATAATCTCCACACACAATCCCAATCATGCCAAAACAATACAAAGCCGCTACAAAGTGAAGTATAACCGCTCCATCATGCAACTGATCTTCAGTAAAAAGATCCTCCGGAAATTCAGCCGATGAGTTTTTATCAGTAACGTTGGCGCAATCGATTTGAAATTCTTTTGAATGGAGATATTGAATTTCCGGCGGTACAAGGTCTTCGTCTTGATTATCTACGTGATATTTTCCTGAAGGATCTATAAAAGGAAATTTTAAAAAATTAGATATTTAAAAATAGAGGAAAAGCGTGCGAATTTTAGCGGATATAAGTACTTGAACGTGACCTCATATTACAATAAAATCCATGATAAGAACGCATGGGCCTAATTGGTGAAGTACCTTTATCCGGTAAAATGTGCGTGAGAAAATACTTACCGGGTGGGTTTGAGTAAGTGGCAAGGATGCCAACGGGCATAAGCCCGATTAAAAGTAACCAAGAAAGGTTCATGGTCTTCGTCACGATATCATATTATTTCGAATGTTTTTTATTCTTTTGTCGTCTAGCATGTGGTTTTCGTTTGATTACGAGTCGTACACCATGTGCTATCCTGCAAAGATAAGTGTAAAAAACAATTATTTTTTCAATAAGGTTACTTAACATGATAAGTGATTTGGTATTAACTCGTAGTATTGTAGAAAAATATGTAATCTGATGGGAGGTGATTATAAAAAAGGTTTTTGCACTATGAGATATGATTCATAATTATTATGACATCCCATAGAAAGATTTTGATGAAATAGAAAAGCGATAAATCACACGAAAAAAATTATGGTTGTTAAGAGTCGCGAAATTTGAGTATATTTTTTTTTACTATGAAATTGTGGCCTCAAATGAAAATTTGGGCATCAGCCGTACCTAGCTTCAGCAAACCAAAAGTACAAAGTAAAGAGAATGGAATCTTGATATTTACAGCTGAGAGTAGCTTAATCATTTGACAACAAAGAGAGCGCCACATCCGCCATAAGCTACATTTTGCGAGAGGGGAATGCACTGGGTCTTCGCTGGGTAGATTGAGATAAAAACTGAACAAAAGAAAGACTACACTTCATTTGTCGTTCAATAAATATTCCAACGATATAAAAACTAATTTTTCAAACAAAATTTTAAAATTAATTTTTTTATAGTTTAGCAGCAAATTTTAAAAAATTTATACACACAACTTTTTATTTTTTAAACCGACTAGTTGGGATTGTGAATTCTCGGAAAAAATTTCATAACTTTGATTTAATCTTATTTCATCAATTTAAAAACAAGTTTGTCAGTAAAGCTAGCACGAACTGATAAAAATATAATCTTATTTTTCCTTTTCTGCTCTTTAAATGAAAGCATAAGGAATAATAGACAAAGAAAGAAAGTCGTGTAATCGAGATTGAATTGATTAGAAAAAAGAAAAGTAGTATTCTGTCACCGTGGTAATTAATAAAGCCAAAATACAGACTGCAAATCAGAGTTAAATGATTTCTTGTGATTGCGACTAATTTTTGTTTTCTCGAGAAATTTTTGTAACTGAATTTTTTCAGATTCTCAATTTTTCCGAGAACTACTGAAAAAATTCTGAAAGCTATCTCAAAAAAGTATACGGGTTTCTGGCTACGGGCCTGCATTACAGTTGGAAATTATGTTTAGCCATTTTTGGGAAAGCCTGAAAATGTCTCTGAATAGGCTCTGTATTTCCCCATTGCTGAGGAAATGCCTGATTGATGTGAATTCTTCAGCCTTTTAAAAAAAATTTTTTTAACAATTAATTTTCTAAGTTCCCCACGGTCAGAAAATGACCCCTAGCGGCTTTGCTCTCCTGTGTTCTATCCCGTAAAGTTTTACTAATTACAAAATTCATAGCTTTTGGTTTTTTTTAAGATCTAATGACGTTAAAACTAATTACCATCTGACTTTAGTTAGACGGGATTTCCCGCCACACCCCACACTTTTTCTTAACTTTAATACAAAAATTAAATCACAAAATGTATCTTCAAAAAAAATTTAGAACAAGTTTTTAATAAAAACCGAAATTCTTGAAATTTTTTAAATCAACCTTTTACTCAGACTTTCAAAAAGCACTCTTTAACTTTGGCGCAAAAAAATTATGGCCGCTTCAAACTTTTTCGAATGAACCTTTATTTACACTGAGCAAAGCACATCACATCCTATAATAAATAACTTCGAATAGGAAAAAAAATGTTTATCTGAAAAATTGTTTTAAACTACGAAACGTTTAATGTCGTATCATGAAATTCATTTGTACGCATGACCGTGAATACTTAAAAGCGTTAATGAATTATTAATCTGGAGAATTATCATCTTGTTCTGTGTAAATTACATCAGAAAGGTAGGCTTCATCATCGATCAAGAAAAAATTAATAGTTTTATTAAAATCTAGGCTGGTTCCCTAAATACATACAAAGCACCTACTTACCCAAAGCAAAGTGTCTAATTATTCAAAACAATTAGTCCTTTTTATCATTTCTCATTTTATCTAAATCTCAATTAATAACGTGTCAATATGAATCGTAACAATACATCAAGGAATAATATGTAATAAAAAGATAGAAAGAGATTCCTAAGTGTCTGTCACCTGTTAGGAAACTTTGTTTTATCAAAACCATGTGTGAATTTTTTCTGACATGATAGGAGAGTTTGATTCTAAATGGAAAAGAAAACGAAGGAGATGGAGTAGCCATTTCTGAACTGAAAGAGCTTAAAGAATTTTTTGAGAATGTTTGAAAAAAGTTAAAAATTTTTGTCGAAAATTTAAGCCTTTTTAAGCCCCAAGCCAGAACTAACCCAAGCTCAAAAAATTCAAAAATTTTGGCAAAGGCTGAGCCCTAATCTCATAAGCCGTAACCGAGGTAATTTTTTCGCCAAAAAATTATACAAATTAAGTTTATGTTTCGACTACTAGAGGCCTCTACTGGAGCTTGGGATTCTGATAGAGCTTTAAGAAAGTAATTTTAATTTGTTTTTTTTATCAATACATGAGAATATCTTATTCGTGGATGGTATAATAAATAATTATTGCCCATTTTGTTAGTTTAAAAAAAGCAATTAAAATGATAAGGGGTAATTTTAAGAACATCGGCATTGTTCTTGACCATCAGACTATTGTTTTTTATGATTGTTAGCAAATTAACACATTGTAAGTGTGATAATTATAGGTTTCTTGATTAAGGCAA
The DNA here is from genome assembly GCA_023512825.1 of Liposcelis brunnea. NCBI lineage: Eukaryota > Metazoa > Arthropoda > Insecta > Psocodea > Liposcelididae > Liposcelis > Liposcelis brunnea. The sequence goes on from CM042067.1 coordinate 6,355,666, forward strand.
CGTTCTGTAAAGGTGCTGGATTTTTTTAGAATTGCGTATTTTCCCTGACGAAAGCCGTCATAAGTTACAATCAGTGTAACTAGTCATTCATCCAAAGATGACCATAATTTTTTTTTAATACATCAAAATTTCTTGTCAAGCAAATTTTTTTCAAAAATTTCTTGTCGAGCAAATTTTTTTCAAAAATTTCTTGTCGAGCAAATTTTTTTCAAAAATTTTTTGTCGAGCAAATTTTTTTAAAAAATTTCTTGTCGAGCAAATTTTTTTAAAAAATTTTTTGTTGAGCAAATTTTTTTTAAAAAATTGTGAAAAGCAGCCTTTAGCCTTAAAGAAATCTAGAGCCTCGTCTGGTCCTATAAAAAGCATACGACGAGAAAAGGAGTAGAGCCATATTTTTCAAAAGGACTTAAACAATCCCTTACCCAGGTCAAGAGGCTGGTGTGAGGTTGAAGCGAGTTTCAAAAAATCCCAAAGTCTCGATGCAAATGAATCTGAAAATAAAAAAGAAATAATTATTACTACGTCTGTTTCTAATCATTACTCTTTCACTCCCGCCAAAAAGAAATCGTTCCAAGAAAAAAAACAAAAGAAAAACAAAATCAAACCGACAAATAATAATGGTGGCTAGATTTTCGCTTTGTTTTCATTATAATTTCTAAAAAAAAAAATGTTACTCTCAAAGAAATTCAAATCCACATTTCTTTTCAAACCGTGGATAACTCAGAATGCCGTAAAATCATCAAGCGCATCATTAAAAGAGATTCCAGTACAAAAACCTAAAACCGAATCAAAAATCGAAATCCAAAACGAAACGAACAGCGAAGATTTAAAAAAACCAGAAGAAGTCCTTATTACCCAAGTACACCCAAAAGTTGAAGTAATTCCAACACACGAACCTTCTACTAGCCTGATACAAAAAAGGGAATCATCCGAAGCATTACTTAACGCAGATCCGTTCGACGAAGTTCCAGGACCTGAAATCCTTCGAAAGCTTTCAACCGTTTGGAAATATTTACCAGTCGTAGGTTCTCAAGCAACCGTTTCAGCTTTGTTATCCTTCTTTAGACTAGCTCAGATCGGAACTAGATCTCTTAAAATATTCGGAAGAGTCAACGACAGGCCCTTCACTAAATTATTCGAAAAATACGGCCCGATTGTTAAATTACAAGGACCGCTAGGCGCTGAAATTGTTTTATTAAATCGACCTGAACACATTGCTAAAATTTATGATCAAGAGGGAAGATACCCAGTTAGATCTACATTAGACTCCGTTGAAAAATGCAGATCAAAAACAAGAAAAAATTGCGGGGGGCCGTTTAATCTCTGTGGAGCCGAATGGGAGGAAATAAGAAATGCTATTAACGTACCTTTATTAAAAGGAGGAGAAAAATATTTCTCCCCGATTGAAGCAGCTGCGGGATCATTCGTTCAACGCATTCGAGCAATTCGCAACAGGCAAAATGAAGTCCAAGGTGATTTAATGTTGGAAATAAAACGATGGAGCTTAGAATGCTTATGTTATGTGACCCTAAACAAATCGCTAGGATTTTTAACTCAAGACAGCTCAATTTGGACATCAGAACCTGCGAGGCTATTAAAAGCCATTAACGATGCGACTGATTCAATTATTAAATGCGAATCCGGTTTCCAGCTTTGGAGAATTATGAACACTCCATCGCTTTCCGTTTTAAGCCAGTCTTGTGAAGTTATCGATTCGATTTTATCGAAACACATCCGTCAAGCTCATTTAACTTTAACAAAGAAAAAAGATGAATTCATAACTGGGAATAAAAACACAAATGAAGATTTAACGTTTATCGAGAGTATGTTATTGAATGAATGTATGACGCCTGATGAGGTTTTAACAAGCATTTTAGACGTTCTTTTAATTGGAGTAAATACAACGAGCAGCGCTCTTGGATTTACCCTTTATCACTTAGCTCAAAATCAGCGAGCGCAGCGAACGTTGTATAAAGAAATTAAAGAAGTTTTACCAGAAAAACGAAGCAAACTACACTTTAACCAAATTAGTTCTTTGAAATACCTTCAAGCATGTATGAAGGAAAGTTTTAGATTAAAAATGCCAATGCCGATTTTAACTAGGATTTTACCTTCTGAAATTGCTTTGTCCAATTTCCGAATTCCAAAAGGAGCATATATGGTGATGGATGCTCAAGCTGCTGGGTTGAGAGAGCAGGATTTTGAAAAAGCAGAGAAGTTTGTTCCTGAACGTTGGCTTGAACCGGAGAATATTCATCCTTTTGCATCGATTCCATTTGGACATGGTTCTCGATCATGTGTTGGAAGAGTTTTGGCTGAAGTGCAGATTGGAACATGTTTGGCTAAAATTATAAGGAATTATCAAGTCGAGTATAATTACGGGGCAATTCAAGGTACTGATAATGTTATTTCATTTCCAGATAAACCATTAAGGTTAAATTTTATTGAAAGGGATGAATAAACAAAAAACCTAATTAATTTTTGAATTTTGTAAAAATTGTGTTTTTTGTAGTTGTAAGATTTTAGCTTTAGTTGCAGTTGTGATGATTTTTCAGCTATTCCTGTATTAATTGTAGTAATTCAATATACAAATTTTCTTCTTTCGAAGGAATATTCCGTTTTATGTTTAAATTTGGAATAAAAAGCTTATATCTAAAACTCTGGAACATTCAGAATGTTCACAGGATTCTTTAATATATTATTGTTAGATAAATTGATGATATTTAGTGCAACTTACAGTAATGCCATCAACACACCACTTGCTGTTTTTATTTCCAACTTTGAAAATATATTCGCATGTCAAACTTATTCTTCAATCATTTCTAATCATTTATTATCAACATTCTAGATTTCAACATCTTTACTTCCGACTTTAGCTATGATTCTACTGGACTTCATGATACGCACACCTAACAACATAACAAAAATATTCACGTCTTATTTTTTAGTAAGTATACACAGACTCTTCACATATACTAGAATCACTAATAACGGATATATCAGCATGTGCAATGCTCTCTTACCTTCTTCGATGCAGAAACATCTTTAAAACATCAGATTTCCATCACATCCCGTACGCATCAAGATATCCACTTAAATTTAATTTCTTGCCTAAACTTTGGCTCAGTATTTATAGTCAATACTTCTTGAAAATGCAGTTATTATTAATATGTTATTAACAATTCATACGAAGGGAAGATTGCAGACACTTGACACTGCACTGTACCACAAATTAATTTCTTCTCCCCCACCTGCATGCCTGATGCCTCGACGAATGCGCATCAACATGGCGTCCGCTAAACTATCATTTAATTTTTTCAGGGCCTTAACCAAGTTCCGTTTCCGGTTTCGTTAAAAGGATAATATCCTTTATAATAATTACTAATGATAACATTTTGTAATATTCCCATTATTGAAACCAACAAAAAGATTTATTTGAAAAAAAAAAGGTAACAAGACGAAAAACTCATGGAAGGGGGAAGCCATATTGGAATGAAAGATTCATAAAAAAATCTTTTAAAAAACTTATGAATTTTTATTTGAAGGATATATTATATTTTACATTTAAAAGTTTAAAATAAAATTAATTTCTTAAATTTTAAAATTCCTTACTGGTGAAAATAATGATCCTAGAATTTAGCATTCACCCTTCTTGTTACTTCATTTTTTTGTATACATATATTGATTATAAAATAAAAAAAAAATATTTCCCACGTAAAATTGTATTTAAGTGTCATATAAACTTTAAAAGAGAATAGCTCTAGAGGAACAGAACTTGTACGCCGTAAAATAAGTGATGTAAAACCAAAAAAAAAAAAAATCATGGGGAAAATTAGCTTACAAAAGCTAAACTTTTCTTAGGCAATAATTACTAAAAATAATTCTGATTGCCTTAAGAACAGGGAAAGTTAACCTTGTTTTGTACAAAACTATTAAATTTGCATTATGTACAGCAAATCAAATTAGCCATGTTTAAATAGGTAATTTCTGATTAATTATTTTAAATTAGATTTTACAATTGCCTGAGTAGTTGAAGCAACTAAACTACACGAGGCCTTAAAAAGCCGGAAGGCAAAATACATATACTATAATTAAAAAAGCTTATAGATATTAACTTGTTTCAATACATAAATATATGAGCTTTTTGAGTAATTTTACCTAATGTTACACAATATTATTAACAGTGTTATCAGCACCACTGTTTTCTTCAACAGTTACAACTTCAGAATCATCAGCAGTTTCAATCTCAGAATCAATTTTACTTGCAGTTTCACTAATTATTCCATCATCTGCTTCAATACTAACTTCACTCGTATTTGTAACATCAGCAGAATTAGTAAAAAATTCATTAGTAGCTTCAAAAACTGCCTCAATTTTAATTTCATTGGAAGCATCCCTACCACCTTCCTTAATTCTTTTCTCTGCTTGCTTTCTAGCAAATATCTCCGGCCAATTTTCTTTAGTCTCACCTTTTAATCTATGATAACGCAAATGACTTCCCAAGCCAGTAGTTCTTATAAACTTAGCACCGCATATCTCACATACACAGTTACCACTAGTTTTATTTGCAACCTTATTACCAGTTCCATTACCAGCTTCAGAAGCTGATTCAATTTTAATTTCATTAGAAGGATCACTACCATCTTCTCTCTCCGTTTGTTTTCTAGCAACTATCTCCGACCAATTATCCTTAGTTTCACCTTTTAATCTATGAACACGCAAATGACTCCCTAAACCAGTCGTTCTTATAAACCCTGCACCGCATATCTCACACTTAAACTTCCTCTCCATTTTAGCAGCACAAGCATGAGTTTGTAAATCTTCTTCCTCCATAAATTTTTTTCTACAATCGTTACATTCAAATCGTTCAAAAAGCGGCTTCTCCTCTAAACCGTTCGAATCATCATTTCCAAAATCGGTAAACGACCTATTAGAAGCTTTAAGTTTGGCTTCTTTAAGAGCTTCATTTATAGCTTCATTAGCAGCATCCTTGAAACTTTCAGCAGTGTCCGCATCTGTATCAAGTTCTCGTTTAATTTTATAATGAATCCGCATGTGACTGCCTAAAGCAGCTATTCTTATAAATGATTTATGACATAGAGGGCATTCGTATTTCTTCTCCATTTGTGCACGGCACATGTGGCTATTTAAATCTTCCACCAGCGAGAATTTTCCATTGCAATCCTCACATTCATACGAAACGTAAGTTGTCGATGGCCTAGGCCTTGGCCTTGGTTTGTAAGTGTGTATTATTTCACTGCTGCCTTCATTACTTGAATCGTTTCTGTCTGCCATAATAGTTTTATTTAAATTCGGGTTAACACCTGCACTAGTAATGGAAGGTATATTCGGATCGGTTCCCTCAGTATCAGTTTTTAGTTTATAATGCACCCGCATGTGACTGCCTAAAGCAGGCGTCTTATTAAATTCTTTGCCACAAATCGGACATTCAAATTTATTATTCTTATTCGGATATATGCACATATGTTTTTCCAAAAGCTCCAAAGATATAAATTTTTTCCCGCATTTATGACAATCGTGCCCTTTATTTTCATGATACAACAATTTATGATTTTCTAAATTATTAGCGGATCTAAATCTCATTCCGCAGATTTTACATTCGAAAATTCTTTTATGAGTTTCTAAATGTGTTTCTAATTTTTTAATGTCAGCAAATACCGTCTTACATTCCGGGCATTCGTAGCTTTGAGCAACCGTGATCGTATGGAATTGCATATGCTTTTTCAAAACATCGTATCTATCGAATTTTTTGCTACATTTAATGCACGTGTAAATTTCTTCAAGATGCACCATCATATGACGAATCAAACCCATTTTACGCCTCCAATTTTTATGGCATATCGAGCATGTATACGAAGTTGCTGGAGGATGCATTTTTAAATGGTTATTCAAAGCGTAAATCGACGGGAAAAATGCTTCGCAAATAGAACATTTAGCATGCTGCACCATTTTATGAACAGCCACGTGCCTTATTAAATTAAATTCCTTCGGGAATTTTTCTAAACATCTCGGGCATTCGAATACTCTCTTACAAGCTTTTGTTGCTAAATGTTTTTTTAAATCGATATATCTTGTAAAAATGCTTTTACAATTTTTACATTTCAAACTTCGTTTGAAAATGTTCAAAAATTTAGCTTCCTGTTCAGAATGTTGATTTACAGGATCCTTTTTAACCACTTTATTGTTTGGGGGGCTGTTTGGATTGTGAACTGAGTTCAAATGTTGCAGTAAATTTAACTGAGTTGGGAATGCAAGTCTGCATTTATTACATTTATATGTATTTTGCTCATCATAATAGCAAAAATGATTGATAAAACTGCTCATGTCAGGGAATTTAGTTGCACATTCCTTGCACTTAAAATATTGAATCTTATTATGAACTTTTAAATGCTTTTCAAACTGCGTAAAACCAAAACATTTCAATCTGCACTCACTGCATTCATATGTCTGATATTTGTTACTAGCAACATGACATTTCTCAGTAGTAGTGTTACTGTTAACATTACTATGAACATTACTGTTAACATTATTAACAGTCTGTTTTGGTTTTGGTTTCACATTATGACTTCCAACATGATTAATAAGTCCGTGGATATTATTGAATAACTGCGGGCACTCTGTACATGCATGCGGTTTAACATCCTTGTGCATTAATAAATGATTTTTTAAAAATGTGATTTCTGTGAACCACATTTTACAAGCATAACAGCTATATCTTTTATAATTCTCATCCACATTAGGATTGTAATATACATCAATGTATGTAAAAGTAGAATCATTTGAACCATTCTCCTTCAAAATATTTGGTTTTTTAGGAGGTTTCATAACAGGCACATGTTCCAATTTCAAGCGCTTGAATAACTTCCCAGAAGAGTAACAATGCACAGGAGCATTAGTACCATCGTCGTTTGTTTCTTCTTTGTAAACCAATAATTCAAAATTAGGAGTTAATATTTCAACCTCCTCTTCTTCTTCTGATTCTTCGGACTGTACGGGTTGAATATTATTTGTTTGCTCTATTTGATCATCTGCATTAAAAAAAAATTATGAACTAACCAGAAAAGGTTATGTTATCATCAAACATTAACAATACGTTACCGTCAATAATTAATTCTTCTTTAATGAAAATTGAGTTTGCAAGAGCAATGCTATCTCTTTCTAATGTATCCATGGTGTATTCAATTAAAAATTTTCTAAAAACATCTGAAAATATAAAAAAAAAATTAAAGGAATGCCGTATTAGATAATGAAAGCAGACACGTAAGGACTAGATTCGAAACTAACCATATAAAACTGATTTTCTAAAGAGAATGCGGTAATGGAGGGTTAGTTACGTAATCACTTACTGTGTACGATTCATGGAAGATTGTAAAAATTAATATAAAACCAAAATTAATACATAATAAAATAATGTTTCCGTACGTGTAAACATAAACTTCAGACTTAAACCGAAGGCCGAAGCGGTGGAAGCGCTTCTAGTGTGATTAATGAAAACTAAATAAGGCCCCGAAAAATACCGCCAATTTATAAAAAGTTGAAGGAAAGGAAAAATAAAAAAGAATTTTTTGTTTTTTATTATTTATTCTTTTTTATTGCGATTTTGTTTTCTCATCTTTATCAGCTGCATAGTGACTGATAAATCGAGCAGATGGATCTGTAACATTAGTCCATTTTGGCATCCAAAAATAGCCCATCAGATCTTTACAATGATTCGGAAAATTTTTTTCAAATTGCAATCTAAAAAAAAAAATTAATTTATGAATATTAATTTAAAAAAAAATTAATTTAAAAAATGGTACCTGTAGTAAAGAGATTCCTTGGTTTTCGGTTGACAAACTGAAAATTGCTCGCTCAAGCCTTTAACGTCTTCGTTTGGTATCCTCTTGTCAACTATTTCTTGGATGATTTGGAAAAGGGATTTCGTAACGGCTGCGACTCCATCACTAATGGAAAAAAAAACCGAATTTAATCAGCAGCTGACTAAACATTTAGAAAAAAAATTTTGAAGCAGTTTAGTGGCGGCAAATTTAGCAGCGACGCCAAATCGAGGCCTGGAATATTTTTCAGCATTACTTAAAATTTTTAAACTTAATTATATTTCTTTTATTTCCCTTTAAATAATCTCCGCTCTTATCGGAATCTCAAAAAAATTTCCTGACATCACTCCTGCACATAATCGCTTCATAAAAAATTTTATTCACCTAAAGGCTTCCTTATGCCTCCACAAAATGTTGTCTGGGATGAGGTTGGTATTCGCAAATGAGCTTCTTAATAAATGCTTTTCAACTCCATTGATAGGCTGCCGAGATTCTGCTGGTAAACTGAGATAATAAGATGAAAATTGTTGATCCAAGAAAGGAAGACGAAGCTCCAGACTGAAAAATTTGATTTTGATGTAATTTTTTTTCTGTCAATTTTTCGGGCAAAAAAAAGGAAAATATTCTTACGAAAAGCCTGCTGTAGTCCTATCAGCCCTTAAACCATCGAATAAGTAAATATCTTTAAGTAACCGAACGCTTTCGTTATGTCCCTCTTCCGCACTTGGAGCGTCTCGGAAATAAATATAACCCTGCGCTACTTCGTCGGCACCTTCACCACTGAAAATAACAGTTGAGTCCGTGTTTTTTTTAATGTATTCTGACAATATGTACATTCCAACTGAAGCTCTTATCGTTGTGATGTCAGGGGTTTCTAAAGTATATATGACTTTGTCTAAAACTTTAGCCACGTCTTCTTCTGTAAAAATAACCTCATGATGTTCCGTTCCGAGGTATTTAGCAACTTGCCGAGCTGCTACTATATCCGGGGATGTTCCCATTCCAACAGAAAACGACTATTAAAAATAATTTCAAAAATTAAAAACAAACTTTCAAAGTAATTTTTTTTTTAAATTATAGATTTTTAGCGAACCTGAATTTTATATGAAAGTCCAGCTGATTTCGCAGCTTTCACTAACAAAGCAGCTATTAAACTGGAATCTAATCCACCGGATAATAAACATCCTATTCGTCGATCTGACATTAAACGTTTCTCGACAGCAGAAGTTAATAAAATTCTTACGTTATCTTCTACTTTATTTTTTGCGAGACCTAAAATTTCAAAATTAATTATTTATTATTTTCCTAAACTTAAAAATTTTTCAATGTACTTACTTTCCCACGGCACCAACGGTTTAAAAGCAGGTTTACTCTTTCCTATTTCATAAAACCGCGTTTGAGTTTTCAAACTGACTAAACCGTTCGGTTTCACATCGTAAGATTCGTAACACCCAGGAGGGAAGGGTGTAACTTTCCATTCTGATCCATTTAATTCAGATCCAAACGGGATAAGACCTTTGAAAAAAATTAAAAACTATTTAAGAATTTTTTGTTAATTTTTTTTGGTAAGAATTTTTAAAATTTTAAATACCTTTTGCTTCACTGCAAATACCCAAAACACCCTTGGAAGTTTTTAAAATAAAGCTAGGTCGAACACCGTACGGATCCCTGGCTGTGTGTATCTGTTTCTTTTCAGCGTCGATTATAATGAATGCAAACACACCATCAAGATTCTTTACCACATTATCAATTCCACCGGTTGCATATAAATGTATAATACATTCAACATCACATTTTGTTTCATATTCAAATTGAAACTGTTCTCCTACCTGCAAAATTTTTAAAATAAATAAATTAAAAATAAAATTTGGAAATGTTAATTGTGAAACATTTTTCTTACTCTTTTGCAATTGTAAATTTCTCCATTACAAAGTAATGTAAGATGAGGATATTTATGCAACTGCATAGGCTGCATGCCATAAAGCCCATCTACGATAGATAATCTATGAAAACCTAAACAGAAAAGAATTTTACAAGAAATTTTCAAAAAATACCTCTACTGATTAAAAGGATTTGGAGAACTCAAGTTAAAAAGGTATAAAAGACAAATTTCGAGTTTTTTGAGTCATATACACTTACCTAAGAAAACATTCTGCATTCTTGAGTCCATTTCCAGCCTCCATGCATCAGGACCTCTATGAGCTATCTTTGTAAAACAATCATTGCAATGCAAAGATTCATGGGATTCCATACCACATAACAACCAGATTCCACACATTTTGATTCTGTAATTAAAAAATTAAATATTTTTAAAAGTTTGATTTTTATTGCTTATTTTTGCATTATTTATATCAGATCTTATCACTGCTTACTAAGTGGTTTACAATTTTTATAAATAACTCATGCAGTGTTATGTACAACAATCAATATTAGCCTCTTTTCGAACTTACAGAGAAACAAACTACTAAATTATATGGTGGTGGCGGCCTTGTGAAGACGCCACCAACGAAAAACCGGTAAAAACGTGGCAAGAGAAAACTCCGTGCCACGTCAATGAAAATTTTTTTTGGATGATGTAATCAATTTGAAAATTTCCCGGTAAAATTACAAAAATTAAAACGACCCGATCATTTTAAATTTTAATTACTTAATTTTCAAAATCCCCTTTTAATCCTTTTTATTGAAAAAAAAAAGATTAGTTTCGTACTATCCAGCGATTTTTGGAGAGGCAATGCAAAAACCGATAATCAGAAACATATTTTTATTGAAGCCACACAGAATATTTATTTTCAACAAAGAATATTTAACATTCGCATGTTAACACTGACGTTTTACCCCTCACATTAAATTATTTCTCCCGATAAATTTAAAAATAACTTAGCTAACAAAAAAGCCGGCACCATATGCTACCTCAGAAATATTACATAAGAAAAAAATTAAATTCACAACAAAAACGTGTCACTCTTTTACATCCTATTAATTACAATCACCTTGAATATTAAATCTGACAACTTTACCTGATATATCACTCAATAAAATTAAATAAAATTAAAAAAAACGTGATTGTAATCGCTCCGATTGGAATGGAAACAAGTAGCAGAAGAAAACGGAGCAAGTACATTCAGAAAGTGAGAAACCTAACCAAACCAACAGAATCTTATCACGTGTATTTTGCTATTGGCAATGTAGCCGCTTTCTCATTGGTGGAAATCTCTCTCGTGAAAGTTGAGTTGTCCCTCGTTCGTTTGAAGTTACTTTTGTTTGTTGATGTTACATTCAGTATAGGTTTACGCAAGTTGAGTAAATTTTATTTCATGTTTTCATTAAGAACAGTGTAGTTTTTTTTAAAACTTTTATTATAGTAAAATTTAAAATTTTTTTTCAAAAATGAGTAAAACTCCGATTAGTGTTCTTATGGAATACTTAACCTTGAAAAGGTTAAAAGCTCCGGTTTTCGAAGAAATCGAGCGATATGGGCCTGCCCATCAACCAATATTTCGTATCCGTGTAATTTCGAACGGAGTCAAGGCAGAAGGTGAAGGAAATTCGAAGCAGGATGCCAAACAGAAAGCTGTGCAGAATTTGTTGGTGATTTTAGGAGTTAAGTACAATAGTTCGGACGTGAAATGTGTAAATGAACAAAATATCGCAGCCGATAAGGTTAGAGATGTTTCCAGAAAGTCAAGTACCAGCAGTGAAGAAAGTGTCCTTGACGAGGAAGTTAATTTTAATGCAATTGGTGCATTGTCAGACTTGTGTAAACAAAACAGACTTCCACTTCCTGATTTTAAAATTCTAAAAGTAGAAGGACCTGATCATCTTAAAGTATTCACAATGGAGTGCTGTGTCTCAGTTGTCAAAGGATCTGGCACAGCTAGCAAAAAACAAAAAGCAATGCATATAGCTGCTAGTAAAGTTTTGGAGCAAGTTCAGAAAGAATTGGAGGAAAAGAAAGAAACAAGGAGATTGATGGCAGCCAAGGAAATATCAACTCATTCTTCTGATGCAATCATAAAAAAATATCAGAAAATCAAAGATCCAATTAAAATTAATAAATCATCAACCAACATGCATGATTGTCATAATAATTATGAAAACATACAGGATAACAGTCCTACTTTAAGATGGTTAATTGGTGAAGAAGAGGATGTTGAAGATCCTTATTGTGTGATAGAGAGGATTGCGGATGAGTTAAGAGTGAAGTTGGTTATCAAGCCAGTGAATACAACAGAATTAAAGGGAAGCCCAAAATCAGGCATATCTATGATGAGGTTAACGACAGAACCTCCAGTAATCAGTTTGGGATATGACATCGAAGATTGTGCAGTAAATTTGATAGACTCTTTAAAAGTTTTATGTGGTTAAAGACAACAAATGCAATTATTCATATTTAGTTTATAGTGTTATTGCCAAGAAATATTTATTTTTTTTTATTAAAATTTTTAAAATTGGTTTTTTAATAAAATATATCTTTTTTCAGAAGAAGAAAATGATGAAATCGTTTTTTTTTCTTAATTACTTAGCTCAGGCATATTGTTTTGAAAAGTCAGCTGAACTTGAAATTATTTATTGTTTCCTGAATGAGTCATATCGTTGTTTGCTAATACTGAGACGTATTCAAACACAATAGCACTATGAATTTTAAAGACTTCAGACTGAAATGTCTTCTTTCGTTTCTATGAACAGATAATTTTCTTTGGTTTTTATTAATAAACTTGACCCTAAACGGGTTTGGTCAGGCTTATAAATCGAAAGTGGAGCAACAAGATCCGTATGAATCATATGATAAAATACTTTGTCTGAAAATAGCAAGGATCGATTTATCGCAAATAAATCGATAAGAAGTCACATGTTTTTTTTTTGCAATCCTGATAAACTTTTTTTTTTAAATTTTTGCATGATTATAATGAGTTTAATTAATTAACTGCTATAGTCTTCATTGTTATTTAGTTTGAATATTAATTGGTATTAATAAACAACAACTCACCTAGTTTGTAGTTTAGCTACAAATCGGAAGGGCTTTAAGCTTTTAGAAATGGCTTTGCACTGTAGAGCATAGCAAGAACTCTAAATTACAAGAACCAGGCGAAAAAATAACTAGAAAACTCAGAAAACCTGATGCAACTTCTTTTGCGGAATTTTCTGAATTTTGGGATCTTCCTCAAGGATTCGGCTGAGGAAAATAGGGCAACACATTATTTGGTGGGCTTTAGGATTGACGTAATACTGTACCTGCGACTGCGAACCACGATCATTGAAAAGGGTGACTAAGGTTTTGCACTATACCTTTCAAACGTTTATTTTTGCCGATATTTAAGAGGCTTATCCTTCGTTCATCTCCATTTGTGTAATCTATGGTCAATGGAAATGGAAAATGGCGGACTTGTTTGTTTGCGAGCATCTTTGATGGCGGTATGTAAGCAAACTGTAAATGGAAAAAGAAAATTGTGTTCTAAAAGCTTGTTTTCCTTTTTACTTAAGTTTTTTAAGGGCGTCCTTTTTAGTAACATGAGGAAGTGTAAGTGCATCTAATCAAAACATTCAGTCAAAAAAGTTTTGCGCCCAGAAAAATGAATTTCAAATTTACATGGTCCTTAGAGCATATAGCTGCTGTAGCTTATGCTCAGTCATTGTTAAAAATTTCTAAAATTAAAATGCGAATTATTCAGGCTTGCGATTCAGGCCATAATTTAAGCCTGCCAACTCACTCTCACTAATTCGATGATGCATGATTAGGTAGAAATTTTGAATTTGAACCAGGGTTAGTGTTTTAAACAAAATTTTATAAAAAACAATGTTTTAAACAAAATTGTTTAAAAAAGTTTTGTTTTAATCCTCAAGCCTATTAGTTGGGGTTTAAAACAAGTTTAGTATTTAAGACACCGTTTTAAAACGCCAACCCTGATTTGAACTACAAAAACCTGCCAAGGTGTTTAGTGGCCAAAAATGGATTTATATTCACAAGAAGACAGTGAAACCTCGTAAAGCAGACTTCTAGTTAAAAGACATTCCCTAATAAGAAATGAAATTTTTTGTCCCAAAGATTCCCTAAATAATTTAGTAAAATCCCCCCCCCCCAATATCAAAGAAAAAAATTTCCTTGAAGGCCTAAAATTGTAATTCTTAAGCAGGACGATCTAAGTAGTTATTTTGAAAATAGTATATCCATCTAACAAAATTAAACCGGATTTTATTTTCCCTACTGTGTTTTTCTACAAGTTACTACAAGCTGTCAGTTACAAGTCTTACACGTTTCAATGGTATTACTTCAGCCAGGTTCAGTAACCTTGCTTTATTTTTTTCCTTTTGTTAATTAGATTTGCATTTTTAAATTTTTTTGCATATAATTTTGCGAGACTCTGTAAAACTCAATTACCACAAAAAACTGTGCTGATGCCAAAACACAATTTTACAATTACAAAATTCTATACTCACTTTTTTTCATCCTGCTAAAAATTAAGCCTATTCATGAGAATATTTTGCAACGGATTTCGGCCTGAAAAATTTGAATTGAGTCCGACCGCCAATTTATATTAGCTACTCTCCACCTTTCCTCATTAAAAAAAATTGTTTGTAACTTTTTTTTAAAGTCAAATAAACTAACGTAAAGAGCCAAGACGCGGGAGACGCAACTACTTGTTGAGTCGATTGCCATGGCAACGAAACTGTATTTCTGAATCTACTGCCACGTGGCTATGGCCACGACAGAATCCAATCTGCTAATTTTGCTTTCGTTCAAAGCATTTTAACTTTAAACGTAATAACAAACACTATAAATTTCATCACATTTTTTTCACAATATTTGTCAATTATTATTAATAATGAATGTCGGAAGTAAAACTCCTGTGTCAGTGCTGAACGAATTCTTAGTAGCAAAAGGAGCTACACCAAGATACGATTTAATTCACAATGAAACAGGATCACACAATCCAAAGTTCGTATACCGGGTTCAAGCACTTGGTAGATTCGCCGACGGTGAAGGACGTTCGAAACAACAGGCAAAACATCAAGCAGCAAGTAATTTAATCGAAGAACTAGGAATCCTGGAAAATAAAGAAATTGCAGAAGAAGTCAGGGCTGTTTCTGTACCAGAAGAAAGTGCAAGTTTTAATGCTGTTGGAGAATTAGCTGATTATTGTTATCTCAACAACCATCCTGAACCAGAGTATGATACCATAAATGAAGCTGGCCCTCCTCATGAAAAAATTTTCTTAATTAGATGTTCTGTTTCTCAAATACACGAATGTGGGGAAGCTGGTAAGAAGAAAATAGCAAAACAACTGTCAGCGGTTAATATGTTGAGGCGTTTGAAGAGTCAAGCAGGAGAAGAATATAATGCATTAGTACCAGCAGGAGCTATAAAAACACCAGAAAAAAAGCCTCAAGGTTTAACAGATGCAGAAGCTGAAGTAATAGACAAGTATAGTGAACTGAGAATGAGTTTTGCTACAAATCCGGCTGTGAAATATAAAGATCATCATAAAATGCATATAGGTATACACGAAAGTAGTCCGACTCTTGCAAAAATAGTGAATAATGAAATTTCAGTTACTCAATCTGAAGCTGTAAATTTACTTGAAAGCATTGCAAATGAATTAAAAGTTGAATTGCATCCGAAAGATGTAAAAACAAAGAAAAATAATGAGAATCTTTGCTTGTATGTTATTACTACAACTCCACATATAACCTGTTTAGGGTACAATAAAAATGATGCTGCACTCCAATTGCTTGAAACATTGTGCATTATGTGTAATTAAATTTTAAAACTGTTTAATTTATTGAGTTTTAAAATGGAAAGATAACTCTTCAAATTGTGCACAAGACATCATTGCAGTAACAAACACTTATTTTTTCTCGTCACAGTTATTGTTACCATTTTTTTTTGGTGTGATAAATCCACTATTTTGAGCACACTTTGTAATCTCCTCTAAAATGCTAAAATACCAGGACTATGTATATATTAAAATAAACTGAATTTTTATCGAAATTTAAATTGTATTTTTTTCTTTCATGACGGTTCAAAAATGGGTCTTAAAACTGATTACTGAATAATTTTTCTAAAGTTTTCTGCTTGGAAACTAAATTTGAGAAAAAATTTACAAAGAAAAGCTTAAAACAAATTGTTTAAATGAGTACTTACCCTTTGTTTGAAAATCAGCATCACTTCATTTTACAATAATTCATGTTTTTTCTCCATTATTTGTTGTAGCCCTCACTATCAAATATCACAACTACTGACATGGTATGATTTTTTCCATGTGATACAAAATTTAAATTAACTAGAATCTGAACTTGATCCATATTATTGCGAAAGTTAGATATCATGGATACTAAATTATTGTTTTCTTTTTTCCCATTAAAACAAAAACTGTGAAACTTTCTTCTACGGATAATAAAGTAGAATACAAAAAACCACTTTTACCCCAAAGTTAGAGCAAAGACAACGAAAGACACAGGAGACGGGAGACGCGAAACGAAACGCCCGAAACGCGACTACTCGATGTTGATGTTATTATTTACAACTATTGCCATAGTAACGAAAAATCTGCTGCCACTACATAATTCTACCCGCTGATTGGTTAAATGAAATGAAACGTAATAACTCCCACATTTTTTTCACTAATTGAATATTAGTTGATCTTTAATCATGAGTGATAAAAGTAAAAAAAACCGCGGTATCATTTCTAGAAGAATTTTCGGTAGCTAACAGGATAACACTAAAATTTGAATTAATTCACAATGTAACAGGATCACATGATCCAGAGTTTATATTTCGGGTTCCCGGTTCAAGCTCAAGGTAAAATCGGCGAAGGTAAAGGACGTACAAAAAAAAAGGCGAAGCTAAGAGCAGCATATGATTTAATAGAAAAACTAGGATTATTGGAAGATGAAGATATGGCAGAAATCATTATTGTACCAGAAGAAATTGTAAATTTCAATTCTATAGGAGAATTAGCTGATTATTGTTATCTCAACAACCATCCAGAACCAGAGTACGATAACATAAATGAAGCTGACCTTCTTCATGAAAAAACATTTTCAGTAAGATGTTCTGTTTCTCAATTACATGAAATTGCAGAAGCTAGTACAAAGGAAGAAACAAAA
Source organism: Liposcelis brunnea (assembly GCA_023512825.1). Classification (NCBI taxonomy): domain Eukaryota; kingdom Metazoa; phylum Arthropoda; class Insecta; order Psocodea; family Liposcelididae; genus Liposcelis; species Liposcelis brunnea. The sequence continues at coordinate 6,372,609 of CM042067.1, forward strand.
CAACTTTCAGCAGCTCAAATGTTAAGTTGTTTGAAAAGCCAAGCAAGTGAAGAACATAATGCTCTTGTACCAGCAGGAACCGTAGATACATCTGAAAAGGGACAAGGATTAACAGATGCAGAAGCTAAAGTAATAGAAAAGTATAGGGAACTGAGAATGAGTTTTGATCTGCTTTTAGATAGAGAAAAATATATAGATCTTGAGCAAGCTTTTATAGGTATACACGAAAGTAGTCCGACTCTAGCAAAGATAGTGAATAATGAAATTTCAGTTTCCCAGTCTGATGCTATAAATTTACTTGAAAGCATTACAAGTGAATTAAAAGTTGAATTGCATCTTAAAGATGTAAAAACAAAAAAAAGTGATGAAAAGCTTTGCATGTATGTCATGACCACAACTCCAAAATTAACCTGTTTAGGTTATGATGAAAATGATGCAGCAGCTAAAATGCTTGACTCATTATGCATCATGTGCACTTAAGTTTTAATTCTGTTCATTTTTTTAAATTTTAAAATAAGAAGTTAAAAGCTTGGAATTGATTTAAAGCAGACAAAAACAGCACATCACTGTAGTAACTAGTACTAACCTTATCTTATAACTGTAACAATTCATACCATAATTACAATATGTGATCACGTTTGAATTATTTTTACACCTGGATTGTTAATTATTTTAAATAAATATAATAAATTTTATACAAATTTATACTGAATCTTTTCATTTCAATTAAGATACAAAAAATGAGATTAGAACAAAATTACACTTTATTCCACCTAAAAAAACTTAAGTCTTAAAATTAAACATTAATAATTCATCTATAACCCTGTGTTTCTCTAGTTCATTATTTCTTAATAATACTGATCGATTTTTTGGACATATATAAAAACATCCTACAGATAAAAATTACACTGCTTTTAATGCAATTTTTATAATATTGAAAAATATAATTTCCTAATTTAGTTTATTTTTTTTACAAAATATTTTTGCATTCCAAGCAGTATAGCTTTTAATTTTCCATTATTATTTTTTTATACACCTTATCTAATAATCGATTTCATTAAAACCAATTTTCTATTCAATCATTCACTGCAATGTTAAACATACAATGTAAGTTTGTATTAAATATAAATATTAAATAAAAAAATATTTATAACAATATTTACAGTTAGGAGTGAATTCGATGGCTTATTTATAAAAAATGGACACTTGGGTAAAATGTATTGGTTGTGAATAAATCGTTGATATGGAGGAGGGAATGAAGCGGACATACAACTTCAATATATTGCTCAGGAAAAAAAATTGGAAAATAATTTCTTTTTAAACTAGACTCAGTATTTTAATTTTTGTGAATTTGAGAAAACGACTGAAAGTTTAGATGTAAGAAGTGTTTTAACTTGAGTAAAAGTTTTTTTCATGCGTTTAGCCATCGGTAATCGAACGTACTTAAACGTAAAAATTGTGCTACCCAAATGTTAATCATAAATACTTTCTCCGTTAGCACTTATATAGAATTGTGATATAAAACAAACTTAAAAAAAATTTGGGGGAGGGGGGGAAATCCTACAAGTAAAGCCTCCTTGAAACAGGTACATAAATCAAAAAAGGAAAAAAAGTAAATCTTAACATTAAAATAAATTAAAAGATATTTTAAAAAATAATAGTTACTGAAGGATGTTTTCTGATGTGTTTTTCCAAACTATGCCCTTTTAAAATGTGATTTAATTATTTCGTTTGGACACTCATTTAAATTAAATTCGTATATTTTAGAAATGGATAGAACATTTTTGAAAATCAGGCTTAGATCAATTTTTTGCAAAATTTGAGCTTTTATTTTATGTTCTAAAATCTAGAAACAAGCGGGTATAAGATTTATTTTTACTTGAGCAGAATTTGTGTTCTTTATCAAGTCTACAAACAGGCACAAAGAAATTTCAAATTGTAATAAACCTCGACACGCTCACAATCAGCTTCACTCAGCTTCTAGCGAGAAGCCAAGAACTTTCAAAATTTTCTAAACCTAAAATGGACCTGATTTCTCTCCATTTCTAAATTCACTTACTGATGAAATAAATTACAGCGCATTTACATTTTTCCATTAATTAAAAAATAAAAATTTTAAAAAAAAACAGACAGATCATTAACATAGAAATTTTTGTTACCATTTAAACCTTTGGAAGCAATAAAAATAATAATAAGGCCGTTTAATAGATGAAAATTCCACAGAAAAACAGTTCAATCGTATACGTAGTTTCAAAAAAGCACAAAAAACAAAAAAATTTGAAAAATAACGAAAAAATAAAAAACGCATCCAGATAAAATTCAACAAAATTTTTTCATTCGCCAGACTTTTCTTTTTTAGCCAACTGTCAAATTGTTCCATTAATATTTTTACAAACAGAAATCTAATTCATTAACTGCAATCCTTTTCTTTAAAGCTTTCGTTACAAAAAAAAAAAATTTCTTTGATTATAAACGTTTACCTAAAAAATCCTTTCTTTTCTAAAATAACTAGACACAACTTTTTCCTAAACAAAATAAACTGATTACAATTTTCTTTAATAACAAATACATTTACAAAATACACGAAATATTACAATCATTTAGAATTTTTACTCCAAAAGTTTAATATCAAGTAAAAATTGGCCCGTTTTTTCCTTTTTTTTTATTTATTTTATTAAAAATCGTAGGGAGGGAGGTACATTTTCAACGGGATAGCATAATTTGTAGATTACTATCAAAGTCCAAATTTTTCAGGAAGATTTCCTTCCAGTAAGAAGAAAAAAATGTTTCAGATAAACCCAGAATAATTTTTCTAGTTTTCCCAAATTTCTGGCCAAATACAAATTTTCAATCAATCCAAATACTAGTTTTCTGGCTAAAATCTCTCAAAAAATTTCTCTCTCCAGCAAATAAGACAATAATCTACAAATCCAAATGCTCATTCTTAACAATATCAGAAAAAAATAGCATTCGACAAAAATACCATCATTTCAGAGTAAAAAAATTTGTTTAACATTATTTATATAAAAAAAAAAAGAAGTCCTAATCGGTTTGCCAGATATCTGGCACAGAGCAATGTCAAAAACTTCCAGGAGTTTCCCTAGTCCTTGATTTTTCTTTATACAAAACTCCAGTCGGACTTTGAACTAGATAATGTGTCAGTCTTGTAGGCAACGATCCGGTATTTAATTGATAAAATTCAATTAACTGTAGAAGATCGTAGAATTTCGTCTGACCATTGTCTAACGTGTAACATATTGAATCCCGTTGAGGATCAGTCAGCGGAGTGATTTCTTTATGAATAACTTTAGAACCCCATTTTAAAGTCAATACAAAGGCTCCCGGTGTGCTTTGACTATCTCGAACTAAAAATACTCTGCAAAAAAAAAGAAAAGAAATTAATTAATGAAATGGAGGTAAAAAAATATGATTGATTAGCGTGGAAAAGGGAAATTAACTTACCCGTCGACGGTGCCATGTTTTGCAACTAACGCTGCAGCTTGGTCCCTTGTCATGCCAGAATGAAACCAAGGTTGGGTTGTGTGTACACCAGCTTCAATCCCTTGAATATGAAGTAATTTTCCTGAGTATTTAAATTAGTTTAATTAATTTTAATGTGAAATTTAAAGGGTTGAAACCGATCTAAAAGAGTTAGAGGAGATTGAATTTATGTTTGTTTTTTTGAAAATATTAAAAATTTCGACAAAAGCTAGTGGAATTTTAAAGTCTATTGCTAGTTCGGATAAAGCTTATTAGAGCTTTTCATCCTTACAGAGGCGTAAAAAAGCCGTACAAGCTGAACGCTCGCAGGACATGCGCAATACAAGCTAAGTATGCGCAGAATATGCGCAAGGCGGTAGCCATAAGCGAGGAAGAGCGAAAGAGGCGCTTGAGCTAAGACTGAGGTGACTGTTGAGGGCGGAAGGGTTCATAACATTGCATCGACTCAAATTTTATGCATAATGTGGAGCGCCTACTTTCTTTTGATATAACAGCCAGGGTTTTTAATACCAAAACCAGAAAAGGGAGACCGATTTTAATGAAGTATCGAAAATAAAAAGCTTTTCCAGAAGTAGTTCATAAAAAGCTTTTTCCAGATTTTATTCTTGAGGAAAACTTTTTTTTCGAAATTTCCTTTTTTAAAAAGTCTATTTTAATTTTTTTTTTGCCAGGAAAAGTTTTTTCAAAAACTAAACATTCTACATTTAAAAAAAAAACATTTCTTTCAGACAAAAGTAAAAAAGATTGTGCAGATTGTTTTCTTTAGGGGGAAAAAAGGGATGTACAATATTTTACTCTACAATATTTTTGTCGGACAAAAATTCACCAAGATAATAAGCAATCTTTTTTGTCTGGCAAAATACTGTATAAATTCTAGAATAATCATTGTCAATAAATAACTACAGACCCTAAATCAAAAAAGACTGGCAAACTGTCAGCTATCACAAATATCATGGCGACTGCCACAAGACGAACATTCGGCAGTCATGATGTTGAATTTGCCCAAACCAGATTCATGAAAACTGGAACTTTCACAGCGATTACGAAGACTTTATCCAAGAATTGTCTTTAATAGAAAGCTGTGTGTACCATCATGGGTTTGAATATTCTTCTCAGAATCATTAGAGAGTGCATATCACTTCGGGTGTTCTCGAATTTTCCGGAGCTTCCATAAGCTAAGAAAAGAGAGGGTTTACTTTTATCGCCTGCTTCGTGCTTTACAACAAACAACCCAAAGTAGGGATTTTTAGGGATTCTTATAGATTCTATTTTCTAAGATTCTTCTTGTGGAAGTCGCCATGAAACTTCCAATTCGTTCAATTATTATAATGGCTGACAATATACCAGTCTCATTTAATTTAGAGTCTCTATATTATTGGAGCCCACTAAATTATCTAGGTGGCTGATAATGGTCTTAAGATAATTAGAGAACCATAAGGCCAGTAAAATAATGGCTAAAACTAGACTTAAATTGTTATAGCCGGACCCGGAAGCAGCATCTATTAAAAACGGGAGAGTCGACTTCCAAACAATTATTCTAACCTTATTTTTTCAACCTTCCACCCCCATTCACGCTTTTTTCCCCTCCGATCAACCCAACTCAAACCCCAAAACTAATACAATCACTCCACCGCTGATTATCGAAAATAATAACCAACTTAAACCATAAATCGATTATTATCCGTGGATTTTGATGATTCCGAAATACGGTCAGCACAAGATTATCACAAAACCGCAATGGGAATATATATCTCCGCAATAAATTCCAACAATCTTCATTCAAGAAGTTCATTAAGCATTTGAGCGAGAGATGAGGAATACGATTTTCAAATCTAACAAGAACAATTAATTTTAATTATTCATTGTTCGTCCTTCTTTTATGAAATAATTCCAGCCCTTTTGTAAATTAAAATGCAAAAGATGCATTTTTATAATGCATAATGCATTCCGCCTTGACGCACCTACATATTTAAGGTTTTACTATATCTGGGCAAACAATTTATTTTCACAATAAAAACAAATAACAAAGAAGCTAATGCATCAAAGCTTCTTCAATTAATCAGGCTCAACCTACCTAATAAGGATTGAACATTATTTATGGCAAAACACTTCAAAAATAAAAGCTTCCCCCGCGAATTTTTTCAAAGGGAATTAAACATTAAATAAAAAAGAATCTGAAAACTTTCTTTTCCTGTCAAATTAAACTTCCTACGGTTTCTTTACTGCACGTACGATAAATAAATAAACAGACGGATCATGGTTTATTACACTCACCTGATGGATGCCTCACTATCGGCCGCCACCTTTTCTTCCAACAATATCCTTCGGCTAAAGCTATCGCTTTTGCTTCTTGTGGATCTTCTACTATCCTCCCAACACTCCCTGTAAAGTCCATCGCTACCCGAGATCTGACGCTTTCCTAAAAAAAAAAATAATAATAATAAAAATTATGAACTGTTTTTTGTCAGGCTCCTCAAAAATTAAAATACTTACATTTGGAACTACAAAGCTATTGTACTCTTTAGGGCTCATATTTTCCAATTGTTTATTCTTAAACGATCTATAATTCTCCCTGAGTTGCTTCCCATACTTAGCAAGCCTCATGGCTGTAATCCAACAAAGTCTCGCTCTTTCGCTTTCACAAGCAAGGCATTTCAGTCTAAGTAATATATCTTTATAAGGCTGTTCGACTGATATTGCTGCAGAATTCGTAGGCCTTAAACAAATCCCGAATTCCGTAGGAGCTCGAAGTTGATTTTTGGCATTCAAAGTCGTATATACGTGATACTGTGAGAGATCTGCGAATAATTCCGGTTGTTCGTTTTCCGATTCGCTGCTCACCTGCCAAACAAAAGGAAAAAAAAAAATTCCGATATTTTAAAAAAAGAAAAATCTTTACATATTTCAATGAAGTCAGGAATGTCATGTTTTTTCTCATAAAAAGCGTTCCTCGGTGTCAGGTAAAGCTTTAAACGTTATCAATATGAAAAAAAATTTATATATAGCTTTTTTTCAAAGCGCATCCATGCATATAAACTATTCGTCGATATTGCATCATGATTTAAAACGAAGGGTTAAGGTGGGTAGTATTCATCCTTGACGATACACCTATGTGGTACGCCCTTTAGTACTTCCATTGTCAAGGTGTACTTAAAACGATCGAATGTTTACACATTAAAAAAAAAAAAAGACGATTTATACATCTGCTGATAAGAAATATTTGAATAAACTTAAAATCCCCACACTGCCTTATTTATTTTTTTCCCCCCCACAAATTATTTTTTAATTTTCACCTGCATTAATTTTTTATTTCACAAAGTCATCACTCAGCAGTAATAAATTAAGATTTTAATAAAGAAACATATAACGATCAAGGTCGGAAAATGTAATTTTTTCCCTTCGGAATAGCCCTATTAAGAAAAAAAATTATCAATCAATTTTTTTTTCTTAAAACTCTTCGATTTATCGTTTACATACTGAAATCATACAAAAAAAATATAATACACTGACCTAGGACATGGACATTCACGATGATGTTTTGGAAACCCGGACCGGCTTCGAACTGACTGCAAGTTCCCGGGATCAGCTGATTCAACCAAACAAATCCACAGAAAAACACGTGTTTACCTTTCGGAGTTGTCTACATCAAATATTCTACTTCGGTCTCTCGCTTATGTTTATCATTCACCACCCACTATTTTCCTTATGATTTTCAATACGGAATGAACTTGACTCAGGGGTGTGCCATAATACATTTTATATAATTTCGCTTATGCGCTATTGTCATATTTCCTTTCTTGAAAATTTTCTTCACACACAAACTAACCTTTCACCCCCCCATGCGATATATTAACCCTTTATCGATCGTTGTACATTAAAAAAAAATTCGAATGCTTCGTTCGATTCAAAGCTTTACCTAACCCTACCACGTCAACTTGGCAACGGATTTAAATTCAAAAGAATTAAAAATTAAAAAACGAAATTCCCAAATGATTAATCCTTGAAAAAATAAACACAAAGTATAAATCTCTCTTTTCATTATTTTAAAAATCAAGTCATCGTCCTGGATTTTACATTTCGAGAGGAAAAAAAAATGACGGCGTCGGTTGATTTCTGAAAGGACTCCGTTCAGGAATCAACCAATGCAACGAATCGATTCGGCAACGTCGCGAAATCGGCTTGTTCCAGTCGAGAAAACGTGATTATCTCAATTTCCCGCATAGCAACTGAGTTGTACCCCTGAAGATACACAATAATGACATGTTGTCTCGTTAGGTTTTTCTTTAGTAAACCATATAACTCTATCGCGAAATAGGTTATGTTTTCTTTTGAAATTTTAACTCCATGTTAAACTAATCAACAAAGTAGAAAAACGTTTCATGTACATAAAACTCATAAAACATTCATTTGGCTTTGAGTGAAGTTCGCCTTTAAGGAAAATTTATTATTCTAAATAGAAAAGACTTCGAATGCAAAAGATTGCGATGAATTATCGTCTTCTTACGTTTCCTTTGGGCATTATCCTTTTCATAGACAATTGGACGACTAATGTACACTATTAAACGATAATGTTTTCCAACGTGAAGGAAGCCATTACAAGATAATTTATCTTTCATTATGGGTTCACCGTATAAAAAAAAACATTTTTTTAAGGGGGTTTTGCCAAAGCGAACGTTTGATTTTTTTTCTGAAAAGAAATTAAGCAAAAAATGGTTTGAGCCCAAGTGAAAAATAAAAAGGGACAGGGGAGGGAACATTTTGCTAATGATCTTTTCTCAGCGTGTCAAAATCATTTGCGTGCTTTTGAAGTCCGCTAATGACTTTTTTTTTGCTTAAATTCTATCTGCGATTTATTAGTTTCAGAAAAAAAAGGGTAAAGCCGCTTATCAAAAATGAGATTTTTACTAAGAAAAGCAATTAATCGGGGATTATGTTTTAAAATGAAAAAGGTTTTCAAGGAAAAAAAATGTTAGCAGGTGAATGAATAAAGGCACTCACATCGCTCAAGTTGAAACATGTCTGAACTTGTTTAATATTGTAAATCTTTGCACGAAGCTTGGAAATCTAAGAGTATAAATGAGCTGTGTGACTTTTACGGTCTACAAAAGCATTCCGCTAGGAGCGCTGATTGAAGTTCGGTGAATAGTTGTTGGATGGCGTTAGTGTTGTAACAATATGGCAGAAATAGGTACGGCAGTGGTATCTATCGAGTTATACAAGTTCAGATAAGTAAAGCTCGTACTGAAATACGGTTAACACTTTTTCTCTTTAGGAAAGAGCCAGTAATCTCTAATTATTATTAATATAAAGAATTCAATTAATTAGTATTAATGAGTAAATAAGCAATTTACCTTTAGGTCACAATCAAGATCATTATTTTTTACATTTAAATTTTCCGATAGCTATTTCGGCCATCTTAGGCCATTTTTATTTTAGTTAGCCATATTTTATGTTTAGGTGAGAAGTTGTAACCTCTAATATTATTGCCTATGATAACGTTAACTTGGTTTAAAGGGAAAATATAGATGTCAGCTCTCTGGGTCAACCGTTAGTGCCTTGCTCATACTCTGGGCATTTTGGATAGAGAAAAGAGCCTTCTCATGGCTGTGACCAAGATCGTTTCCAACAACTTCCTTTGATTGGTTGTGATGTCATACGTCTTCTGCTGCTCGGTTCTTGGTCACAGCCAATCAAAAAGCAGCAATTTAGCTGGCGACTCTTCTTACAGACTTTCTAGCCAGAGCCTACAAAGACTACACGCAAAACCTCATTTTTACCCAACACCATTCCACTAAATACATTTTAATTAACCAGATTTGATTAACAAAACAGCAGTTTTACATCAGCCGCTATCCAACAAACAATCGTTTCCGTTGTGGAGATAAACACAAAATGCTGTAATAATCTCACGCATAACGGGATCATATCCAAAATGTTCTATCATAATGATGGATTACACAAACCGCAGAGCAGGGCTACTGTTACGGCAGAAACGTGTTTAAATTTATTTTAGTCGATGACTGTCATGATGATTTTGAATCAGGGCTTTGCAAACAGCGACAATAAAAACAGACTCGAGCCAACATTGTAAAACAAACACATTAAAAACACGCATGAATGAAATTTTGAAATAATCCAAATTGACTTTTCAAACATTTTTTCCTGCCATACGGACGTCCTTTGATTATTTTACAAAATTTAAATCAATCAGTTCCCGGTCAGCGTGTCTCGCACATCCCTGATCTTGATTCATTTCTTCGAAACTTTAAAAACGCAGTGACGTAATTAATTCTTCATCTTGGCACTGATTTCAAGGTCTTAACAAATTGCTTCAAGATGTATATGTTGAGTTTCAAAAAACCTAATTGACCTACCCGACCTTACATGAGGTAGTCTTATGCTGTGCACACTTTGCGAATTTTAAATGGATTGAAAAGGTATGATTATGCGTCAACGAGAGATACGTCCGAGAGAGCACAGCAATAATTTAATTATACTTTTCAAATTATCCAAGAAATCATTTACATGTGGTTCTGGTTTTCATTCCCATTGAAAGACTCTATGTAATTTTCCGTGTGAGAGCTGATGACCTGGGTAAAAATTGGCTTTAAGGGGTATTATCTTCAAGGAATTTATACCGCACTGCCACTATTTTGCAATTAATATTGTTGTATGGTGTATAGACTAGAATTACATTTTCCACGAATTTTAGGTTCCTGGTTGTCGTTATTGCTATGGCAACCGGTTTTGGAAAAATTTCAGTGTATTGACTTTTCGTGTTAGCGTGGAAACAATTTTTTAAGAAAACATATGTTGAGTAAATTTTTCTGTTAATATTAATATTTTGTGTTTCGTAGTTGAAAAATTTTGTTTATATTCGTGAAAATGACGATATGAATGTCGTTTTTGCCCTTTTGAGTTTGGGCTTATTGTCATGTTTGTTAAACCTATCGTGAGCGGGGATTATATTCGAACTAACCTTTGACCTTATCAGGATCAGAAATTAGGTCTTTGCAAAGGGATTGGAATAATTATAATTGACAAGTTTGAGGAAAGTAATTCTTGAAATGTAATTTGATATTTTGACAGGATTAGTTTTCCTTAAACCGCGTTTTATAACGGGCAACTTGCGTAAATTTTAAAACAGCAAATTTATTATTAATATTAATTCTTCGATTAATTATAAAGACTAAGCAAAAAAAATTTTTAAATACAGAAATATTTACTTTGAAATTCAAATTTTAAAAAGCCCGCCAAAAACCAACCATGAATTTATGACGTCACAACTGAGTCGGATCCCTTGAACTTAGTAGAATTTTGGCGCAAAAAATATCAGCCAATGAAATAAAAAAATTCAACTTAGTTGTGGCGTATGGTGATTTTTGGCTAGCTATCTATTTGAATTTCAAATTAAATTTTTACCTGTTTATTAAAATTTTTTGAACAATTTTTTCTTGAGAAACCTTAAATAATAATAACGTTAATAACGTTTTAAAAATTCATGCAAGTAGCCTTTTCATTTCTGCGATTTGTAAGTTCGATGGGATGTTGTTGTGAGAAGCGCGGCCCTGATTGACTTTAAGACCAGAAGAAGAATGTTTGAGGTAAGCTTGAGATTAATTGAAATCTGCGACCGCAGAGTCAACGCCAACAAGAATCAAATATCTGATTCGAACTCGATTTCGTAGCGTTGAATTTCGATTATAACCCCTGAATCTTTATTAATTTTACACATTTTATTTTTTTTAGGTGTCGAGTATGAACTTTTCCACCGAAATTGATCAAAACTCAATTTTGAAATTTTTCACTTTGAGCGACCTTAAAAACATATTCCGATTAGTTTCATGAGAAAAAAAAATTAAAAAGAATAACAATATGGCTAAAAATATTAAAAAATTCAGTAGCCAATTTTTCAAAAACTGAATTTTGAAAAGCTTTGGAAAAATTTTTTTCTTCATTTGAACAGATTTCAACTGAAGCAACATTTCGAACTTTTTCTTCAAAATAACCCATCCTGATGTATCACACTCAGAAACTGATCCGCATTTGTAAATCCCTTACAAATTCATGCATACTCCCCGCATTACTCAACAAACAATCCCAAAATCCGAACCCAAGTAGCCTTGATTTTAACTCAAAATCAAACCTACATAAGCACAACCCCAATTTTTACCAAAAACAAAAAAAAACAAGCTAACATACCTTATTAGAATTAGGACTACTACTGAGGCTACTTGTAGGACTTGAATTCGTACTACTGCTGTTCGATCTACAACTCCTCAATAGTTTCGCTATTACTTGAACCTGAAATCAGACCATCTCTCTTTAGAAAAATCTAATAAAATAAATAACAACGCAAATAAATTCCGTATTTATTAACATATTCCCATTTCACGTGATGACCCTGAAAAGTGCGAGTGCAGTTATCTCGATAGGAGGGTCTTAAAAATCGATCTCACGTTGTTCTTTAGGACAGCATGTGTATTACATTTCCCTTTTCCCTATCTAACTGCAATCGATTGCATTCAAGCGAAATTGCAAAGCCGCACCTTTTACCACACGGCACGTTTATTTTATTTACTTTAAAAAAAAAAAAATCGAATATTATATAACAACTGCTGAAGAAGATCCCTTCCCCTACACGTGCGGGTTATATTGGATTTATCCCGTGGTATTTTCGAATTCGGTGCCAAAAATGTGTCAACCTCAACTTACACAATGCTCTTTATAAATCTCCCCCCCCGCTCTTTCTGGAAGGAGAAGTAATAAGGACAGGGAAGAGCCTATATAAAATAAGAACAGGAAAAGTCTTTCAACGAATATTTTCATAATATCCTGGCAACGAATTCCGAGAAGGATATGAGCCATCAAAGTGAATGATTATTTGCGGGGGCAATGTACGTACGTGATTATATTATTATCTGATGCAACAAGGGATAAAATTTCTTGAACAGGTAGAAGACTAAATAGGTTTCAAAATACGGTTTCGATTTACAGTAGCTGGTGTAAAAGCAGTGCGCACGAACAAGATGTATGAAAAAAATATGAACCGAACATGTTTATTGCAAAAATTCGGCGAATTTTCGATTCGGCCTAAGTTTCTTTGATTGTGTCTGATAAGAATTTTTTTTAGAAAATAAAATATTAAATTAAAAAAACAAAATTTAGAGAAAATTTTGGTACCTGAAATTACACCGAAATCTCAAAATTTATGAATTTTTAGGCTTAAAACTGGCCAAAATATAGACAATATATATACTGGGAGATGTAATTTGATTTGAGGAATCGATCGTGACTAGCTAGAACACTCAATTTTTTCATTTAAAAAAGATAAGGTTGAAAAACTGATTTTAGCAAACAGCTTTAGTCAAAAATACATCATTTTATTGAAATATTTTTTTCCCCATGCATTCTAGGCGCAAACTACATTTTAACATATGTGATTTGATGCGAAGAATCCGCTTAGAATGCATTGCAAAAATAATATTTCACTTAAAATGATGGATTTTTGACTAAGGCCGTTTGCTAAAATCAGTTTTTCAACCTTATCTTTTTCAAATGGAAAAACTGAGTGTTCTAGCTAGTCACGATCGATTCCTCAGATCGAATTACATCTCCCAGTATATATATTACCCATATTTTGGCCAGTTTTAAGCTAAAAAAATTAAAAAATAATTTCGGATAATTGAGATATTGGAGTGGAATTCGCTGGAAAATATAAAATAAAATTATCTTTTGCAGATTTCCACACTTCTGTTAATTCCATATGGTCGGTGCAACCCCTAGTCCCAAAATTTTTTAGGAAAAATGGTCGAGAACAAAAATTTACATTTTTCGCTTTAAATCTAATCTACTAATCTTTTACTGTTTTTAAAAATTAACCGCACGTAGTTTCCAGTTCACAGGAGCTTTTGCTTTATGGTTCGTTCATCCACTAAACAACTTCCAACCCAAAATCCTCTAAATATTCTTACATCAAACCAAAAGCCCTTAAATATTATTACCAGCTGCAGGTAACATTCAAAATATCGGCATTTTATAATCTACATTGCGAAACTAATCCATTAAAGCTTTGAAAAACAAAGCGAGCTCGAAATTCGTTTCTTCTCTTATCCTTTCTTTTGCATATAAATCTTACGAATTACAAGAATTTTACAGTAAGCTAAACGTACGTTCTGCATATCAAAAAATATTCAGCGAAATTTTAGAAATTTGAAATTCGAATCTTAAAATGTGTAAAAGAGCCCATTTGCATTCTCCATCAATTCATCTCCTCCCATACTTTTCATGATTTTCTCTCCCCGCAAAAAAGTTAAGTCTCAAAGTCCACCTACTCTTAACTCCTTTGGGTTCATCTGACAGAAGCAAGAAAAACTTTCGGGGAACTTTTCCCTCGAGAAATAACCATCCCTTGATAAAGTTTTTTTTCTCTTTTGCTAGTCTCAAACTATTAACACACCCCTTTCCCTTCGATAAACTTTCAAACAAAAAAAAAATTTTCTTCAAAAATTTGTTACTAAAAACAAAAGATCCTGATAACGGAAGCGAACATCACACTCGAAAGTTATCTACGCATTACATACGGAACTGATAAAAATCTCACAAGGTTACTATGTCAAACATTTTTTTGCCGAATGTTGTTAAATCTCTGCCAATACAAATAATCAAACAATTTGCTCATCCTCGTTAAAAGCAAATCATGCTTTTAAATGAAGAATTTCCCGCGAGGCTAATTTTGCAATGGCGACATTACAAGATTTTTTTTAAAGGTTTAGGGAAATTTTTTTTGAGGAAAAAGCGGAAATATTGTAAACAGGGGAGACTTGGTGCCACTTTTCTGTTAAAAGCACGATACTCGGTTTCAACGAAAGTTGGTCAAGAAGGCAAATCTTTTTTTGACAGGGGATGGCCGTCCCTGTTTAATTTTCTGCACAGGATACAGCAGCTACAACAAATTTTTCTTGCTTCTGGCAATGTCTTCAAGTTGTGCAAAATTTAAAGATCTGTAAAATAGAAGTTGTAGTCAAAACCAAAAGAAGTTTCGCTCTCACTTTTTAAACGATTGCACCCTTAATTTCTTATTATTAAAGTTGCGACTTTACAAGGGATGGTCATCTCCTGTCGAACTGCTCTTTGTCTTCGTTGAAGAAGAGTATATAAGCATCCAGAAGCGGAATTGGTCGAAAAAAAGGTGGCACAATGTCATCCCATCTGTCACAAAGTCCCCCCTGTCTGCAGAAATTTAAAACAATGCTTTATCTGACTTTGTCGATAAACCAAAAAAGTCAAAATTCAACTCCAAATCCTCCGCAACCTTATTTTTAGCTCTGATCTAGATTACTGTAAGAAAATTTTAGAATTCTGGCTTCAAAGTCGAAATATTAGACCTGAAAAACTTCTTTGTGCAAATAAATTTTTTTTTTTGAAGATTTCCCCGGAAGTATTATTTGAAAAAACAAAATATTTTAATCGGCAAACTAGAAAATTTTGGTAAAAATTGTTGGATTCTAAGAAAATTATGTCATAAAAAGAGAATCAGGGACTTTAAGGAACCTAATTCAAGGCCAGCTTATTTTGATCAGTTTTCAAAGCCTTTCAAAAGCCCTAGAAGTTAACATTGTAGAAGCCTTGTAAAAAAAGCCTTTTGGAATAAATAGAATCGTAAAATGAGCTAAAGGTGCCAATGTTTGTAAAGCCTGTTTATGGCTTAAAATATTCGAGCCAGAGATTCTCAGAAAGTTAACAAAGCCGATCAGAGCCTACAGAGAATTATTTAAACGGGTTGGAAGCCTTTAGAAAATTTACCAGACTGACTTGAAGCCCGACGGAATTTCCTGATGTTAATTAGAGATCGTCAGGAGTTTAGGAGTTATCTTGAAAATTCCAAAAAAGTGTGTAAAGCTAATTAATGGCCCCCAGAATATTTAAGAATCCGGCTAGAAACCAGCGGGAAATTAAAAAACCCATTTTGGGCCTCAGAATGTTTGCAGAACCAGCCACAGGTCTCTATAAAACTCTCGAAAACAACTTGAGGTTTCGAAACTCGCGTAAAACCGATTGTAGGCTTTAGAAAGTTTAAGAAATTATCTAAAAGCCTCTTAATTAACATTCACGTTCATTAATTCAGATAAAAACGTTTTAGGTGCAACTGATGTGTTTAATTCAACAACATTTTATAAAATCGTTTATTTTTGACCATGGGCGCAACTCTTAAAATCGGGGAATGAGCAGAAATAATAATTTTGAAAGTCCCGAAATTCTCCCCCCCCCCCCCCCCCCCCCTGATTCCAATGCCGTAATCATCACTAATTTTACTGTACCTTTTTCTAAAATTCCCAAGCACTTGCAACGAACAAAAAAAAATTTTCCACAATATTTACTGAAAGGGCTTTCATCCCTACGAGTCCCGACACTTGACTGGGTATATCCAACCAAGGGATTAATAGCGTGCTGGAAGTCGTCAAACAGAAAACGAACTATCGATTAATAAAATCCTTTAACGTGCAATTTCACATAAATAAAATTAAGTCCGAGCAGGCGAGAAATGGGGGGAGGCAGAGGGTATGGGCGAAAAACGGGAACAGTTTAAAAGATAAAGTTGAATATCCTCAAGCACAAGCAACAAATTTTCAATTTACGGGTAAACTAAACGGGATAACATCACTACATCCCACATCGGAAACTCCTCTAATTTAATCAAGCTAATTCCCTCCGGGGTCTTTTCAAAGGCCACTTAGGAAATAAAACGTACCTTAAATTAACGCGGAAAGCTCAAATTTAAACGCAATTAATCATGAGAAGACCGTGTAACAATAAATACATGCGGATACGTGAACGGGAAGGATTTGCCCATTTAAAGATATATCGTTAATGCGAATGTAATGTAGTACGTGATAAAAAACGTGATCCGTTCCTCTGAGTAATTTTCATAACTACCATGTGCAGATCGGTGACAAGTTGCGAAAAAAAAAAAATAGTGAAGAAAATTGCTACTTATCATCGTCTCGGTCAATGCCAACCGTTTAAGTAGTTTTTTTTTATTAGGTTTAGAGACTGCTAACCTGATGTAAAGTCGTCAAGCCTCCTTTTTGCGTTCCGCGTCATTAAATGAAATTACAACGACACGTCATGACGTTTGTCTTTTCGAGTACCGAGTTCCTGTTTACAAGGGGACATGGCACAAATACGTTTTATAGATTTTTGTTTTTTTTTATCAACTGTAGCCTAAACAGAGATTAGATTTCAACAGCAACAACGTCGCGAAATTATTTCAAGGAAAAGCAGGGATAGTAAGAACTGAGAAAATTCTGAGTGCCGCAAATAAAATTCAAGCCCAAGCTTAACCCTGCACAAAAATGGTTAGCCTGGCGAGGCCTCGCGCACAGGCTTTTCGGGACGAATCCAGCCCTGCCATGCCTGAACCTGCCCTTTTTAGCCCGGTGCACCTTAGTCACAGGCCAATATTCAACCGGGTCGAGCCCTAAAATTTGAAATTTTAATCTGGTTGATGTTAAGCCTATCTTGTTTCTTCTGAAACAAGATGAGAAGACATAAAAAAAATTTTACAGCTTTGTGTTTGGTCATGATCGACGTTTAAAGCCACATGGTGATGGCTATTATTTTATAATTGCGTCATTGCTACCTTATGTCTTTTATTTCGAGAAATTTCTAATTTACGATACGAAATTTCTTTAAAGTTACAAAGAAGTAATCCTCGGAAGGATTTTGAAACAAGAGAGGATCGTAAAAGAATTTTTTATGAGTTTTCTGAAATGATATAGATGAAGCTATATAGATTGAATCATAAAATATTCATTGAATTTTAATGAAAGAGTTTGAAATGGTTTGCGAATATAAGGAGTAATAATGTAACTTCAGAGATCTTTGGCTTTTAAAAAAAAGTTTAGAAAAGATTGTTTTTTATTTTGAGTATTATTTTGCAGTGCTGGGCGGGTTGATAAGCAAAATACAAAAGCAACCACGGAAATAATTGAATTACAACGGTTATTTAGCGGTTAGACGGTGAGAATAATACAATGGAAACCGCAGCTGTAGGCGAGGGAAAAGATAAAACCGCAAAAAAGGTGGCTAGACGAAGTAATTAAAGCAGAAGAAAGGGGTTGATTCTATGAGGAGCGAGCATTAAACAATTTCAAAAAGATTGGGAAAAGTTTATATTCGGGAGTGGGAGAGAAAGGCTGCAGGAGTTGATTTCGCATCGCTAGTTTAGTAGCGTAGCGCATAAAGCTCTAAGGATTCCAATCGAGGTGCACTCTTAAATTTCGGTGTACAGTTTACATGAATTACTTTGAATTTTTTGGGATTGAATTACTATGAGTACTCGGAGTACACTTTTTAACCCCTCGATTCCAATAGATGCCTCCCCGTACTAGGGTCTTATTAATAGACGATTTGGATGGTGACATCACATCCCAGAATGCTTTGCGAACCAAGATGGAAACAACGGGGAAACTCTATGATGTCCCCCATAAGCTAAAAATAGGCTCACAACTAAAAAGTCCATCTTTCTTTAACCTAGAGAAATATTTTGCCCGATTTGTACGGAAATAATTTTTAAGAAAACGATAAGGAATACACTAATAAAAATTCATGGCATATTAATTCAAAATAAGAGTTGTGGCTAGTGCTCTTATTCTTAGCTTATGTAGCACAAACTCTTCTTAGGGTTTGTTTGTACTCAAACTACCCACAATGAAATGCAATGTTTTCACTGGACAAATCGTCTAGTATTTAGCTAATGAGGGACTTTCAGAGCGCTAGTTCATAATTTCGTCAAAAGATGGCGATACAACAATTTGAAAGAAAATCTAAACCCAAGTTTGCTTTGAAAATGTACTTCTTGCTTGCAGTTTGTTAAGTAAGTTAATAGCTTTGTTTATCTCTTTTAAGACACTTTCGACAAACTGGATTACAATTTAGAGTCTTCTGAAGTAAAAAAAGAAGCTTCTAAGATTTTCCAAACAATCGTGGATTCAGATTTTCCTTCAAATGATGGTGTCGCCATGTGTTGGCAAAGTTACGAACTAAAGCTCTAAAAGTCCCCCATTGTTTAAACAGTGCATAATTCTTGCTGATTCTCACGTTCAAAGTTGTCTAGGAGACCTAAAATCATTTTGGGATTCCTTCCGGAAAAGTCGTTTATTTGCCAAAGAGTGCCGATTTCTTGCTGACATGGCCTAAACTGGGAAAAACTTGAACGTGTCCCACATAAAAAACATTTTTGAATTTTTCTAAAATTTTTTGAGATGGAAATTTTTAAATAATTAAAGTCTCTTAAACAGTTTTTGACGTGAAGAACACGAATCCTGTGTCAGCCAGCAAAATTTTCGCACCGTTCACCCAATAGCAAGATAAAAAACCTTTCTTGAATTTTTTCCTGAAAAAATTCGAGTTCCCTAGACAGTTCCCAACACGAGATCTTACAATAATAAACAAAATATATCTCACCTTATAAGACATATACAATTTCTTATCCTTTAATAATAGGAATGCTTTGGCCCAAACTTGTTTATTCGCTTCCCTAATCCAAACGTGACTAAATACAGTCGGGCATTCTTCCCCTGACGAAAGTATAGTCTGAAACAAGAAATAAAAACAAAAATATTACATCATCCAACTGAATAAAACCGCGATATCCTAACATGATGCAAAAACCTACGCGGCATGAATCATGTATCACATAGTAGCAAAAGAAGGACAAACATATCCTCGGGGTGATTTAATTTGTCAAATAATCGCGACCAGTACCTCAATTTCTCACGTATTCGCCCGGTAAATATTTTTTATCAATAACCGAACTACTTGACCTAATTTACCAAATGACAATACCTTACCTCGTAAACTTTTCCTCTGGGAACACATCTCTTCTAAAACCCATTGACTCGTCTCATTGCCGCTGAATTTTGATAAGCAATGCCAAACGCTTCAATGTTTATATTATTTAAATGAGCAAAAAAAAAACATCTGTATTAGGCAAATTTGACCTAATTCACGTGTCACTACACAACTGAGCTTGCTAAATGAGAGCAGTTAATAAACGGATACGAAAAAAACCATGAGAATCCATTTCATTAAAAATTTTTTTTAATAAAACGTGTAACATTGCCAGGGTGTGCTTATATTTTAAAAACACGAGCGGCATTCAAAAGCACGTGCCATCCTTGACAAAAAGTCAAATCAAAAATAAAATATTGTATATTGACGGAAACAATGCATTTAAAATCGCGCGAGATAAACATAACACGAGCCCCAAGGACGTTATCAGTCGATAAAATTCGCCGGGGAAAATTAAAATCAAGCCTTACACGAACTTTACCCGATTTTTCTCTTCGAAAAAAGATTTATCGCGATTTAATAAAAATCGAGGGAAATACTCTCGGGATTCAAAAGTTTGAATCGGGGAGTGTATGAAAACCGATAAAAGGCAATTCCCAATTGATTAGCTTTAATTGACTTACACATGGACGGGACATATTTGCCGATTAGTGCGAAAACGATCGCTCAATCGGAGTTGTAATTAGATTTTTTTTTCCAATGCGTTTTTTTTTTTTTTACTTTGCCTAAAGATGCGAAAGCCTTGATTATAATTTCCGAATGAGTCATGTATGAATTAATGCGAAAACGAGTACTGTTACGGATCGGAATTATTCAGAGCGATATTGTGGATTGGCGTTCATGTTTTTGCCATGACATCGTGTCTTGCATCACGTTACGAAAATTAAAATGTTCGAATGTCATTTGAAAATGTGCATGTAAGTGACAATCGGAGCGACATAGAAAATTTTTCTCCTTGAATTTTTTTCTGACTTATTAGGGTTAAAGGGAAGTGTATAAATAGAGTTAAGGAAAATAAATTGATCGTTGAAAAGGAAAATGAAGATAAATAACAATGCGTTTATGAAGACTAATTAAATGTTTGAAGGCGGAGATTGCTAATGGAAAATCATTTTAAAATCCAAGATGGCGCGTTATTTCTTATTTAGTTTGTTCGGATTTTTAGGTATGAGCATGTATGAAATTTACATTATATAAGAAACGTGACAATTGCTGTTAAAACACTAGCGCCATTTTACGAGATAAAACGAAACTATGTGCAACAATGAAGACAATGAGTCGATAGTGAATGTCGTCTGCTATTGTGATCGCATTGTTGTGACCTAATCACATTGAAAGTAAACGAAACTCTTCAGGAGAGTTCTGAAAGACAACGATATTTTCTAGACACTCCTAGCGGAATAGTTTGTTTTCAATGTCCTCCACTATGCGGCAGTAGCGCCACTAGCGGACCGTTTTAAAATTTCTTATTGCCTGAGTAACTGGCTGGCTACAAAAATAGATTAGGGGGCCAAATAGGGAATGGACCCTTCAATGAGTCATCCACTACATACAAAACCGCCATTTGCAATTTTGAAAGCTGCCATGTTCTCCAACTGGAGAGCCGCCATGATCTCGAAATGGGAGTCGCTACGATGGCTAATACTTAGTTTATGAAGAAAAAAATATGCCGGCCCTTCAATTGAGAACATGGCAGCTTCTAAAATTGCAAATGGCGATCCCGTATGTAGCAGACAACCCATCGAAGTGTCGATTTGCTTTTTAATAAAACTAGACGATTTGGACGGTGACGTCACATCCCAGAATGCTTTGCGAACCAAGATGGAAGCAAGGGGCACTATGATGTTCCCCACCCAGGCAGCAAGAAGCAAAATTCACATCTTCTAGACAACATAAAATAAGCTAATGTCCGTCTACGGAGTCTTCTAGTAGATTAACTAATAACAAAAACTTAGGCTTAGGAAGTCTAACTTGCATCTTACATCAAACAGAGTTTACAGTAGAAACTGTTCGACATTTTTAAATGTACCGAGTAATAATTTTAATTATCATTTCCCATTCTTTCCACTTTTCACCATTCTTAATAAATTAATATTATAACTCAACTGGAAAAGAAAGTCATAAAAATGTCTTATAACCGAAATATAAACTCCAATTAAAGAAAAATAATAACAATAAACTTACATGCAATGTGGAAGATTTCGTCACACTAACTGGAAGATCGTCCATTTCTCCTAAATTAATCATATTGACTGGAAAAAATTGCTAGGAAAAAGAAAAGATTAAATTAAAAAACAATAACAAAAAATTTAAATATCAATCGTATTCGCTCATCTCTTTTCCTTACCTGAGGATTATGAAAAAATTCATATTTACTAAAATCTTTCCTAAAAACGAACCGCTTAGCTGTTCGTTTTGCAAAACTTTCCATGTCATGGTAAGTAGAGAGAACGTCCTCATGATCTTCCAAGCTTCTTTCTACAAAACACAAAAAAAGTAATTAGCCAGAGTTAATAAAAAAAATTTTAACTTTATGGCAAGGCATTAGAGCGTAACTGATGAATATCTTAATTTCTTTTTAAAAAAAAAGTAAAATAAAAAGAAAATTGTTTTTATTGCTAACCTAAACCGAGATCCATCCAATGTTCTATAATAGTCCAATTCACATCTTTGGCGACGCGGTTTTTCAGTGCCAGTAATTGACATAAATCACTGACACAGAGATTCTTTTCTACTATAACGGTTTGATAACTGTTGTCATCGTTGTAAAAGATAAGTTCCTCCTAAAAATAAAAAAAAAATAGGTGAAGTTAGTCGAAACTAAACATTTTTGGATTGAGCTTAATAAGGGAAAAAAATGCAGAGAAGTCAAAGCTTTGTCTGTAGAAATTTTTGGGGAAATAGAGATAGTAAGAAGTATTTGGTAAAATTTTCTTTTTGTGGAAAAAAAAATTCTTTATGAAAGAAATTTTTAAAGGCAAAGTTGAAGTTATTTAAAATTCTTCTACCTATTTGAGCAAATTTTTCAAAATTGTCTTTTTGAGCAAATTTTTTCAAAATTGTCTTTTTGAGCAAATTTTTTCAAAATTGTCTTTTTGAGCAAATTTTTTCAAAATTGTCTTTTTGAGCAAATTTTTTCAAAATTGTCTTTTTGAGCAAATTTTTTCAAAATTGTCTTTTTGAGCAAATTTTTCCAAAATTGTCTTTTTGAGCAAATTTTTTCAAAATTGTTTTTTTGAGCAAATTTTTTCAAAATTGTCTTTTTGAGCAAATTTTTCCAAAATTGTTTTTTTGAGCTTTTTCCAAAATTGTCTTTTCGAGCAAATTTTTCAAAATTGTCTTTTTGAGCAGATTTTTCAAAATTGTCTTTTGGAGCAAATTTTTCAGAATTGTACAAATTCTATTTGTCAAGCAAGTTTTTTTAGCTGTGTAACAGTTTTATCCTAAGAGCAGCAGACTTGCGAATCTACTCCCAGCGTAAATTTCCGGCCTAAAACAACTATCATTTGTTAAAAATCAAGCTCGAAATGGACATGGGAAAATTCAAAAAGGCCCAAAACCAAGCCAAAAATCAAAAGCAATAAAAATCCCAACTATGTAAGCCTCAGTTAACTTGTTTCAGACTCTGAGGGGCCAGGGCAGGCAATATATTGGTCTACCTATCTCACTACTGCCATCCTGCCTCGCTGTTTGGCCTTTTTCAGCCCCAAGCCGAAGTATACGAACTACTGCTTTTAAAAATTCTACATAATCTAAATTCTAAGTGTCTAACTTCGCTCCTGCCTTCCGGAAAAAAAAGGAATATACATCAACGTAATCCTGGAAAAAGGAAACACAGTAAAAACCATATTAAAAAAGGTCAAAGGCCTAATTCACGTAAAAGAACATAATAAAGATAACGTAGCAAATTAAATTTTAGCCCCTCTAATGAACGTAATTAATAGCTAGGGTAAAGATTTATTTACACAGTAAACATTCATTATAAAAAGTAAATTTTTTTCCCCTCTCGGTCATTTTTTTTTCCAAAAATTATTCAAAAAATAATTTTTTACTCAAAATTCCATTTGAAACGAATCACTAACACGTGCCCGTTCATCTTATCAGTAATAATACTCTCTTTCACATTGTTTACAGGGCATGGTATGACATAAACAAAAAAGCCTTATCGTTAAGGTGCCATAACGTCTAGTAAAATAACTCGATCGAGTTTCATATTACCTGCTTCTCAGTAGAGCTGTCCTTATCTTCCGAATCAGCCCCAAACATACTCGTGAGTGCGAGATATGTCGGTACGTTTGGTAGCCTTTCATAGCTTGTATTACTATCCATACACGAACACTTCATTTTGATATCTGCAACAACAAAAAAAAAAAATAAATCTCGTAAAAGTTTTATTAGAGTACACGTGGAAAAAAAAACTACGAGAAACTAGAAAGAAGGGGGAGAAAAATTCGCATTGAAATAACATCCCCCTTCTTACGCTAAAAAGAACATTCAAGCCCGAGTTTATTACACGCTCCATTCATCTCAACTAACTTTTTCATTTCCCCCGTTTAATAAAAAAAGATGCTTTTAAAAACGTTAAAAACTTCTCACAGAAAATAAGGTCATGACGTCTAGACTCTTTTAGCTTTGCTTTTGTCGGGGAGTTGTATTACAGATCCCCTGTATTAAATTTAAGGGCGATGACTTGTCTATTTTTATATATAGGGTGGAATTGAAAATGCAAATCAATGATGATTTCTTGGACGTTTTAAATTCTCTTGTAATTTTTAACAAAAAAAAAAAAAGGTTTTGTACGGACGCCTACAAAAAAAAAGTGATTAATATTTCTTTGCAAAAATATGAAAATGGAAAAATGCCAAAAGGATGAAAACAACACAGGAAACGAGAAAAATATTTTTTGTAAACAGCCGACTCGAGATGATTTTTTTTTAAAGAAAAAAAAATATTTTTTTCAAGGGATGAATTAATAATATGAGAAAAAGTGTAAATAAATAAACAAAGAGCTTTGAGTGTAAAAGCTTTAAGATGTTAAATAGAGTTAATTACTTAAAGAAAAAATTTAATTAGGATTAATTTTCTTAATTCAGTGACATAATTTTCAAGGTAAAAAAAAATATTTGAAGTTGGAAAATAAATCATATGAGACGTATTAAGAGGATTAAATTTTTTTTTCTGGAAAAATAGGATTTTCATTTAGTTAGGAAATCTACCATATCCCTTGAAATTATTATTTTTTTCTCACTGGTTTTATACAAAATGACAGATTCTAGGAAGAAGCCTGAGGGATGCGAGTAAAGGGAGATTTGAAACCGTGTTTGTTATTTGAAAAACGTGTGGGATTCGCAAAGCTTTGGATAAGCTCGAAGCGTGCTTTACTGATTCCATTCATAAATTATTAATGGTAAGTTACGGGAAATAAGAATAACGAATGTGAATTTTTGACCTACAACTCTCGTAAAAGAATAGGATCAAGTTATTGAAGAACAGGGTCAGTAGTGGTTTCATTGGCCCTTGTAGCAAACCTCAAATTTCTAGCACTTAAAGTTTGAGTTAAGTTGACTCTAGGGGTCTTAATAGGAAGTGGTCAGTTCAATGAGTAGTCTCACAAATACAAAGTCGCCATTGGCCATTATCTCGAAATGGGAGCCGCCATGTTTAATTCGTAAACTTAGTATTAGCCATCATATAGGGATGAGTGGACACTTCATGGAGCTGCCATGTTCTCGAATCGGCATATGCCATAATCTCGAACTGGGAGTCGCCATGATGGCCTAATAGAACGCTTATGACGACGTCCACTTCGAGATCATGGCAGCCTCGTGTGTAGCAGACGACTCATCGAAGTGTCCACTCCCTACTAGGCTCCTTAAGTCCCTCATGATCTCGAAATAGGAGTCGCCATGTTTGCTTAGAGGCGACCCCCATTTCGAGATCATGACGGACCCATAGTTAAAACATGGGTGACAGTTTCTAGAATTACAAATGGCGACCACGTATGTAGCAGACGACTCATCGAAGTGTCTTCACCCTATAAGGTTCCCTAGTTGACTTCTTTACTTAGAAAACAGGATCTATAGAGAGAGAGAAACCCCTGCTTCGGGTTGTTTGTTGTAAAACACGAAGCAGACGACAAAAGTGGACACTCTCCTTTCTTAGCTAATGGAAGATCCGGAAAAACCCGAGAACACCCGAAGTGATATACACTCTCTATAGATTCTATTCTCTACGCTTCTTTAACTCATCAAGATCTAAGCTCCTTCCCAAAAGCATTTCGAATTAAAAGGTGGCAACTTATTTTGAAAAACTAGGAAACCTAATAAAGAATGTAGAGAGCTTATATAACCAGAGAGGCCAGAAGGACCGGGAGTTGTGATTGGTCGTAATAGCCGACGTATACATGACGTCATTCATTTTCGCCATTTTGTAAACTGAAAGCTGCCATGATCTCGAATTTGACGGCCGTTATCCTCGAATTAAAGCCATTCTCTCTTTTCAATTCGAGAACGGCAACCGTCAAATTTGAGATCGTGGCAGCTTCCAGTTTTCAAAATGGCGTACCCCTATGTAGCAAACACGGTCTTCTAAACAGGTCTTGAAACTCCAACATTTAATACATAGGATATGCTTTCCTGCTTCAGCACGCGGATTTTAGTTTGGAAGCAGATAGCGCAGCAGTCTTTCGAGCCTCCTCCGAGAGTCACTAACTGGTCCGTTTGCAAAACTGACCATTCACAAGTATCTAGAAAGACCGCAGCGCCACCAAAACGCATTTAGCTTGAAAAATCCCAAACTCAAATTCTCGTTCTTAAGGGACACATGTCTGGGAGCATATTTTCGAGACCCGTTTAGACGACCGTGGTAGCAGACGACTCATTTCCTATTAGTCTCCCTATGAAAAACCATACAAGTCATTTTTAAAATTGTTGCAAAGTATATTCCTCATCATCGCTTCAGGCAGATTTTTAAATTCGAAAATACAGCAGCTAATAATTTGAAAATGGGAGTTTCCCTCTGTAGCTAAAGATTTATCAAAGTGTCCACTCTCTATTAAGCTCCCTACATCTACCCAAATAATGCCTTACTGTCCTATTGAAACACTACTTCACCCGATAAAAAGTGTTATTTTCCATACTAACTATTATGCATAACACTTTCTGTATTAGCATTTTTTATTAAGTTACATAATGATAATTTATTATCTTAATAAGGCATTAAAACAAAAGCAAGTGCAAAGAAAGGCTATCCATCCTCTTAATCAGCAAAATCCATTAGTTATATAAGCAAAAATCCTACACGCTTCACCTACCATAAATAGCCTCAAGACTGCTGATTCCGCGACATTACTCAATAAGTTCAATAAAATAGCTGAATCAATCGCGATGAATTTCACTTTTTTGCTCATTCGCGAGGATTCAATTCCTAAACCAATTAAAGCAATGAAGAAAAGTATTATCCAGATTACGAATCATGAAATGACCTCTTTTCAATTTATCAGAAATATACCTCGGATTTTTATACATGAATAACACTTATTACATTTCCCAACGTTTCGTTAAAACTTGAACTTTGTCAAGCGGGACATAAGCCTTGCTTAGTCATTCATCAATGATTAAGCCGAATTCCTCGCTTTAAAGTGCCATGACCTTGGTATTAGTTTAGTCCTTAGAAAAAGTTTTTTCAAAAGAAGAAATGATAATTAAAAAAGAAGAATCATTAGTAAGTGAATGGCTTTACCCCAACAGGTGGGCCGTTAAGAGGGAACGGCCTCTTGGAGAATATTATTTTATTGCTTTCGTGTTTATTATTTTATTAATTAGATCGATTTTGATAACGTGTTTATGGAATAAAAACAGTCGTAATTTTTTTATGTGGGTTTTAAAAACATTGACTTTGTTTGAGGAAAGAGAAAACAGAAACCGAGGGAAAAATAATAAAGAGAGAACCCAACAGAATTTTGTGTGAAGTAGAGTATCAAGGAAAATGATTTTAACAAACAAAATAATGAGCAAGAAAATGTCAAGAAATTATTCTGGATAAAATTTCTTTCGACATGAAAAAATTCTCAATGAGATTCTTTCGACATGA
The DNA here is from genome assembly GCA_023512825.1 of Liposcelis brunnea. Taxonomy (NCBI): domain Eukaryota; kingdom Metazoa; phylum Arthropoda; class Insecta; order Psocodea; family Liposcelididae; genus Liposcelis; species Liposcelis brunnea. The sequence goes on from CM042067.1 coordinate 6,400,056, forward strand.
AAAAATTCTCAATGAGATTCTTTCGACATGAAAAAATTCTCAATGAGATTCTTTCGACATGAAAAAATTCTCAATGAGATTCTTTCGACATGAAAAAATTCTCAATGAGATTCTTTTGACATGAAAAAATTCTCAATGAGATTCTTTCGACATGAAAAAATTCTCAATGAGATTCTTTCGACATGAAAAAATTCTCAATGAGATTCTTTCGACATGAAAAAATTCTCAATGAGATTCTTTCGACATGAAAAAATTCTCAATGAGATTCTTTCGACATGAAAAAATTCTCAATGAGATTCTTTCGACATGAAAAAATTCTCAATGAGATTCTTTCGACATGAAAAAATTCTCAATGAGATTCTTTCGACATGAAAAAATTCTCAATGAGATTCTTTCGACATGAAAAAATTCTCAATGAGATTCTTTCGACATGAAAAAATTTTCAATGAGATTCTTTGAACATGAAAAAATTCTCAATGAGATTCTTTCGACATGAAAAAATTCTCAATGAGATTCTTTCGACATGAAAAAATTCTCAATGAGATTCTTTCGACATGAAAAAATTCTCAATGAGATTCTTTCGACATGAAAAAATTCTCAATGAGATTCTTTCGACATGAAAAAATTCTCAATGAGATTCTTTCGACATGAAAAAATTCTCAATGAGATTCTTTCGACATGAAAAAATTCTCAATGAGATTCTTTCGACATGAAAAAATTCTCAATGAGATTCTTTCGACATGAAAAAATTCTCAATGAGATTCTTTCGACATGAAAAAATTCTCAATGAGATTCTTTCGACATGAAAAAATTCTCAATGAGATTCTTTCGACATGAAAAAATTCTCAATGAGATTCTTTCGACATGAAAAAATTCTCAATGAGATTCTTTCAACATGAAAAAACCTTTTCTTTTGACATAATTTTATTGAAAAGCAAAAATTTATGTCAAAAGAAAGATGAACTTTCTCTAAAAATAAAAATATTTTTAGAAAAAATTTGAAAAATCTAGAAATTTTCAAAAAATAAAAAATGATGAGCAATTTTTTTTGCAAATGAGAAAAATAAGCTAGCAGTCACTTCATGCCGTGGCATTCATCCAAAACAAAAAAATTTTCATTTCATATTTGCCATTTCAATTAGCTGTATATCTAAAACATTATAAATACATCTCAAGATAATAAAATGTTGTAATTCATTTTCCAAAGCGCAATATTTCTGCGTGGCCTCGTCACGCAACATGAAAAAAATAATATTACGACAAGATGTATTTACGTGACTGCTGCAAAATAATTTTCTTTTTCATCACCTCAAACACGGTAAAGTTGGCTGAAAGCGTCAAGAAAATGAAGTTGAAAGATTGGCGCGATATCCCCGAGAAGCATAAATCTTTGATGAATAAAAAAAAACTTAGTTCAAGCACACGACACCTTCACGATTTATTACAGAATTTTATATTTCGTTCAAAAAAAAAAAAAAAAAAAAAAAACCATTCTATTACCCGGTCTGATGAATACGAAATAAAGAACATCGCCAATAATTTTCATTTTTTTCTTATTGGAAAATAAAAGAAGGCGGGAATGAGAAGAGAAATGAAAAATATATAGATGAGCAAATCAGCTGACGTGAATACAAAAAGCTAGACAGTCAGTGAGGTAAAAGACACAGCAATGAAATATACAGCCAAGATAAACAAATCAATAACACAATATTTGATGGCCACAAATATCCCTTTGAAAAAAAGAATCAAGTAATGAATGGAAAATTTTTAAAAACGATTAAGAAGTTTTTGATAGATTTATTCTCATGACTTGTGTGGTGATTGATTATTACTAAAGTATTAATATCAAAAGCTTTTGAAATGATTTTAAACACAGGAATCAAACTTGATTTTTTCTCACATTATAAGGATTTTAAGGAGGAAAATAAAGGTTGTTTAGGGGGAAAATGGAATTCGTCTCGTTAAACAAATTTTTTATGAAGCCATTTTTTTTTTCAAGCAAAATGATCAAAAAATTTTTAAAAACTTCTTGCAAAGTAAATTTTTTTTTTTCCAAAATTTCTTGTCGAGCAAATTCTTTTAAAATTTCTTGTCGAGCAAATTTTTTTTAAATTTCTTGTGGAGCAATTTTTTTTTCAAAATTTCTTGTCGACTATATGGGGGCGTGGGCGGTTCGTTTGTATTTCAGAAAATTGACCAAAGCTCAAAATCGTCGACCATTAATCAGTCGAAATCGAGTTCCCTATAAGAGCAGACCGTAAAATAGGTAAATTTTCGCGGATTTTTCGAGGAAGGCTATTTTTGACAAAAAAAAAATGGCAAAGGAAAAACTTGTTGCTAATTGGTCGGCTATCTCTGCAATTAAAAAGAAAAAAATTCTTCGAGCCGTTTTTGAGAAAATTTTTTGAAAACTCCTTGATTGGCCTAGTTTGGTCCTGTTAATTTTGTAGGGTGGTCTTTTGACTATCGAAACTTCTCCCGTCTGTCTAAGAAAGGTGCTTGCCAATTTTTGTTGCGATAACTTGATCGCAGTTTTAAAAATTAGCTGGATGGACGGACGTCAGCCCAGAAACCATTTTTTGAAACATTTCTCGTCATTTGAAGGAGAAATTTCGATTAAAATGTGATCGCAACACTCCAAAGAGCTCGAAAGTAAAAATCGTTCCCCATTAATATCTCAACGTCTAATTTTTTGCGACTCCAACAAACCTTCAAACTCGCAAAAAATCTCAAGCACGCATTAATCCCAAGCTTTCCCAACATCCTCCAATTTTTCCACCCACCTCCGCTCAGTTATGATTAATACACGCATCTATCCTCAACCTTGACCTTTAAGCTCAGGAAAAACAAAACAAAAAAAAGAATCTCTTACATAAAAGAAAAAAGGAAAAAAGAAAAACGATGAAGCAAGCAACTCCAAAGGTCAAACACTATAATTTCACCCATAACTTAACAAAAAGCATCGGTTCGGAATGATTGATTTCCGTTCTGTCCCAATCGGTGAAAAACGATTCTCCTCATCTCCAGTCATTGATCTGACCTGCTGACCGTTTTCATTTTGTAAACAACGCAATAACCATCCTTCCGACATTTCATCATTTCCCCAATCTCCCTTTTTTAATTTTCACTAAAAAAGGAAACGAATAAATTTTATTTGTTTACCCTCGAGCTACAATAACCCCGCGCCAGAATTTCCATTACGGACAAGTCAAAACATTGCGGAGAAGGAAAATCAAAACAAACCTCACTCAAAAGGAAATTCCGCAGTATAAAAACAAACGGGAGCTCATCGTACTTTACAACCATACGTTTTTCGATCCCGCTTAAATTTCGCTTACGTAAGACCCGATCAATTACCCGTATATCGTTTACGTCAAATCCGCCACCCGTTCTTCGCTTACTAAACTTCGACTCAGAACGTAAAAGACATATTCATCCTAAGAAAGCTTTTATTTAAACGTCTTTATTTTCCGAAATCCTTCCATTCCGAATTGAAATATTATTAAAAAATGGGGATTTACCAAGAAATTTACAAACAAGGCACGCAAGGACCGTAACTAGCACCTTGGAATTTCCCGTCCTCCCCGTTTTCATATCTTCCATCGCAAAAATTTTCCCAAAGTTTGTTTAAATCCGCGCGCGGTTTTATTTTATTTTTCTAAATAAAATGCAAGTGTGGGTGGGGCTAGGGACATATAGGTTGCAAAATTCCAAGCTTTTTTTTTTTTTGAGGGGGGCGGGGAACCCGAAATAGCTAAGATATGGGTGACAATTTTAATAATAGCCCTGGTTCTACTGTACTTTGAAGGAGTCGTCGTTTCTTGGAACGGTTCGTAATATTCATCATCAAGACAAGATAGCGTCCTTCTTAGAAATCATGTGATGATGAGGAATTGGAAAATTTTTCAAATTCTTGTTTATACAGGGTGGTTAGCCTTGATAATGAGAGTAATACGGCTAATGGAAGTGATATGAGGAATCGGAATGATTCATTACTGGTTTGTTATTGAACCGGAAATCGCGCTTTTACAAAGCCGGAAATTGAAATTAAATATTTTTATATTGAGTCATGCGTAAATGAAAGTTAGACGAAATGTATCTTGTAAAAAATACACAGGCGGCAGCGGCAGACATAGCCAACAATTAAAAATCGACGTCTGTTGTAGTCAAAATGATGAAGAGTAACATCAAACTTAGGAAATGTATTTCCGGCTGAGTCAGGGTTGAATTAGTCACTAGGCTGCAGCCTTGGGTGAAAAATATTTTTTAGGCAGAATAAAGAATAGCTAAATTTAAAGTTTCTTAAATTTAGTTGGGAAGTGGAGCGTAGGGAAGTGGAGCTCCCATCGCCCGGTGGTTTTCCACAGCAATCAGCCACGTGAAGTGCTGCAGCTGGCACTTCAGTACCGGTTGTAGGCGGAGATCAGTAAGATCGGAACGGCTGCAATCTGGGTATCTGGCGGAAGGATGGCAACCATTAGAACGGCGTCAGTACAGCGGTGCAAAAGGCAAGAGGGACACCACTGCACTATTTATCGTCCTTAGAACAATCATCATGACGAGGAAACAGGAGCTCGTCGGATCGATCGTCTAAGCTCGTGTGCGAGCAGGGCACCCAAGGAAGAAGAAATTTAATTGGCAAAAGTCAAAAAACAAATATTTCTGTGGAATAGGGTTTGGCTACTTTTTCCCAGTTAGTGGTTTCCCTACTGCAAGTTCCAGATTCGAAATTCGCACCGATCAGATAGGTAAGTGAGTTAAGAATAGTGTTTGATCAACAAAAAAATTTCTTAAGTACTCATCGAGTAAGAAATGTGTTCTCAGAATTTAATCTTGTTCGAAGCAGTTTTTTTAAAAAGAATTTGGACGATTGGTTTTCACTCTTACATGTGAAATTTTTTCCCCTTAGACATGCGGACAAGCTGATATCCAAAATATCCTTAAATGGTCCCCATAAAAATACATTAAATAAAGAAAATTAAAAAAGGATTTTAATCATGAAATTTGAAAAGGATCTTTCAGAAATTTTATATCAATTGAAAAAATTCCATAATCATGTCTTATTGCCAAAATTTTTCTCAAGACTGCTTCTTACACTAAAAAAAATTGCCGTAACTTTGCCTTGCTTGAAAAAATTTCCTATAAAATAAAAACAAATTTCACGACGGTAGAAATTTACTGACATCAAATTTCTTCTCGAAAAAACATCCTCAAAAAAAATGTCTTAAAAACAGTATCTGTCAAAAAAATTCTCAAAACTATTTTTCTCGAAAAGATGCCTTCTTTTTAAAAAAACATACCCAAAACCATTTTTTTCGAAAAATATCCTCAAAATTATTTTTCTCGAAAAAATATCCTCAAAATTATTTTTCTCGAAAAAATATCCTCAAAAAGTTTTTCTTCCAAAAATAATAAAACGGTTTCTCTTAAAAAAAATATCCCGAAATTCACTTGAAGAAATATTCTCAATCTCGGAAAAATATCCTCAAAAGGATTTCTCCCTAAAAAATTCCCGTGCAACGATTTTTTTTCAAAAAAGCATCTTACACCAAATTTTCTCAAAAAAGTAGACCCAAAAAAAATTCTTGAGAATCGATTAACACCCAACGATTTTTCCTAAATATCTTAAAAAAATCAGGGGGAAAAAACCAAAAAATTCTCAAATCTTGAGCCTCAAAATTCAAAATTTATCAAGAATCCGCAATCCAGATACAATAAATAAATTTTTATTTAACAAATTCAATTACAGCTCAAAGTCATTTCCCTTCCCTAGAACCTTTTTTAACAACCGAAGATAATCCTAATAAAGCATAATCCCTTCGAAATTCATTTAATTTCAAAAGCTTTTAAAACAGCTTTCAATTTCAAAATTACAATTTCCGTAGGTGTGGCTTCCCTCATGTCAGCATCTTATCTCTTACATAAAATTTTCCTTCTTATCGCAAAACCTTTTATCCTTTATTTTGCCGCATTTAACATGTCTATCCCACGTCAGATATTCCTATGGCTGTTTGAACTTGAAACGGAGGAAATATCGGGGGAATTTACGTTTGCATACGTCCACGAAGGAGGAGTGTGTAATTGAATGACGCAATATTAAACGCGTGTTTAACAAACAGCTGTTGAGATTTTGCTTTCGTATACAATAACCGTCTTCTTGGCATTATCTTTTTTATTTTCTGCCTCGCTCTACTGGGATGTCTACTCTTTTTTTTTCACACCGAACGTGCCCCGATGGGGTTTCTTAACTTTCGTCTCATTGTCAAATTAATTATGTTCTTTGGTTTTTCCAATCAGAGCGTCGAACTTTCCAATTCATTTTCATTACGAGCGTTCCTCGAGGTGCGATTTGAACTCTTAATTAATCAGAATTTACGTCTTCGGGTAAAATATTAAAGCCCGAGTAATCTTAAAAGTACATTTAAGATATTTCATGGCGACGCTTTCTTCGAAATTTTCCCGCTTTTCACTTTTCGTATAACTGATCTGTAAGGTCTTCTATGGATTCTGTTAATTAACGGTATTGGCTTTGATACGTCAAAAAAATATTTTGTGGGCGTGATGATGTAAGAAAATAACATGAATGAAATTGTCTAGGGAGGAAATTACTTTTTATGCAGGAAATAATTCAAGAATAGAGGTCTGAGTGGGTTGACCCTAAGCCCGAAGCCCAACATGGGCGATTTTTGAGTCAAGCCAGGATCTGGTCAGGTCAAGACTTGCTAGGAGTCTCTTAAACCCTTGCTAGTTTCGGGAATCGGCACTAATTGTCGCTAGCGTCCTCAATAGTTTAGGAAATACGCACTAGACGTCGCTAGTGTCATTGTAAATTTCGGGAATCGAAGTTAGATCTTTCTAAGGTCTTTTTTAGTTTCGGAAATCATTACTAGATGCCTCTAGTGTCTTTCTTAATCTAAAAAATGGCCACTAGATGTCGCTTGAGTCTTTGTTAGTTTTGAAAATCGACACTAGATATCACTAGTGTCCTTGATAGTTTCGGAAATAGGCGCTAGATGTCGCTAGTGTCCTTCTTAGTCTAAAAATTAGCCACCAGATGTCACTTGAGCTTTTATTAGTTCCAAAAATTGGTACTAGATGTCGTTAGTGTTCTTGTTAGTTTAGAAAACGAGCACCGAATGTCGCTTACGTCCGAGTTAGTATCGGAAATCGCAGCTAGATGTCTCTAATGTCTTAATTAATTCTCAAAATCTACATTAGATGTCGTTAGTACCGTCCCTAGTTCCCGAATGCGGCTGTAAGTGTCCCCGATACCTTTCTTAGTTTAAAAATAGCCACTAAAAGGGGTGTAGTGGTTTTTTTAGTTCGGAAAATATCCATTAAATGTCGCTAGTACCTTTGTTAGTTCAGAATATAGGCACTAGATGCCACTAATGTTTTTCCTAGTTTCAGAAATCGGAGTCAGAGGTCGCTAGTGTCCTTCTTAGTTTTGAAAATCGACACTAGATTCCGCTAGTGCTCTTGTTAGTACAGACAACAGGCACTGGATGTCGTCTGTGCCCTTGATATTTTAAGAAATCGACACTAGATTCGCCAGTGCCCTTGTTAGTTTCAGAAATCATAACTAGACGTCGCTAGTGTCCATTAATAGTGCTATTTTCGGCCGGAATCGTACCAGGCCTAAAAATTAAAATCTTCCGACTCAGTCGACCTTTTCTAACAAAAAAAAAAAATAATCCAAGATTTTTATCCAAATCTAATACAGAGTGGTCGAACTTTATTGACGAATTTTATTGGCAATCAAAATTTTATTGATTGCCTGGCCATTGAAAATTTTTTTTAATGAACCATAGATTGCGCTCATTAAATTTCATTTATGATCGATTTACTGAAATTAAGCATGAAACTATTAACCGTTGTAATATTGGGGAAAAAGGGAAGAAAACCCTTTCATAATGCCGAATAAAAGAAAAAGTTGCAGGAAACCTCATATGATGTCATTACGATTCTGAAAGACGTTTTGATTTGAAAACGATGGGATTGTATTGGGGCATTATCTTTATTTATTGACTAAAAAAAATCCGGAAATGCTGATACGATTCCATTTGTTTTATGGACCAATTGTCGTTTCAAAGGGATTTCGAGTTTCTTCCATTGAATATCTTTTCTTTTTTTGAGAGAGAGAGTTAAATTTTTTATTAAATTGATATTTTATTCGTGTCTTGTTTGCAAAAGTAGAAGAATAGTTCTGTCTCAGGAGTATTCCGAAAAAATGAAGTATAGGAAACTTTATAGGACATTTGACGGCCATTTAGATACAAAATATCAGAGAATATTTTTTTTTTATCATAAAAGTTTCGCGCAGGGTTTTTACCATTTTCTTTAAATTTGGAAAAAATTAATTTTTGGGCCCTGTTCTATAAATAAGATTGATCAACGGGATCGAGTCAAAAAAATAAAAAGACAGGGTGGCAAAAAATTGGCCAGCGACCTCTAACCAGACCAGGCTTGGTTCTAGAATTGCCAAGCCATTTTTTTGTTAGCTCAGTTTTTGACTGTTAATTTTTCGACGCCAAAATTTTTAAATAAAGTGTAAAAATGAAATTCTTACACAAAAAGAATTGTTTAAATCGTTCACCCAATTCTTCAGATTTAGAAATTCCACAACTTCAAAAAAATTACTACAAAAAACCAGGTGATATGTATCAAATGGCTCTTTCAATTCTTATTTCGACTGTAAATCTTTCAAATGCAACTTTGCCTAAGGGGCAATCCATCAACTGCAACTGTCTCGAAAGGTAAACTGTCCTCAAACCACCTGTCCCACACGAAAATGATCTTATACCTTGATTCGCCCCAAATTCAAATCCATGAAAACAGTTACATAAAAAAAACAGGCTCCCAACCACCCTACAATAAGCCAAAACACGTGTCACATTGTCACGTGTGAACCCACACACAATAATTTTCTTAAGAAGATTCTCCTGTGACCGACGAACCCAACGGTCATCGACTCTCATTTATTTACCTTTAAAATAAATTTCCTAACTCAAAAATGTCTAGGTCAGTGAATTTGATTAAAACAAAACGATTTCCCAACATGAACAATCTTGCATGATTCAAGCCCAATAAAAAAAAAAAAAACTAAAGGAAAAGAGGAAACCATATAAGGCCACCGGGTATCATGGTCGGTAAAAACGAAGGCAGAAGGAAAACCGTTAAAAACATTTTAACGATGCTCGACTTACTATTTATTTAATCATAAACAGTAAAAAACCGGCAGTAAAAAAAAAGTCGTGAAATTTGTTTTTATTACCACACCGTAATGCAATGCCACCAACTTCGTACTTCTTGATAAAATAACCCGAACTGAACATCCCTCCTAAAAATGACGCAATATCTCTAAACACTTTCAAATACGAGTTTTTACTTTTATTTTTTTCATATTAAAAAGGTCGTAGCCATGGCTACGTCAAACTATTTTTTCTCATAAGGAAATTTACGCCTCAAAATTAAAAAAAAAAAAAAAACGACAGGCTGATGAGTGGACAATAAATGGGCGGGGCCCTTTACTTAATTAATCTAATGGTTTATTCCTTTCAATTTGATGATAAATAATCAAAATCAAGTCTCTTCCCATGTTAATTGTTTCGACAAATAATTGAAATTAAGTGGATTTTAACCGTTACCAAAGAAACCAGAAAATTGATTTTTATCAAAAACAAATGTTTTGTCTATTATCAGTATGCTTCCTCGTTATTAACACCTGAGAGGACATTATTAATTAAAAAAGATACATGATGCCTGCTATGATCTAATAAATTACAATGTAAATGCACTGCGTGGTTATTATCATATTGAGAGTGCACACGAATGCACTATATGAAACACAATATCTGTATTAGGTAAGGTCAGTTTATTCAAGGCAACTCAGTCAGTGTCCTCCATATTCAAATAACTAACATCGTACTCAACACTGCTTCTTTCTTGTTTAGAATGAATGAAAATTTAATTAATTCATTGATTTGTCACTGATTATCCTTATTTTCTTCCAGGACTGAAATGTGATGAAATTTTCTGACAAAATACAAAATTAACGTTCTTGCAAAACTCATTGATCAATGAAGATCAAAATTCTGATTTCTTGGGTTTTTAAAATGCATGAATGAAAACAACACGACACTGAAGAAAAAATTATAAAATTAAGCAGCTTAAATATTGGGTTATCTCCTGCAATAAAGCTATGCGATAATGCTATAATCGTAATTAATATAATCATGCACTATTACAACAGCAAATTATAATTAAATAATTTCAGGTTTGTAATTGCCACTTAAAATCCAAACCATCATGCAAGATTCTTCAATCAAGACAAAAAAAAGGGCATTCCTACATTTTTTTTGTTAATAATGTTTCTTTCCTGTTCAACAAATACTTGCAATAAGAAAAAAAGTAGTGATTAAGGACATCTTGTACATCTGCTTTGAAATAAAAAAAAATCATTCGAATGCTTCCACTGATTAATATGACTTTGTGATAGCTATAAAATGTTAGTGTAATCCAAGGAAAAAACCCAAGTACTCTCCACTTTCAAATTGAAAAATTAATGTCCTTACTCGTTTACTAAACCAAACAGGTGACTAATTCAAAATACCGTTTTTTTTCTTGCCTTTTGCATCGATTTCATAAAAACTTAATGCTTCAACACTGAAAACCCACCTATTTCTAGGAAATCAACCGCGCCTCAAAAAAATGAGGGATAAAAAAAAACTATCCCACGCCTACAAGGGATAAAATGCCATGAATGAATGCAACCCGTGGTGTAGGTGAAACGATTATTATCGCTGACGTTTTACGATGTTTTTCGTAACAAAAAAAAAGCTTAGAACGGGTTATCTTTTTTTATAAGAAATTGACAATGCTTATATGATGATGTAACAGATAAAAAAAAACTAAAAAGGAAAAAAACGTACCGTGTAGATGCAATGTGGGGTTTCGTTGAAACGGCATGGGATGAAAAAAAATCCCAGACGAGTTCGAATTTAAAACATGGCACAATCTTGCACAACACAAAACTTAATCGCGTAGATCATATCGAAATGTTACGATTCACTTTTATAATAATAAAAAAATTGAATAAATAAATAAATAGGAAATAAATTATAGGAACTCCGAATTCACTAAAGGAAGCATAGACTTGAACTATTGCCAGTTTAGAACGTGTAGTATACCATGCCTTGTTGTGTACACTCACACGTAGTACAATGGGTGTTTACGGCGTATTTCGAAAACGTGATAAGTTCACTTTTGTTGGAATTTTCCAGGAATCGAGGTCAACGGATTGAAAATTGAATCAAAAACACAACAAACCGAATGTTTTCTCGAAAAAATTAAACCGAAAACACGATGATGATAAATAATGTGAAAAAATTTAAACAAAATGGCTGCCAAGTACTTGTCATTTTTTGCTTGTGACACGATTTATTCCCGTGACGTAATTTCAGCCAATCAGATTTCAAAGCAGACGCTATTTTAGGCAAAGGCAACAAAACGAATTGTTTCCTGAAATCCGATTGGCCAGCCCGCTAATGACGTCATCGATGATACCATCATATTTTTTTATTTCAGCCGAAGCTTTTTTTTTTTTTTTTTTTGAATAAAAGTCGTTTAATTTGCACTTTCGAGGCAAAAGCGCCTCTACCCTTTCAGAAAATCCGATCGCTGTCATATATACGTCATATCCTATTACCTGTTCAATTAATAAAGCTTTCAACATGGCTGCCAAAAAAACCTTCAAATTTTCAATTAAAATTTTTTCCCCGAGGTAAATCTAATTGCATTTGCCAAAACATTTAAGGAGCGTGACCCCCTCAAACTCTTTGGTCATTTTCCAAAACCGCCTTTTTTTAAAAACGGTTTCGGATGAATAAAAAGAAAATCGCTCAATCATAAAACGATTTAAAAACGATCATTTATGATCAGGAAAAATTCGGAGAGTCATCATTACAAATGAAAATCGGGAAAAAATCGCTTCGATAAGGGATTCGGGATTTGACATACATGTTTTTGATGATAAACTCATAGTAGTAGGGCCATTGATCGGTACTGTGGCGGGAATGGCTTGGCTTACACTGCGGTATCATCATAATGCAGAAGCAATAAGTTATAAGTTAGACGTAGATAGTAAAATTTAAAAACGGGATATGAAGAACACTTGCTTCAACCCTTTTAATATCAAACCATGTTTTTAAGAGCGATGTTCGCTTTATTTATAATTTTTTTCGCCCCTCACTTTCATGTTTAAAGGCAGGTGCCCTCATCAACTTGCTTAATACGGTTCTGTATATATAAAAATAGGGGTTGATTATTAGGGGAGTGCATTTTATATAGGTCACATCGCAGTATCTCTTATTTTTAATTTTAATTGTTTTCATAAAAAAAGCTTTGTCACTCCCGAAAGATTATTCTTTCCTTTTTTCTTTGAAAAGTTTCCTTTTAAAGAAAGTATAATCGAATTCTGTTTTGGCATTTCAAATTCCAATGTCTTATTCATGACGGTTTTCATTTTTTTAAGGGCATTCACAGCTAGTCCTTTGAAGGTTAACGGTCAAGTAAGACACGGTCGAAAATTGCTGACCCAAACAAATTACATTTTTTAAAAAGAAAAAAAAATCCATCTGTTTTTATATGCCTAACTTGCACTTTTTTTAAAATATTTTGTTTTATTACACGCGGAAATGACGCAATAAGTATATAGTAGGCAATGATTGATTATCAAGAAGCTTATTTTATTCCAATTCAAACTTGTTTTTACTTAATTAATTGATAAGAGCGAGAAATGCAATAAATTATTTGCCAAATTTTCTAAACTTTATTAAGAGGAAGCCTAATGAAGATGAATTCATACTTTTGAGGTTAGGATTTTCCTTTGACTATCTTTTTACTGTGGGGTCTTGAACTTGTTATGCCATAGAAGATTAAGAATTTTTTTTGATGTTACCCAAAATAAATCACAATCTCAGAATGTTGATTTTTTTTAAATTCTCAGGTTAAGTTCACAATGACTAATGACATATTGATCTCGAAAGAGGTTATTAATTAAAGAATGGAATGCTTGCATAAGCATAACGGAATTGATTTTAATAAAGAAGAGTACTCGCCCAGAAGTGGAAAAGAGGCAAAAAAGGGCACATAAGCCCTTTCCCCAAAATTTTTCCTTCTCCTTTGTCTCTAAAAACAAATTTATACAGTAAAAAATATACTGGCGCTCCTTTTTACTGACCAAAATCGACACTTGCGCTTTCTTAAAAAAAACTATAGAACCACAACGCTTTTCAAGTGCCACTTTATGATCTTAAGGTATACTAGCGCTCTCCAACGACCTTTAGATAAACTTAAACAACATCGGCGCTCTTCCGACGACTATTGAACAAACTAAAGCGATAATAGCGCTTTTCTAACGACTGTTTGAGAAACTAAAACGACGCTACCACTATCCAGAGTTTTCTTGACAAACTAAAACATCATCTCAATTTCGTTAGTTTAACACCAGCGCAATCTGAAGAAATGTTCTGTATGGCAAGCAAAAACGATACTAGCGCTGTTTCGACGACCAATCGACCAACTAAAATAGAACTGCCAATAGATGGCGCTAGTATAGTGTTACATAATGAAACTGTTATTTGGGAAGACTGGTGTAAGCAAATAAAATGATCGCCAGAGAATGCTTTAGTTACTTTGTTCTTAATTTTGCCGCTAGAAAGTGTCAGTGTCGCATTAATTCTAGAAAAGGTTGCTCGAGGGCGCTCAAATCATTTTTATGACCACTATAATAATTTTTTTCATTACAAGAACTGACAGACCAACTGAAGCGGCTGGAGCGAGTTCTAAAACTTGACTTTGCAAGATTATTGCACTCAAATTAAATCTGGCATTAAAAGAGGATTTTTCTTAAACTACTGCGTGATCGTCTTATCGAGAATTTTTTTCAGCTGACAATAAACAAGAGAATTTTGCCTTTTTCTGGTCATCGATTAACGAATAATCCAGGCACCGATGAGGCACCCGAATTAATTTTGCACGCGAGCGGACCAAGCTTAAGGCCTTCAAGCTTCAAGCGCAGGATTCGGGTTTCCAGAGCGAGTACGCTTGACCCAGAAAATGCAATATAATTAAGACTTAGCGAAAATTTCCTGTGAAACACCTTGTAGACGGATTAATGTTTCACTGCAGGAAAAGAAAACAAAAAACACCCAAACAAAATCCTTTCTTATTTAGCTGACAAAACAGTTAATTTTATTCATACTCCACATTTATCTCTCTCTCGAGGTCGATCCATCAGACCTTTTTTTAGGGTCGCATTTAACTGACAAAATTTGAGGTTAGTACTGATATTCTTTTGTTTCTCAAGTTATCTCTAAAGGTCGTTTTGATTAAATTTAACACTATAGTAGCCCTTAAGCCCCCTAAAATAATTTATTAAAAAAACTTACGGCTATTCCGAAACCGCGTGAAAAGTTTCTGAAAGCATCCGCCATATTCCGACTCCGAAGTCGAATTATTCCTAGAAGTGCAGCTCGACCCACATCTTTTATCCCTTTCCCATGAGGATCTCCATTCCGCAGGAGTCACCATAATATAAATCTCACACCTTTAAAAACCAAATAAGAAATAGAAAAATCTACAAACTGCGCAAATGTAATATTTTTTTTTTTTTTTTTTACAAAAAATGATATCCTACGCGCTTGCGCTTGTTTAAAATGCAAAGCTACGCGGAGATTTAGCAAAATCGCGAATTAAAACTCGATTGAGGGTATTGTAGATTGTCACGTGTCTTTTTCTTCTTTTAACCCGACTACGTGCAATTGACCTTTTAGGCCCGAATTAAAATTAGATACGTTTAGTGCAAGAGGAAAATGGAAAGAAATTAATTTGTACCTTTTTTTAGGCCAGCACAGCTTTTGATATTGATATTCGAGAAGTTTTGAAAGTTGCTAATTTTCACGTGGATGAATCGTGTAGAATTTTCGCCGGTCCCAATAAAATTATCCACCCTGTAAAAAAATAACAAAAATCAATAAATACTCAAGTAGTTTAAATATTTAAATTCAGCAGATAAATACCTGTTCTTAAAATAAAGATCAACAATCGAAGTATTCGGCGAAAATTCAGAAAATCCATTTTATAAATTATTATCTAATATTTTTTTCGAAAAAAATCTTAATTCGACCACTTTTCACTAAAACTTCGAATCGAACATTTTTATTTATAGATTGAACATTTTTTTTTTGATTTATTAATTAATTAATTTATCTTCTTATCGATTTTGCGTTGGTTAAAAAAACTTCCGGAATCGTAAAAAAAAAAAAATTTTTAACGTTTTCCCCCTCTCCGCATGTACGGTCGCGATTTAAGCTTCGACTGATTTTAATTATCATAATCGAAGTAGAGAGAGAAAAAGATATTGGGGGAAAAAAAATATAACTGATATAAATTACTGCTGATTAGACCCTGAATAGGCTTTTGTGAATTTTTTCAAGTCTGTGCATTTCCGGTTGTGCGAAAATTAATCGATAATAGCATAAAATTTTTTTCATTAAGCCTACTTGTGAAGGTTAGAAATAAACTTATGAAGTATTTGGAGCGTACTGTACGTATAAATGAATACGAAGAGAGCCTATCGGGATTTCAGTTTGACGTGTTTTCCATTCGGGACTTTGTCAATTCATTTGGGTAAATTCGAACATGGTAATTTGATTCTGAATGTTTAAGATGAATATGTAATTACTGTTGGAACAGTAAACAAGACCAATGTAGGTTTTCGGGGCTTAATTTTCAATATGCGTTAGGAAAAGCTGGTTTTTATCATGGCGCCCACGCAATGCTGTATTTGCTTAATCAACTAAAAGCAGTCACCGGTAGCCGGCTAAAGCAGATGAGCGGTCTGCTTTTCCTTTTTTCTAAAGTTTTCCCCGAAAAAGTAATTAAACTAATTTTAAATGCAGAAAACCCAAAATCTGTTAAAAACGTTTCTGAAATTCATGCATTTAGCCTATTTAATAAAATTTGTTCCTCCCTAGTGCTTCAAATCATACTGATGGCACGGAATTGAAATTTTCTGCCCCAATCCAAAAAAAAAAAATGTTTCATTCCGGAAACTCCCACAAGAATGATTCAAATTCTGTAATATCGAATCTAAACCTTGTTACAATTTTTCGGTGAAATTTCTAAAGCTTACTAACTGCTTTAGATATTAGATCTGCCCAGCTCGGAAAACAAATCTAATTTAAATTCAATTTTAATATAACTCTGCAATATTTATGCAGTCTCGTATTAAGTGTTGCATATCCGTGATTTGGAAATTTAATGCCTAGTTCGCCCGACATCTTAGATTTTAATTTTATCAAAAGTTTCGTGCCATTTTTGAAATTGGCGACTATCCCGACTTAATACGAACAAACTTAGAATCAAATACACAAAGTGAACAAAAATAAAATTTTAAAAATTTCAGGCTCTCCATCCAAAAACCTAATCTCTTCCTCCAGCTTCTTTAACCAACTTTTAAAAAAATTCCCACCAGCAAAAATACACGAACTGAAAACTTTAAAGCGATGATGGATGAACTTTCAATGCGTAAAAAATCATTTAAAGAAAAAAAATGTATCAATTTAGAGAGGTCAGATACATGCTGAAAGTCGGGTCATCGATTGTCAGTATTTTATGACGTACATAAAACGACAAAATTTAGGCCCGACTATTGCAATGAGATAATTCAAACGGGTCGAATTTTTTTGCCTTCAATTATAAGTTTTTTTTTCTGAAAATAAATCATTTTTTTTTTGCTGTACTGTGAACACACGCGAGTTTTACTCTATTCTTGATAACAAATATTTTCTGATATCGTTATTTCCCATATATCAGGAAGGTATTTTTTCTTATCCCCTAATAAGTCGATGACATCGGTCCAAGCGTTTTTCATACACTGAATTTCATCTCCTACAACAAAAAAAAATTTATTAGGATTGTTCGACGGCAGGATTTTTAATAGTGGTGGAGAACATAGATAATAACTAGGCCATGGTTAATCTTTTTTTTTTAAAAGAAATTGAGTTTTGAGTATGTACTTTTAAACTAGAGGTGTAAAAATGCGCCAGGTGAAGAATCAGAGGCTTAGTCAAGCCTTTTAAAGGAGTTCAGCAAAGTAGCAAGCACGGAAAATTTCCTGTGGCCCAAAAAAATCATTATAATGGGATTAAAAATAAATTGGCGACTAAGCAGAGAAAATTTAAAAATTTTTCCGCGTTCTTGGGCAGAAAATAAAGGCTTTAAATTATTTTTTGTCCAGAAGTTCTAAAAATCTCATTTATTTTCGGTTTTGGGAAAAATAATAAATTTTTCTGCTTGACCACCCACATGAAATTTAATTTGTATTCGTTTTTTCCTGGCGCATTTTCTTTTCAAAAATCATAAAAATTTGCATACCGGATTTTACTATTGTATACGTTTCCGTCCCGTTCGCTATTTTCCCTTCAATCGAAAAATCCCCATTCAAAATGCTCATCATTTTCCTATACGATTTCAGAAAAAGATACAATCCAACATCCTTTTCAAGCTGCATCCTACGCAATTCCAAATTAAAAAACGATGAAATATTTCTCCTTTTTTCCTGGCAAACTTCTTCATCCCCTGCGAAGCAAGAATTAAATTTCATTCTCAAAACGTTTAACGGTTTCAGAGAAAGCCATTGTACGGGCATTTCAAACGTTTAAATATGAAAGAGATTAAATAGCACGAGATATAAATACGCCTTTTGTGTTATTCAATGGGGAATATAGTGTCTGGTTTACCACTCAAAACAGATTCAAACGAAAAGGGGTTTTAATTATAAACACTTTATTATGAAAAGCACCAGTTTACGCGCTTATAGATCAATTAATTAATCATTTCATTTTACGTCAGTTAACGTTAAACGCACCGACGGACAAATGCACTGGATAATTGATTAAAATTTTTTCTGATGGAAATGTGCGTTATATGATATACATGGAAATCTAATCGTGTTACGTTAGGCGTTTTGAATTTGTGTATGAAGGGGAAAGTGAGAAGTTGCTTACGGGTGTATTTCCTGCAGACTTGTAATATTAAAATTCTTCTACAATTTTCTGTTAATTTTACTAAATCCATAAGTCTGTAGTTTTGATAATTTTCCTTGTAACGTTTCTTAATTTCATTAATTTCCTGTTTCAGCATTTCATGGAAATCAACGTCAGCGTTTTCCGTTCGTTTCTGGCTGGTTTCTACTTGGGTAGGTGTCAGCACGTCAGAAATTATTTCGCTTGGATCTATTCGCAGCAAATCATCCACCGTCGGTTTTTTTGTTAGGCTATCTATAAAATCAAAAGAAATATTTAAATTAGTCATAATAATTTTTACACCCCTGAATAAAACTACTTAATAAACAAACAAAGACATTTTCCGACATTTTGCGACTATGAAAACAAGCTTTCCTCGACAATAGATCCCACAACTCAAATAAATCACAAATATAATCATAATTCATATTCACTTTACCTCTTCTAGCTTGTAACACGGTATTACAACACGAGGAACTAATTAAATCCGCTTCGCTTAGAATTTCAATTAATTTCCCTCTGTCGAACGTATTCGCTATCCATTTCTTCCTATTATCATGAATATTATTTGTCGCCTCTGAAATATCATTATTAATCAAATTAGAAATATTGTCCTCGGCATCCAGAAATACTTCCCCGTTCCCCATCTCATCCATTTTCTTATCATTTATTTTATTTTCAATTTTATCATTTACTAAAAATTTTGAGGTTATGTCAGCTGGTGCGAAAGTGTTTTGTTCCGAACACTTGTTGTTTTCTTTCCGTTCGCTGCTTTCTGCTATTAAATTGTAATACTGAGAGTCAACTTTTGGTAATTTTGAATTTATTCTGAGATTTGAAATGTTGTTTAAGTGATTTACGGGTTTCGCGTTTATTTCTAAATAACTTCGGCTGTCTTCTCTCTGTAATTTTTTCCGTTGTTTGTTTTGTGGATTGTATTTCATTTCAGGTTTCGTAAGAAGTTTTTTACTGTCGTTTAATCTCATACAACTCGTCGATAAAATCCGACTTCTCGCCGAATTTCTACTATCGATGCTCCGAAAAGTTTCCCCACTTCTCGATCGAGCTCTGTTTAAATTCGTCTTTTTTATTTCACACGAGTACTTCGATATATATTTCTGAAGAAAAGGTTTCTTTAAAATCGCTGCAACCGTAGGTCGATCTTTCGGATTTGGTTTCAACAAAATAGAAATTAAATTTCGAATTTGCACGTTGACATAACTCGGTACTGGAGAATATATTCCAGTTATGATCCTAGTTAAAAGAAACTTCATATTTTTAGCAATAAATGCATATTTAAGTGTTGACAATTCATAAAGCACACAGCCAAGTGCCCAAACATCACTTTTTTTATCGTACGGTTTATTTTCACAAATTTCAGGAGAAATATAAAATGGTGATCCTATGCAAGTTTGCGCAAGTTCCAAGCTATTTTCCAAAACCTTAGCAATTCCAAAATCACCTGAAACAAAAAGAAAAAAACATTAGTCATTATTCATAAAATTTTTAGCATCACCAACTAACCTAATTTAATAATATTCCCTTTTGTCAAAAAAATATTTTTCGACTTTAAATCCCTATGCAAAATCCTTTGTTCATGAATATACTCAAGAGCCAAGCATATCTGAACAAAATAATCCAAAATCTCATCTTCATTAAAATATTCATTACTAACTCTCTTTTCTTTAATTTTCCTGTGCAAATCACCATTTTCACAATATTCCATGACAATATTCAGATATTTATTTTCTTCAAATGACTCTTTATAGCACACTATATTATTATGCTTCAGTTTGGACAGAACCTCAACTTCTTTTGGTGCTGTAGAACTCTGTTTTTTATCCAATTTATTCAAATCAATCTGCTTGATAACATACTGTATGCCTGTTTGCTTTGATTCCACTAAAAACACCTTCCCAAATGAGCCTGACCCGATTTCCTTATTAAATATGTATCTCTCCATTTTGAATCGTGAATAAACAGGTAGATGCATCCAAATATTTTATATTGGAAGCTTTTGTTGTGAAAATTCAGTTACCATAGCCTCATATTGATTACGAAATCATGTAATTTGCACTTCAAGGTTAGAATCAGATAATTGGGTTGCTAATGCAAGTGTGAACGTTTATTATTCAGCGTTAACTTATAATCAGCACTTCGTTATTTTAAATTAGTGATTATATAATGTCAATATTAAATTATTCCCGGATTCCGATGTTTGTCATTGAAATGTGAATGTTAGCAGAGTATAGCGTCATGAAAAAACCGTTAACTGATGTGATTCACCGGTGGTGACGCCATTTTATTTTCTGAAATCACGATTGGCAACAAGTCGAATAATTTCAAACCGCCATTCGTAATTAATTGATAACATTTTTTTCTAAATGAATAAAACACGGTAAAAATTGCTGTCAATTTGTTTCATGCGAGCAATTTTGTGACTTTAACATAATGCCGCAAGAGCATTACGTTTTACGATGCGTTTCCTGCGAAACATTTCAAGTAAGCTTTGTGGTTTTGTGATATTAATGACATAACCTCAACTTGTTAAATAGTTTACATGATTAATTTTTTTTTAAAGGCTCATATCGTTAAAAAGAGTAAAAAATGGGAGTGTAAAATGTGCGGAACTAAACAGTCATTAAAAAAGAATTATGGAAAGGGAAGTGGGAAGGATTGTCATATTCAGGTTATGAAATTAAATGAATTGCGACTGACTCAACAAGAAATAGTTGGAGAGGATATGAATGGCACTGAAGAAGAATGTATAAATAATTACGCTGAATTGAGTAATGAGCCTTGTAGCTCAAAACTTGAAATAAAAGGAAACGATCATGGTAATCTTACTGAATTAGCTAATGAGAAGCCTTTTAAAAGCAAGTGGGATATTTTTATGGATAAAGTTGAAGAACCAGATGAGGAAGAAGAAGCGCTTGAATCCAATTTCACATGGGAAGTTAATTCAAAGAAAAGAAAAAGGAGTAAAAATGAAGTGATGCTGCCAAAGAAAAAAGTACAGAATGATGTAATAGCTGGAAGTGATGCAAACTCCACTCTTCTTAACAAGGAAAAATTTAATGTTAGTAAAAGCCCTGAAACAAAAAATTCATTCAAAACAATGAGCAAATGGGAAAAATATGAAGCTACAGATGATACAGATGATTTGCCAAGTGGGAAATTTTTAGGATCGTACAATGATGATTTAGACAAGATATTAGAGTTATGATTTTATATTGATTCGATAAATAAATTAGCATTAACAAATTCTCATAACTGCTTGACATAAGTTTCATATACATTTAAATCCTTAAATGATGGCTCTGATGCACCTAAATAACCTCTTTCTATATATTGTCTATATTTATCGATTGATTCATTTGGTACAACAGGAACTTTGGTTTCAAAACTAGTATCTTCTGGTAATACATTATGATGAAATATTCGACTATTCATTTTGGAAAGTGTCAACGGCTTGATTGAATTGTTATGAATGTGTACATATCTGCAAAGAGAATATTGTTATAGGACTGTTGGCTAGTAAAGGATTATTAGTGTAATGCTCTAACCTTTTATACAATAAAATATTATTTTTCTTTGGCTCTTCTGGCTGCACCCCGTAAATAGTTTTCATGGTTGGGAATAATTTCTCAAAACTTGTTGAATCACTGCAAGTGCTATCTTTGCTCGGTGAACAACGTGATTCAGCTGTAATATCTTCTTCAATCGAGCAAGACTCATCGCTTTCACCCGATGAACTGAAATCATCCATTAAAATGAATTTAAACGAAATAAAACAGAAAAATAATACTTCTACTTACCTCGATCCGCTTGAAGTCGTCGAACTAGTCGAACTCTGTCCAGTCAACGAAGGATTCTTCATCGAAGCTTTACTTCCCGATTCTTCTCTTCTCCTCCCAGGCCTAACCCTCACCGCGAACGGACTAAAATTAGTCGTGAAATTCGGCATAAAATCCCTCACAGAATGACTTATTTCGTAAGTAAAAGTTTCACTAAGAACTGTTAATTCATTTGGACGATGATAATCCAAATAACCATCCACGCATTCTTCTTCCGGCCTGACTGCTAATAATTCCACACTTTTCTTGGTAACTTCTTCGTAGGATCTTGGTAACGTCTGTAAAATATCAGGCAGCCACCATTGCGTCAAAGGATACATTTGCTGCTTTTTAATCCCCATCGATAAAGAATGATGAATATAATAATCGGTCAACGTTTCCCAAACTTGAGGCCCATTTTCATCAGGAATAAATAATCCTAAAAATAAATTGATCGTATTTTGTTTCTCTGCGTCGGAAAACGTATTACTATAATAACGACTAAGAGTTTGCATGATGTCATTTCCCTGAGATGTCCAGGGCGCTGTTTTTCTGTAAGTTTTGATCCTATGCACAAGCTGGGAGCCGCCATATTGCAAAGCTAATGTATCTCCATGATCCTCGTATAAGGCCTCTAGCATTCTGACGCAATCCGTATCGAATTCCAAAACAGGTTGTTGGAGAACTCCCAACGCGCATAACTGAAATCCAAGCGCACATTTCCCGAGTGCAAATTGAGCTGTATTTGTTCTGTCCAAACAATCAACACAGTTAACTCGGATAACTCCCGTTTGGTATTTTAATGTTTCAAATGAATTGAGAATGGAAGAACCGATGGGAGTCGCTGGTTTCGTGACAAATATCCCAGTCTTTAAAATACATTTCCTGGCTATTTCTGTTAATTTTTGAATAACGTTTTTATCTTTTGTTTTGTTCATTCTAGCCATATCGAAGGAAACATATTTGATTATGTGCTTTGGAGGTAGAAATTGGTTTAAATATTTAACGGATAAATCATATTCTTCACTTAAAGCTGATTCATGTTTTTTCTTCTCCCTTTTCTTGACTAGATTTAGAATGATTATGGGAGAACCATATCTTTTTAATAATTGATTAAAATGTTGCCCTAAAATTATAAAAATTTAAAATTATTCAAAATATTAAATGCCATAAAACAAAAATTACAAACCTGAGGTTTCTCCATAAGGATCACATAAATCAAAACCGATTTGAGGCTTCGGAACCATTTTCGATACATCCTGACTCCAATGACCAGGAATAGAGCCTCTCATTTGTACGAATGAACTAAAATTCCCATTATAAAATGATGAAATACTTGCATCATGAACCATTTGCTCAGTTTCAACTTCATTAGCCACATCTCCCTAAAATTAAAAATTTGAAGTTAAAAAAATAAATATATGGTCACCCTGACTCTTCTTCTCAAACTTACCTCAAAGTTTGCTCCTCTTTTCAAAAACCTCGTACCTGCATATTTATTTGACCTTCTAGCAATCAACGTAATGTACAAACTTCTCCCATACACAGACACATTTGATTGATCTACAAATCCATGTGTTATATACAACAGCCAATCAGGATGAAGAGTTTTTATCACAGGACTTAATAAATGCCAATTCCAAATAAATCTTTCATTTGGAATAGACCTTACTCCAAAATGCAATGTTTGATGATTTGATGAAGGCGCTTGATTTGGAAAAAGTTCATCTGTATCTGATTCATCTTTCATTGATTTTTCAAAACTATTTGATTGTTTTTGCTCCGGCAAGTTCATAAAAGCACTAAGGGGAAAATCACTTGGTGGTGTTAAATTCATCTGAAGAGTATGAGTTAAATCGTAGCTATAACTAAAGTAAAAATTACTTGATAAATCAATATTTTGAAACATTTTTACATATTTTTGTTCTTCTGGATTAGCGTTCTTTTTTCCTTCATTAGGAATGTATATCATTGATGTATCTTTAATTTTGTAAATACTGTGATGCCCAATAATAGCAACTCTTTGTCGTTTGGTAACTAAAATTATGTAATAACCTTCAAGAAATCGAACAAACCCTAGGAAAAAAATTGTAACGTTAAATCAAATAAAACAATTAGTGTTTAACTTTAATTCTGAATTTACCAACTATTCCAAAAGCTGATACCACCTTCCCAGCACTACTACTTCTCTGCTGTGATTTATTATGAGATTCAATTCGATCAATTAACTGATGAATTTCTCCTGGAGTATATTCAACTTTATCATCAATCACTACAAGATCTCTTGTTTCAGATCTGTCAATTTTAAGAACTCTGAACTTGGACAATGTATTATTAGAACCAAGAAGGTAGAACATCTGTAAAAGTATATTAAGCTGATTAGATGAATTTTAGTAAAAACTCATCAGAAATAGGAATTGAATTACTTACAGCTTTTGTTTCATACAAAGCCATTTTTTGTATGAACGATATAATAGGATGAAAAATAACTTTCGGAGCTTCCATTTTAGCATTAAAGACTAAATCAACTAATATTTGGCGTCATATGATCACAGATTAAGATTAGTAGATAAAAAATGCAAATAAGAAATGACATTAAGATGTAAACATCACGTGGCGCTAGAGCACGCGTTTTATTTGGTGCCACGGCAAAAGCGGCTCGTGTTCCCGTTCCGCCGCCGTTTTGAAACACCGACCCGTAAAGGGGACGGGGGCACGTTTTAAAACTAAACTTTGACCCAGGAAAAAGTGAGGATTTTATAGGAAAAGGATCAAAGTAAAGGATTAAGTGAAAATTAAGGAAAGCTTATTCAGAGAGGAGATCTCAAAATGATGGGTTCAACTTGGGTTTCGCGGATTCAAACGCGGTCATATGATTAAAATCTTCAATGCAAAGAAGGGTTAGTAGAATTGATGTCAAAGCTTCTTTGCAAACCGAGAATATTCAACCTCCATTTCCTGTCTGCTTCTGCTTAAAATCGTGCTTAGCAGATTCAAAATGGCCGCTATAAGTGGATTGATGTCAAGTAAGTTAAACATGACAGTTTACCGTCCTGCAACGGTAGAATCGTACATCTGGTTCTTTCAAAACATAAACAACTAAAACAAGGGAATATGCGCATTCGCCATTTTTGGTTCTTCATTTGAAACAATGCAAGCCAGATCCAAAATGGCTGCTAAAGACATGGTCGTCTACATAAGTTGAACATGGGTGGTGAGAACCAAAATGTCAGACGCTTATAATCCATTTTTTCTGGTTCCCAACAAATAACATAAAAAATTAAAATTCTTAACTTTATTAATCCTTCAAGCCTTACACAAAAATATTTTAATATATAAAAAAATATAGGAACTTTGAACTTAATATTTGTCATTGATGAAAATATGAAAAAGTGAAAGTGATGATGAAACTTAAAAGAAACCGAAAGTGAAAGAATAAATGAACATTTCGCAACAATACTAAATCTTAACGACGTCCTGCATATTCGTGTCCAACATGATGCCTAACACCCCATTTAAAATGGGCATGTTCGTCGGTTTTGACAAAAGTATGAACTGGACCAGTGACTCCTTCGTGTCCACCTCCCTGTCGGCGATGCCTCTGACTACTTTCTAATGAATCGCTGTCACCCTGGCGGCGGATTCTAGGAAGCTCATCAGTTTCTCCGTGATTACGACGAAGTCGTTTTATGGGGATAATAGGTAACCTAACTAAAAATAGAAAAAAGACAATGGAAGGAGTTTGGGAGTTGCACATTTAAAATTAAAGTTTTTTTTCTGAAAACAAATTTTACCTCTAGGATCACTGATTTCATCGTTAACATAATCCTGGGCATTCGCGATGGCCAGGAAGACCAAAAAGAACGCCAAAATTGACTGAACCTTTAAAAAAAATCAAGTAAGCTACTTTTACCTTCACTTAACAATTGCTTCTTTTTCAAAAGAAATTCTTTTTGAAATATACATTTCTCAATTAATAATTTAAAAAAATAAAAATATACTTACGAGTTTAATATATTGCATTTTGTACTTTTAATACTACAACAATAAAACTATAAAGAAAAATGATCACTATTAATAATTACACTCTTTTATAACTTAAAAAATTTTCGAACTTTCATGCATCATCAGGCCGATGCTAAAGTATCTTCAAAAAATTCTTTTAAAACTTACTTAAAACCCGACTCAGATTTACTAAATCAAAAAAATCTCACATAGTTTCTGACAAACCGTCAAATGAATCGAGATTGGCACAAAAC
The DNA here is from genome assembly GCA_023512825.1 of Liposcelis brunnea. Classification (NCBI taxonomy): domain Eukaryota; kingdom Metazoa; phylum Arthropoda; class Insecta; order Psocodea; family Liposcelididae; genus Liposcelis; species Liposcelis brunnea. Next base: position 6,426,240 of record CM042067.1, read on the forward strand.
GTGGGCAAATTTTCACTGCCAGACACAAGATACGACTCACTAAACACCAATTAAAATATAAAATTTCTTTTTTAAAAGGAAATCTTTGAACCAAAACGGATGACGAGTCATTGGTTTTTCATATATTTGTTTTACGGATCCATGCATATTAATTAACAAAAGGGGGAAATTATCTAAATTTTGAATTGGTTTTGCATGTGCAATGTAATTACGAAACACAAAATCATAACTTCTCCGGAATTAATTATCCTTGTTAGGCGGGAAAAAGAGGGAGGGGATGAAAAATAAAAAAAGTTTAGCTTCCCCCGCCCAAAGCTTTTTCTTTTCCCAATCACGAAGTGCTTTTTACTGTCAGCATTTTTTCATTAAGGATATAGGTCATCATAGGAAATCGGAAATGGACAGTTGCTTGACAACCAATCCTTCAAAACATTTCAATCTCATCGATAAAATACCGAAGCAAGACATTATTGACAGTATTTTTTAAGTTTTTTTAATTGCGCCAAAATGATTAAAGCGGTAAAGATTAGATTTTGGGTGGAAAGTTCGTTAATTTTTAGGATATTAATTAAGGGTGAAATTTATTTTTAGAGAGAATGTATTTCTATTCATATCGGACAAGCTGGTGTGCAAATGGGAAATGCGTGTTGGGAGCTTTATTGTTTGGAGCATGGGATTTTACCCGATGGAAGAATGCCTTCGGATTTGACGTTTGGGAAAGAAGAGGATAGTTTTAATACTTTCTTCAGTGAGACTTCTTCTGGGAAGCACGTGCCGCGAGCTGTGTTCGTTGATTTAGAGCCATCCGTAATTGGTTCGTAGTACCACGAAAAATTATTTTTTAAAAGAAAATTTTTGTAATAAATTTTTTTTTTAGATGAAGTACGGACCGGCACTTATCGGCAATTATTCCACCCCGAGCAATTGATAACAGGGAAAGAAGACGCTGCTAATAATTATGCGAGAGGACATTACACGATAGGTAAAGAATGTATTGATATAACGTTGGAGAAACTCCGGAAAATGGCAGATCACTGTGCGGGGCTTCAGGGATTTTTGATTTTTCATTCGTTTGGTGGAGGGACTGGTTCTGGGTTTGCTTCGCTTTTAATGGAAAGGTTATCGGTAGATTTTCCGAAGAAGAGTAAATTAACATTTTCAATTTACCCAGCGCCGAAGGTGAATAAAAATTTTTATTGGTGCTCTTTTTAAAATCTTCTTTTCTAATGAATAAAAATTTATTGATAGATCTCAACTGCTGTAGTAGAACCATACAATGCCATTTTGTACACACATCCGACATTAGAACATTGCGAAGTAGCTTTCATTGTTGATAATCAAGCTATTTATGAGATTTGTATGAGGAATTTGAAAATAGATCGACCTACTTATACTAATTTAAATAGATTAATAGGACAGATCGTTTCCAGGTAATAAAACAAAAGACAGAAGATTTTTTTCCTAGGCAAAACCGATTTTTAAGAAAATCCGACAGATGGAGCTTTACCACAGAAATTAATGCCGATTTATAGCGTCACAAATACAGCGGATGACAGTTAAAGAGCGCTAGTGGCGATTTAGTTTATACAATGGCCACTAGAGAGCGGCAGGCCAACTATGCCTATGATAACGATTTCAATAGAATTTCATCGGCTTTGCAGACCCGCAGAAAAAATCCAAGAATTAAATTCTAGCTAAATATCAGTTTCCATAAATTATACTGTACATCTCAGATTATCTTTCGAGCCTAGAAATTTTTTTAATCATTTTTTCATAATCAGAAATTCTTTTCAATCTTTTTTAGGTTTAGGAATTTTTTTGCAATTTTTTTAACATCATTTCAACTGATACAGGAATTTTTATTTTAAATTACAATTTTTCCGAGCTCTAGTATTAACTGTGCCAAATTCCAGAAATGTCAAAATTCTCAAATCCCAGGAATTTTCTGAATTTATTAATCTACGACCAGCTCCATCTATCGGACCTTTTAAAAACTTCTGCATAAAACAAATCTTTTCCCAATTTAAGAATTTCCCGTGGCTGAAAACTTCAAATCTAACCAAAAATAATTAATTTTCAGCATTACGGCTTCGCTGAGATTCGACGGGGCATTAAACGTTGATTTAACTGAATTTCAAACGAATCTCGTACCGTATCCAAGAATTCATTTTCCTTTGGCTACATACGCACCTGTTATGTCCGCTGATAAAGCCTACCACGAACATATCAGTGTATCAGAAATAACCAAATCCTGTTTTGAGCCGCTTAATCAAATGGTAAATCCCCGCAACGATTCCCATCGTCACCTAAAACAAAAATAATTTTTCATTTAAAATTTAGGTTAACTGCGACCCCAGAAATGGGAAATACATGGCTGTTTGTATGCTATACAGAGGAGATGTGGTCCCTAAAGACGTAAATGCAGCGATCGCCATGATCAAGAAAGAAAAAACTGTTCAATTTGTTGAATGGAGCCCAACAGGATTTAAGGTGAAGCCCTTTTCACTTTAAATTTACTTCCAAAAAATTTATTAATTCATTTATTTTAATTCTAGGTTGGGATTAATTATCAGCCACCAACAGTCGTTCCAGGAGGCGATTTAGCAAGAGTTGATAGAGCCGTATGCTGTTTATGTAACACAACTGCCATAGTCGAAGCTTGGGCTAGAATCGATCATAAATTCGACTTAATGTTTGCTAAAAGAGCATTCGTCCACTGGTACGTCGGAGAAGGAATGGAAGAAGGTAAAAAAACAAAAACTTTCCAACGTTCCAACATTCCTAAATTTAAATTCCTCCATTTTAATAAATAAAATTTTTACAATGTTTATGATATTGCTTCTTATTATTTTTTTGATCGTCGAAAAAGATATTTAAAATATTAAAACTCGTCCAAATGTCCCGCAGGAGAATTTTCAGAAGCGAGGGAAGATCTAGCAGCGTTGGAATTAGATTACCAGGAGGTTCAGGAAGATACAGGGTCAGATGACGAGGAAGAGGACTAAAACGGACATGGCTCGCCAGGATTTTATAACGGATGAAAAAATCTTTATTATTTTGGAATCCTTATAGAAGATATAAATTAAGTAAAAGGGGCTTTGCGTCTGGGTGTTTAAATTTTGAGCGACAGAAATTTAGTGCTTTTTGTTTGATCGCTGCTGGAAATTGAAATGTCTTGTAAATTATTTCCTCATGTATTTATGGGAAATGGATGGAATTTACAAATGCTTTATTATGTATTTGTGAATTTTAAATAAAAATATATCTGATTTTAAACAATAAAATTTTGTTTTCCTCGAAATTCTATAATCTAGATCATTTAGTTAATCAAGTTTGATTAATAAAGAAATTTTCTTATTCCATCAACATTTTCTACCTTAAAAAGATTTGTATTAGACCATCGAGGTGCCAAGGTACTGCAAATTAACTACGACTTGCAATCTTAACACAAAATAGAAAACGATATGACAGAGAGTAGACTAATAACTGGTTTATTAAATTTGGAAAGTCTTTTCCCCCAACCAAAAACAAGTTTTCTGATTTAGTTCAGCCATTTTAAAAGGTTGTATATGATAAGTCAGGCACATCTTTAAGTCACATTGCTATCATCCAATACTGGCTAAAATGAGATAGAATAACTCAACTGAATATTCCCTTTGCAGTTGCCAATGAATTCAGCTCACACAAGCTTATGACCAACAACTATAAATTTGTTTTGCATTTTTTAAGAACCGAATTGATTAGACTGGTGATTCAAATGGAATCCATAGGAATACTGCAGGCAAGTTTGTAAAAACATAATAACACAAAAATATTAGATTTTGATGGGAACTGATGACTTGCTAACCGCCATTTTGGATTCTCATCATTTCATTTTATAGCAATTATGCGCTATTAAAAAACCCTTTTCATACTTCAGATTTTCTCAACATATATTCAGATGCTTTACTGAGTATTCGAGACAAGAATTAAAACCGATTGAACGGAGTTGATGAAGAAAAAAAACGAACAAATTGTCTGCTCAGTGCTTACCCAAGCTGTTCGGTTATATCTGCAAGATGCATCAAAATCAGTAAAATCCATCATGATTTCCCTTTAATTAGACTATCAACTTATCACTTGAACTCAAACACTTATATTTCACCAATATTTTTCCCGATTACTGCACTAAAAATAATAAATAAACCAAAACCCGGGTAAAAAACCGTCTACTTTGGGAAAAAGTCGTGTCACTAGAAAATTTACGACTGTCTTTTTGCTGTTGTTTAGAGTAAAAGGAGCCAAATACACAAAAAGCTTGTGTTTATTTCCCTTTATGCTGATTATTTGCCTCCAAAAGCGGTGTCAAGATATGATTTGTTTTTTGTTTTATAGCAGAATTATCAATCATTATTAATTTGTTATCATTTTTAATTGTGCATTAATCGCAAAGCTCTAATAAACAATTGTTTCAATTGATCGTGATTTTCGTTTCGATCCTGTGTTGTTAGGATTGAATGTTTTTATTAGCATAACCTGAACTGGTTGAAATGGCCAAAGTGAATATATGTAACGTCGTTGTTTTGGATAATCCTTCACCGTTTTTAAATCCTTTTCAATTTGAAATTACATTCGAATGCATAGAAGAATTAAAAGAAGGTATGTGTTAATCAAGAACAACTTAATTGTTCCAGATGAGATGAGAATGATGTCTGTTGCCCCATTTAACCCTAACGTACCTTTTTACCTTTGTTATAAAAGTTGAAATTTATGATTGCACAATATTTTGCATTGTTACAGATTTAGAATGGAAAATGATATATGTCGGGTCTGCAGAAAGTGAAGCCTACGATCAAGTACTAGACACAATTTATGTTGGACCAATACCTGAAGGAAGGCATATGTTTGTATTTCAAGCAGATCCTCCTGATGTTACAAAAATACCGGTGAATGATGTTTTAGGTGTAACAGTAGTACTATTAACGTGTTGCTACAGATCTCAAGAATTTGTTAGGGTTGGATATTATACTAATAATGAATATGCTGATTTGGAACTAAGGGAAAATCCACCGCAACAACCGTTATTTGATAAGGTAAAATCTACCATTTTATTTATTGATTTTCTGGTTTGTGGTGTATGACAAATTTTTGTTCTTTTTCAGATTGTAAGAAATATATTGGGATCACAACCAAGAGTTACAAGGTTTAAAATAAATTGGGAGGATAGTAGTGAATCAAATGAAATTATGGAACAAGAAATGCCTGAAACTGCAGATACATGCTCGACAGCTTCACCTGTGAAAACAGTCAATCAAACAGAACCTGAATGGGGTCAAGATAGTCAAAATTCTATTCCTAAAACTTTTGTATTTTGAATGGTTTTTAAAGTGAGATAGGTTTTTTTTAAGAAGACTTGTATTTTTTCAAGCTAGTTATAAAAAGTTTCAATTTTTTTTTTTCAGTTTTCTAAGTTGTTACTTACAAAATGATGCAAATCTTTTTTTTAGTGAACTTCTGATGTGAGGATTATTATTTATTATTCATTTATAAAAGGATCATGGAAAAAATAAATAAAACGAGAACTTTAATTCATGAAATAAATTTTTATTAAATTTTTCACTGTTTATAATATTTATTTTTTTACAAGACAATTTTTACTCTACACATCCGAGGTAATAAACGTCTTCTTACGATCAAACAAGGATCAACACACTCAATTTTACAAATTTATGGCATGCAAGTTTTGCATGAAAAAAATTTTTTTGTGATAAATTAAAATCATAAAAAAATTGCAGGTAAAATTCCTAAAACTATATGGCTTAAATAATTTTTTAGGGGTTAAAATGGCTATAAATAATAATGGCTACTTTGCTTAAGTTTTTTGTCCGTGGATTATTTGATTTTTTGGCTCCAAAATTTTTGTTTTCATATCTACGTCTTTCGTAATCCATTCAAAAATAAGTCAAGTCATACAAAGAGAAAACAAAATCATTTTGGAACAAGATTGATTTTTAAATAAAAATTTAAAAACCGAATAAATAATCTGACAGCTAATTTCTTAAGTGCATTTTTTTTAAATTTTTAAAAAATTCAAAATAAATTTTTTTAAAAAAAATTTTTTTTTAAAATTTAAAATAAATTTTTTTTTTACAATATTTAAACAAAGGCAAGATTAAAGAAAGATCTTAATAAGTAAAACTTTTTTTTTGGCTTTTTAAGATTGTACAGTACGGAGGTTTTGCTCAGTACGTTGAAGACAAGTTGGGTTGCTTATTTAGTCAGCGCACTTGGGCAGGGTTAGGTTAGGTCAAGCTACGTTTTGATCGGGTAAAAAGCTACCACGAATTTTGAATCGGGCCAACGAAGACAATGTTGGCAGTCGAATCAATTATCAGCAAAATTTCCAGCTAAGCCACTAAATTAATTTATTCTCTTTAAAATTGCAGTTACTAACAATTTCTCATTAAGATCTTTTTTGCCTAACGCCTTACTAACGCCTAAAACTATCAAAAAAATATTACAACCCAGTAATATTACTAAACACAGGATCCTTGAAAGATAAAAAGGAGACGAATACACGATAAAAACATAGACACACATCCAAAAAATCTAATTTTAAGTCTATCAACTAGTATGCAATCTTCTATACTGTTCTAAAATTTCCGACGTTACATTTGGCGCGCAAAGATATGAATTATTCCCAATATGAACAACATTAGCACTCGAATGATGAATTATATTCGGTGTTAACAACGCATTCGGATTAATCGTCGTTAACTGAGTGTTTAATGTTGTTAAATTTAAATTCCCAGCCGTCGTCGGGAAACTCGTCAATATCGTAGGTTGAGGTATTGTTATATCGGAAGACGTTTGCTGCTGCTGCTGCTGCTGCTGCTGTTGCGGCTGCTCGGTATTACTCTCCTCGCTTCCTTCCTGTTTAATTTTACTCCTATGCCTTAATCTATGAGAATTGAGATATTGTTTTGTTGAAAAACTTTTAGTGCATAAATCGCATTTAAAAGGTAAAGGATTGATCGTGCTGTTGGTGCTCGTTAAATGTTTTATCGAGGTCCCAGTTGAATTTTCCGTGTTTGGAAAATTTTCATGCTGAGCTTTATGCATCACGTAATAATGTTTAACAACGAAGGATTTCCCGCATGTTTCGCATACGTGAGGCCCGTTGATCCCGTGAGTTTTTTTATGCTTGTGTAAATTATCTTTACGGCTGAAACTTTTTTGACAAACGTCGCAGGTGTAAAGCTTTTGACCGGTATGAGATACATTGTGCCGGAGTAAATGTTCCTTTCTGGAGAAAGCTTTGTTGCACGTCGAACAAACGAACGGTCGTTCACCGGAATGAGATTTTTTATGCTGGAATAAATGTTCTTTGCGTTTGAAGGTTTTGGAGCATGCGTCGCATTCGTAGGTTTGATTTTCTTCCGAGCTTGTGTTTTGTTGATTTTCCTCGTTTACTTCTTCAATGTCATCTTCGAGGTTTTGGTCGAGGTCTACGCTGTTTGACTCAAATTTTAGGGAGTGATCTAAAATACAAAAAAATTACCATTAATTATGTTCAACATTAAAAAAAATAAATAAATTTTAATGAAATTCAAACCGGATTTGATAGGAATAAAATTTTAGCTGGGTCAAAGCGGAAGTAAGGAAAGGATCTTAGTTCTGGAAAGGAATTTTAAGGTTTTATAGGTCAGAAAAAATATTAAGAAGAGTAATCAGTGCCATGCTTTGCCAACAGGTTAACTATTCCCATTCTTTTAATAAATAATTACCTGATTTTTCCATTTCTATATTCATATTATTTTTTCCTCCCATGGAATTATTCAGCCTTTCGTTACTCCCATTAATATTCGACATTTTTTGTTCCCTCGTATCCCTTTCTTCATTGATTTTCGAATTATTATCAATTTTGATTTGATTTTGAGAAAGCTGCACAATATTTCTATTTATGTTTAAAACATTTTTATTCTGCACAACATTCTCACGTTGATTTTGATTTTGCTGTAGCTGACTTAAATTAATTTGAAGATTTGAATTGATTAACTGATTTAATTGATTGGGATCAAGCCGAATCTGTGCTGGCACCAAATTTGAAACCTAAAAAAATAATTAATTTAAAATCCAACTCTAAAAAATTGTTTAATCACTTAAAAAAACTTACTTGACCAGTTATATGATTCCCATGGAGTTGTGGATTACTAATTGCTAATGATTCAAAAGGTCCAGTGTCAAGAATATTAATATTCTTCATTTTTAAAACTTCCGTTAATGAATTCCTGAAATTAATCAATTTTTATAATGAATCGCTAACTTCAAAAATTAACAAAAAACTAACCTGTCTTTGGTTGTAAGCCCAAACTGATGTAACAATTCCTGATTATGAGGAGTGATTGTAACAGCAGCTACGAGTGGTGGAGGAGGAGGTACAGTACTCGTCTGTGCTTCTGATGTTGTTTGTGTTGAGTCATCAGCTTTTGACGTATTAGTACTAACAGTGTTATGCTGCTTCACTGGTTGAAGAGTTGGAATCGATACACCCAAAGGTAATCCTGTTGGATTGTTATAAGGGACTAATGATGGAATTCCTCCTTGAACCTTTTTTTCAGAAAAACAAAAAAAATACATGAACACAGTTCTTTTTAAGTTTATTAATCACTCATTAAATATCTCACCTGCACTTTATACTGAGTTAACCTATTCCCTTCTGCATCAGTCAAAATTTGTATCGCAGATGGTTGTATTGTATTAGCCTCGTTAACTGTGGTAACATTCGTTAAATTATTTGCAACATTACTGACAGGAATTTTCGCTTTGGTTGATGTGGATTCATCCTTTTTCTTTGGAGGTTCATCTTTAACGTATACCTGCCAAATTAAATAACAAAATTTACATAGAAATAATTATTATTATCTACAAAAAACATTCTTGTATTAAAATAATACTTACAGTGTGTTTACCTTCCCTCGTCAAATCACCTGAATACCTTAATGATGTAAAATATCCTTCCAATAAAGCTTCTGCATTTATACAAGCCTCTCTAAACTCAAAATAGCTTTCCAGTTTTTCAACGCAGCTGCTGCATATTATCTTTGGTAAAGAATCTTCTTCTTGTACCTGATAATAACAAAATCACATTATTACTTCCATTCATAAGTCATAAATCAATAATTATTAACACTTGCATGCTATTATAAGCACATTAGATTAATAACGAAACGTTACTATGACACAATAACAAACCCAATAACAATTAAAAATCCCAAAATAAAGATTACCTTTTACAACAAACGATTTAAAAACATTCTCGTAAATTCAAAAACAAAACATTTAAACTTTAAACTTACTTGTAATGGTAAACATGTTTGTATTTTGCTTGGTAAAGAACGGCGTCTACCTTCTTCACGAAAAATATGCATTTTGGTACCTTCACTTGAGGTGCATAATCTACAGAGTTCGTAATAATTCACACGTCTGTATCCAGACATTTTACACAATACATTAAAACAACATATCAATAAATAATTATATCAAAATTTAAAACGGTTTTCGGTTTTAAATCCCCGTATAAATAAGTCAAATAATAAACAAATAAATTCCAACGCCATTTTTTTCCAAGAGTACGTTCATGAATCGACGCAGTAAATCTTGGCAAAATTGGAAAATTCCCTGAACGATAGCAAAAATTAAAAGATTATTATTTATGTTTACGTCAAAAATGTCAATTAATTTTTTTTATCGTGTGTAATATCGTTTCTAAATTAGTTTAATTCACTATGACTAAGCTATTAATATATTAACGTATTTATTCGATTCGTTAAAATGTGTTTGGAACGGACAGTAATTCGATAATATGTCAAAATATTGTCATCACAAGTGTTGACATAACCTCATCCGGTTGCTGGCCTACTAGAATTTAATAGTATGTTAGCTAAAACTTCTAGGATCGTAGCATTATGTAGTGCTGCTAATTTTATAAACGCGGCAGATCGCGTTATTATGCCGATAGCAATCGTACCTATGACAGATGAATTTAAATGGAGCTTACATTGGCAGGGTATGAAGAACATTGAATAGGATCAATGTTATACAATTCGAAGTGCAACTGATAATCATCTTGTATGTTTGTCCGAATGATAATTTTATTGTTTCAGGTTGGATTTTATCAGCATTTGCATTCGGTTACTTTACAAGTCAAATAATTGGAGCTTGTGCTGCCAGCAGGTTTGGCGGTAAAAATGTATTGGTTTTTGCAGTTCTGTTATGGTCTGTGTCAACAGTGGTAACCCCAGTGTTGGCCACGTCTGTTCCTGCTTTGTTATTCTGTCGAGTTTTGTTAGGTTTAGGAGAAGGATTAGGTGAGTAATAAATAAATTTGTGGTGAAGGGAATAAGTGTTTAATTTGATTTTTTTTATAGGGTTACCAACTATTTTTCATATATTTGCAAATAGTGTACCTACTGAAGAAAGATCAAGAGCTTTTGGTTATTTAGTGGCAGCTGGTTCTGTCGGTCAGACAGTTGCTTCTATTGTAAGTCTTCCATTACATGAATTAATATAAAGAAAATGTTGATGCAAATCCTAATAATTTGACTATTTTCAGGTGTGCCCACATTTCCCATGGCAAGCTGGGTTTTATTTATTTGGATCATTAGGGATTGTTTGGGTCTTAATATCGTTAATGTTCTACAGAGATAGCAGCAAGCAGGATGAAATTCCTTTATTTGTACCAAAGGTATGGCATAATAAAAAATTGCAGCTTAAAGATCACATCCGAGCCTTATATTTTGATTTTCTCTCACAATAGGTGACAAATCCAAATGTTCGATGGACTGAATTCTTAAGGCATTGGCCATTATGGTCCCTGTACATAGCTCACTTTGCAATGAATTGGTCCAATTATATCATAATGCAATGGCTCCCTACATATCTGGCAAGAAATTTGGGAGCGAATAAGGAAAGCATTAGTTTAACTGCAATGCCATACATAGTAAACAGTTTAGTAGGAATCGGTAAGGCAAATTTTTGGTAAATCACTACATCATTCTAAAAAAAATTCTTAACACAAATTTTTTTTACAGTTGCTGGTCATTTTGCTGACAAACTAATCCACAGAAGATGGACTGTTTTATCAGTTAGAAGATTGATGACGTCAATTGGTTTATTAGGTCCTGGAATATTTCTTTTAGCATTCTGCGCTGTTGATAATTTATTAGCGGCCGTAATGTAAGCTCATTTTTCTCATTCAATTTTTTAATTGATTTTTTGGATTAATAAATCGTTCTTTTAGTTTCGTCTGCATTTCAATGGGTCTCTGCGCATGCAACTCAGCTGGTCATCTCAGCAATCATGCCGATATAGCTCCTAATCACGCGGGTTTAACATTTGCCATCTCAAATACTCTAGCCACGATACCTGGAATACTTTGCGGGCCTGTGACTGCTGAATTGGTGACTAGTTCTCATGGAAGATGGTTTCCCGTTTTTGTTCTAGCTGCAGTTGTTAATTTCACAGGCGCCGTTGTTTATGCAAGTCAAAGCTCTGCGACTCAAGTTGTTTAAATTCTATAAATTTAATCAAGCAATCATTACACGACATTAGTTTAAATTTTTTTGAGCTGACATCGTGTAGTCTTTGCAATAAATAAGCAAGGGGGAAAATTTTTTTCTTATAAAGCAAATACTCTTTGCTGTTTAGTAAAGACCGAACGAGCTTATTTTAAATTCAATTTATTTTTTAGGATTGAAATTAATCTTAAAAAAGAAAATGATAATTTGGAGGGGTTTAATTTATTTTAATTTATTCTTTTCCAAATTCTTGTCTTCTATAACTGTCCATTTTGACTTCTTCCTATTTTTTATAAATACTCCAGCTTTTGCGGTCTTACAACTAAACTTAAAAAAAAAATTATTTTTGTAACTTAATCAAAAAAGAAAAAAGTCGAGCAGTTTTTAACGATGTCATGAGGTGCTGAAAGCGTGAGAATTTTTTTTTTAGGACGTGCTAAAATTAACTTGAAAACTATAATTGTTAATCGTAAATAATTCCTAGTCACTATGATAATGGGCTTTCCTCGATAAATAAACGAAAAATCTTTCAGAAAATGTGATTTATTTTCCCTTTTCGGTTATCTATTTAATAAAGCACCCGTAGACATCACATAGAATAATAATAATAAATATTTAATGAAAAAAAATCTGGATCTGACTGATTTTTTTCAAGAGATTTGCCAAAATTCAAAAGGATGAACCAGAAGTTGTAAAAAACACTGAAATAAAACAAGTGCTACTACACTTTAGTTGAATATATAAAGAGTAAAGTATTTTGTAAATGTATCAGCTTTATCTTGTAAATCTGAATATTTAAAAATATAAAACAGATATATTAATTTTTTTAAAAAAAATTTCTGCCTAGCCATTTTGTTAATAGAAATACCTTTTTAACTTTCTGCAATATGGAAACGTGTGGATGCTGAAGTCACTTTGATCTCCCCTGAGGCATTTTGTCATCATTATTAGACTTGAGATCTTCATTAAGGATTGATAATGATTAAATTTAGTTTCTAGCAAAAATGACGCCAAACGTGGAATCCATTTTGAAATTGTTCCAGAAAGCTTTTCCAGGTTTTAAGTCTTAAATCTACATTAGAATGAAGCAATCTTGTGACTCTAGCTCGATCTCAACCATAAAATCACGTTCAGTTTATTTTTCCATCTAAAAAAAGTCATTTTCTATTTCACGCCATTTTCCCCCCAGATAAACGGTCATTTTTGTCGTGGCAGAAAGAAAAATTGATATGGTGACTGCCAAAATTTTTCCAAATTTACATTTTTCAGCATTTTTCCCTGTAAAAAACTACTTGATGGATTTTAATCAAAAATAAGATTCGAAAAACAATTAACACTGTCCAAAAAATTCAAACTGACATTAAAATTCGCAGCACCATCTATTGCCAAAAATCAACATTGCCATTTTAAGATTCCCGACAAAAGATATCGCTAAATCCACATTTCGAGATGACGGATATAGTTTTACATCATTTCCGACAAGAAAGGATCATTTGAAAAAGCGAAAATAACTCTTGTTTTATGTTGAAATATGCATCGAATGAATTTTTCCGTCGCATATTTTAATTTTCTAAATGTCATTTAACCCGAAAAAAAATAATCCGCGTCGAAATAGACCGTTTTTAATTTTTATGTAGGAATTACTTCTTTGCGCGTATTATTTGAAATACTTCTGTGCAGTGTAGTGCGGTTGGTGAATTGGTGGCTATGTCGGATCGCGAAAGTGGTGATGACCAGCCTCAAGGGCAAAGTAAGACTCGTTTCATTACCTTTTTAATGTTAAAATCCGAAACATAGATGTTTTATCTTACATATCCCAAAATTTCAATGCGATCCGTCGTCAATGTTCTTATCTGTACTCGATTTTCCGAATCGGTGTTTCTACATTTTTTTATACAAAATGGCGGCTGTGTTTCTTTTCACTATTTTTCGTTTCATTATTTGATTTATTTAAAGTTATCAATCGCCGTTTAAACGATCAAATGGATATAATAAGATTGCCTGATTCATCGGGCATCTCCAGCAATCATTCGGAACGATGTACGGTAATGGAAAATGATGTAAATGGTGGTATGTAAAAATCTGTTAACATCTTGCCAGCTCGAAGTCCCCCTCTTCCCCCTTTTAAGGTTAAAATCCTTATGAAAAAGGACCTGACACAATGTTGTAATGTTCGATAAACCTTCTTCGAACATTCAACTATTATAATTAAACGGGAAGAAGTCCCGGTAATTATGTTATCGAAGGTATGCGTAAGAAATTGGTTGTCAACTGACGTGCCCCAGTTTCGAGTTGTCATTCGTGAAAAATGGAAATGACCTTGGGCCAACATAAGGAAAAAATGATTAAAATTTTGCAGATGTCGTCTGTTAACTGCTTAATTCTCAAACGTTTCACGTTAATTTTTGATTACCAAGCGATATTAGGACATTTCTTGCGTGTTATTGCTTTTATATTGACAGATCTTTATATTGAGCCTAAAGCCTAACAGATGTTTTATTATGTGGTAAAGTGGGCTATCCTGGTGTTACACAGTTTTATTTTCTTCTGTTTTCATTTATTTATTATTTGTTTTTCTTTTTTTTTTTAGAAAAAAAAAATTGATTGGGAGTTATTAAAACTTGGGGGCAATTCCTGGAAAGTACGATTTGTAGTAAAGGAAATAATTCATGTAATGGAGTTTCATTGTCTTTGTTGGTTGACCTATATTCTCTGTTTATTGCTGCATTACAGATTTGTTTTTATTTTTGAGGAATATATGAAGCATCCCAGGATTTTTTTCTGATAATAACTCGAGTTTTGATTTCAGCAGTGCAAAAAATATCAAGTTAGTACTTGGCGTTTTCCAAACAAACAAACAAACATCTCATTTCGAATTTTGTTTACTACATTTATCCGAAAAACAATAATATGGCTATTGTTAACCCACGTAAAATATGACAAGATCATACTTGGGAAAATTATTTGCACTTTTGACGAGTCAAGGCTGTTTCAGATCATTTCCCTCGAAAACATGAAAAAAAAAAAATTGTTTAGGTCAGCATCGAACAACCACATTTTCGTTTTTAAAAAAATTAAAAAAGCATTACCTTCTGTATGAAAAAAAAAATTTATCAGGAGTGGTGGTTATGGGCATGCTCAGAACAATTTAAGACATATGGCCTCGTTGAAAATTAGCATATGTTTTTTTTTCTATTTTGAAAAATATTCCACTTTGAAAAAAATTTCATTTTGATATCTTAAATTAATAATTTGAGGTATTCGATAAAGCATATAAATGATGTCATTAAAATCGTCATACCTGTATCATGATTCATGACACTTTAAAAAGAAATGCTTCTTCGTGCATAGTGTTATTGTCTTCTGACGTTTTCGCGCTCGTTTTTTTATGCGTAGGTTTTCCTTTTGCAGGTCCGTTCGTTTTCTTGATTGATAGAAACATTGTTTATGTTTTTGTCTCCCACTCTTCCTCTGTTAATTACGAATTCCCACGACGGGTTAAGACCATCTCCACGTATGGGTATTTTTAAGCATCTTTTTGCTAAACGAGGGATCAAGTCTCCTCTTTAGGCCAAGAGCAGTGAGTGGCTAGGGCTTTAGGCCAAACTGCGGTTTGGTTGAAGTCAGGAGTCCAATAGCTTGGGCCGAGCTAAGCTTAGTTTTTTCACTAAAAATTTTCTTGATGTCACCCTTTATATTCAATTAATTTTTTTCTCCGATGAAAATATTCTTCGGATGACTAGGCAATCGATTTTAAATTATCGGGGGAGGATATTTACTGGGCTTAGCTTTTATTCCAAGTTTCGAATAGTGCGAATTTAAATTGGCGAAGAATTTTAAGGGGTTAATTAGTTCAGCGGCGGGGGGTTAATTTATTCTTTTTAACAGATCGATTCTAATTAAACAAGCTATGACTAGGGTTATACAATAATGGAAAAAGTTAGCTTCCCGAGTCGAAAAGAAAAATATGCAGCCATTACATTATAAAAGTTCATCAATTATTTACGTGGAAAAAATGTTTTATAAAACGCCCCGGTTGAAGAAAAAAATGCATTTGCGGATCGAAGAAAATTAAGCGATCACGTTTTAAAAACCAGACAATCGATTAATCAGCTGATTGAGATTTAAGAGCTTCAGTTTTTTTTTTTTTAATATAAATTAAACAACCCGAACTTTTGAATCTTGATTCTCTTCGATCAGCTGGCAAAATATTTTGGCTTGGGCGGAAAAATATATTTTTCTAAACGACCCAATAAAGGAAAACAATAAAAAATAAAAAAAAGAATTTTTGAAGGTCATATGATGCATAGAAATTGAAAATTTTGGCACAAAACTAGATTTCAATGTGAATGTCAAAGATTTTTAATCTTGTAAAAAAAAATTCTTGGCCTTTTTTGTTTGAAATGAGGACAAAGATAGGCCTAGTCGGTTTTTTAAATGGTTAAAGCGATTTTTTGAGCGATTCCGAATTTTGGGCGTTTTTTTCTCGGTGAGATAAATTTGAACACGAATTCTTTGAATGTTTCTGTCGTGTCAGTTAATTTTTTTTTATTTAATTTGAAAAAGCATTGATTAAACAGAGGATTTAGTGTGTAGATTTTTTGGGAAAAATTAAAACTCCCGTGTTGTGATTATGGGCGCAGGGTTCCAATCTTTTTCGTTTTTGGTTAGGTGGCTTAGATGCTTGCAAAATCACAAACCGAAAGAATATTTTTTTTTTTAGAAAAAGTGAACGAGCTTGAATTTTAGTCCTAGTTAACGACAAAAAAAAATATTTCAAAAATTTTTATAATCAATCCAAATAATGACTCAAACATTTTTTTTTGAGATCTGTTCAAAAAAAAAAAAATTTTAAAGCCGCATGGGTGTGGAAAAACTTTTCAGAAGTCTAAAAGTATCAAAAAATTTTTTTATTTTAATTTTGAGGAATGCCGTGCAAAACATTTTATAACTAAATTTGAGAATAGTTCAATTCTTAGCACGTTTTACCTCAGCGTACCTTATTTTTTCTAAAAATAGCACGAGACTAGATTTGTTTTAAAGATTTCCATTAAAAAAAAAATTTTTTTGAGGGCTGCTTTTTCAAATTGTGTAAGTCTAAGGGACCAGGATTCAGGACCAGCCTAGTCCAGGAAAGAGATGTCTAAAAATGTTGAAGAAAGCCCCCTAGTAAAAATTTCATTATAGCGCAGAAAATAATTTAGGAACCTTTAAGAAATTTGGCCTGAAAAAAAAGTTATTTAAGAATTTTAAAAAATTAACCCGGCAAAAAATTTTTAACGAAGTTCTGAGAATAACCCGAAAAAAAATTTTTAGAAAAGAAATTAGGAAAGACCGGGAACAATATTTTATTTAATGAAAATTCTTAGGAGTAGGTCTGGCTCAGCATAGATAAAATTGAAGAAAATTTATTATAACCCCCCAAAAAATGCCAATTCTCTGTTTCCACTAGAGGGTTAATCCACAACGTGGGTTAATTTTTTTTGTGGATTAATTTTTCTACCATCCAGTTCCCTTAATTTCTTCAAACAATGAACATTTAGAAACACAAACTATTTTGACAAGCAACGCCATAGACTGAAAAAACCGTAGAACTTCCGTTCGAAGGTTAATTCTCGAGAAAAGTTGACCTTAGGGTGCCTAGTAGGGAGTGGACACTTCGGTATGTCGTCTGCTACATTTTGAAAACTGGAAGGTGCCATATTCTCGAATTTGACAGCCGCCATTCTCGAATTGAAAAGCGAACATCGCGATTGGCAAATTTTTCCATTTGAGAATGGTGGCCACCAAATTTGAGATCATGGAAGCCTTAGGGAAGGTTCACATAAAATTATTTGAAAACATCATCCAAGGAAGCCTTCTTCGTTGGGGAGAAGACATTCTTAATAAGGAAGGTTTCTCCAAAAACTATTTGGCTATCTATTAAGAAATTGAGTTTTCAGACACCAGCCATTAAAAACTTCTTTCTTCATTGAGAAGTTTAATGGCGCTAAATTTTTTTAGAGTGGCCCCTGTTCATGATTAATCCCTTTTTAAAAATAACTTTGCCTGTTTTTTTTTTTTATAAAAATTAGCACTAAAAAACAGCATCACTTTTTTCTAGCGCCGGAAGCGGAAACCAAACGTCACGGATTTTCAAATCCCTCTGACACGATGACCCATCAAATACTTCCCAGCATTTTTTTTTTATTCGCGTTATAATTCTCCCCGATGATTAACAAGAATGACGAACTGTATTTTTTTTCAGAAGCCCCCCCACTTTACCCCCGCCGCGATCCTTCACTTCCCCATACCAATGTTATTAAACAAATAAAAAAAAAAAAATTGTGATCGAGATTCTTCCATACTGATGAATGAATCAACCTCGCACATTGTGAATTACATAAGATAGACTGAGACGGACGGGTTTTCTACGTCTCCCTCTCCTTGTCTAATCTGACGTCAGCGAAACATTTCTTAGTATTAAGATTCGTCATTAACTTTATTTGCATTGAGTTTAATTGATTCGATATCGGATAAGCTAAACATTTGAGCTATCGAGTCGGTCGCGTTCGAAAGTATTCCAGGATGTCGTGTTTTTTTCTTTCTTCTCTTTTTTTTTTTCGTGGGTGATTCACTTGCATTTTTGTGTATTGTTCACCGATTCCGTAACAGTTTTAATTTTGCCGGCTCGAGGTTTTGACATGGCGGTTTTTTAAGTCATTCAAAAATGTTTCGCGAGTTGTGTGCACGTGGTTTTTGTAACGGTTGTTAGGTGAAAAAAAAATTACGGTGGATAAATAAAGCGCTTTATTTTTGGGTTTTTGAAAATGGCGCCATTTCTGTTTTTTTAAAACATGGCGCCTAAGTGATTTTTTTTAAAAATGGAAATCATTTAATTTTTTTTAAAAATCGGTTTTGTTTAATTCTTTTAAAATTTTTAAATGCATTCATTTTTTTTTTTTTTTTTTTTTTTTGGAAAAAAAAATGGCGCGTACAAATTAATTAACAAATTACGCACTTTCTCCTCTTCATTTATTTTCTAACAAAGGATTTATTATTTTTATATAAATTTTTGTTTTTGTGCCATTGACAAAAGCCCGAGCGTTGGATAGTAAATTCATTTTGACATGGTCGTCCTTAACTGAGTCACTGACTTGACCTAGTGACGTCATTACTTCAGTCCTATTCCCATTACATATTTACTAACCTGCAATGGGACCCATATAAGCTTATATGGTTCCTTTATAAATCGTCTTTTTTTTTTTTTTTGAATTATTTTTATTTTAGTTTTTTTTCCTAAACTCGATTTTTTATTTATTTGGTCTTTTTCCTGAATTGATAACAAGGTCCTTCTCTTGGATGATGCTGGGAAATATTGTTATCACGTGAAGAGACGGACTGCAGGAATGCAAAAAGAGATAAGAGAACCGGGATTTATATTTCGTAATTTAATGCAATAAGTGGTAATTTTTCTGGGGAGAATTGGCGAAGCTGACCGGAAGGGAAAACGTGGGTTTGGTGATTTGAAAAAAATGGATGAAAAATGTTGTGCAAGTATTTTGGCCATTAAGAATTTTTTTGGGGTTTTATTTTCGGAGGAAGATTTTTTTTTGTTTTTAAAATAAGAAAATTTTGCGATGGGCATTAAACTGTAAGTGTTGATAAGAGAAGGGGTGAAGGCGCCAGGCAGGAGCGTGGTCAGGATTTTTCTCAAGAAGCTGATATGCAAATTTTGCCTCCATAGCTAAAAATCAAACAAAACTTTTTCATCGCCTCTGATCAGAAATTGCCTCTGATCTTCGCAAATTTTTTATTTGGCGGGAGCTCTTCGACTCAGTCTATTAGTTCCCAGCTGCTAGCTGTAGGCAACCTAAGAAAAAGCCTGAAAGGAAAGAGTCACCAACGAAATTGCTGCATTTTGATTGGCTGTGACCAAACGTAAGTTATCAGAAGCAGCATGGCAGCCCCCTGTGTAGCAGATCGAAGTGTCAACTTCCTATTAGGCTCCCAAGTTAGCCAGCAAATATTCTAGAGTAGCGTTTACCTAGTTGGCAAATACTCTGAGTGATTCAAATTTAGGTAGTTGTCACTCAGGAGTGACTCCTGAAGAGTTTCTCAAGACTAGAATGGTTCCTGCCGCCTACGCCGGCTTGATTTTTTATTTTTCAGTTGGCAGCGCTGCAGCAGCGGACTTAACGCAAATGACAGTTCGGGAAACAACGCAGGACCCAAGAGGGAGGACTGCAGCTCCACACACTGCTTCTTCTCCCTCAAATTTCCCTCAGGCCTCCCAACCCAGATAATCAAACCCCGCATATAAAGTCTCAATGAACCTTTAAACATTATTTTAACTGCAATCCAATCTCAAACGTTCTTTTGTCTGGGCATTCGCCTAATCAAAAAACCCTTTTCCCTTCGCGCTATAGTCCACCAGCTTTAATCTTTGTTTCGTCTAATTTTTTTTAATATTTCCACAACAATCATAATTAATGTTTTTATTTATGCTCTTAAGATAGACCCGAGACATTTTTCCCATTGTAGCTATTAAATATCCTAAAGGGGGATAGTTTTCTCATATTCTCTTACGATGAATCATTCATATTTAATGACCTTATCATCCGTTTTATTTATGGTATTGGGTAAAGAAATTCCGTGACTTACCTAATGCAACAGTTTTCATCCATGAATTCAATTTCATCGAACACTTAATGGGGATTTGATGTGATTCATAGGAATGGAAAAAAGGGGTTCTTGAACTTTGAACTTAGTTTTTAAGGGATCGGTTTTAACGTATTAAAAAATATATTACTTTAAGTATCGATATTTCCCCCGTTTGCGGTAATTGTAAGGGAGAAGGATGAAATATAAAATTCAGAAAGCACGTGGCGTTAACCTTTCAGATGCCTGCTCTTACCTTTTTCACGGGGGTTTGAGCCCTTTGAGGCATTACTTGGTTTGTAGCTAAAAATTGTGCGGTTAGAAGAACTGTTAAAAATTGACACCGCTCTTATGCAAAATTTCAAAAAAATGTCAATAGAACATTATAATATTGACTACACGATTTAATTTTGGCAATTGAGTTTATGGTAGCTACGCCACTGCGACGCTGCTTTCGATGATTCTTGTGGTGACACTCAACAAATTAGGGAAGAGAAATTCGATTTGGGTTGGTCCTTTTTTTCCGGGGACTCAGGGCTTTGCCCTGAACTGGCTTACGGTAGCTCCGCCACTGCGACGTTCCACTTTGACGTTGCTTTCGATGATTTTCGTTGTGGCGTCGCTGAACCAAAAAAAAATTTAATAGGCCAAAATTGAAGAGGAGGAATTCGATTCGGATTGGTCCCCAAACAAGATGCCAAAGAAACAGACCTTGTAAGGCTGTACCCGAAGGCAAATTTTAAGAGGCCAAAATTAGGTCTTTAAGAGGTTAATGTAACATTAGCATCTTGTGGGGTTTTGTTTGCATTTTCTTGAATATCCTTAGGCTAATGATCTCAAAGAACGGTTAATCTTAAAACCTTTTCAATAGACCCAACGTTTCACTTTTCAGCTTTCGCTTAAAGGGTTTTGTCGTAACATTTGAAATGTTGCGAAGTCAACTTTTTATTTAAAATATATTTTATTTAAATTACAAAATCATTTAGGAAGAATTCTTAGTTTTTAGTCTGGAAATATTGTGAACAGGGGTCGGCTTAGTGGGCGATTTAAAAATCGATCTAAATGCTTAGTGAGGGTAGGCTTTGAACGCCCACAAAAATTGCACTGCCCACGAAATTTGAAAAGAACTTTCGAACTGAAAACCTGACGTCGCAATTACGAGATTTTTCAGTTAGAGTTCGGCGGATTTCAAATTAGAGATTTCCGTTGCTTCCAGTTTGAAAATGACGATGTATTGGTGCCTACTAAAGACCCTTTGTAGATAGAAACTAGCGAATGGCTACGGAAAATCTGACAGGTCGCCATATTGGAAATTGAAAAAAAAAATGGAGAAAAATCACGTGCGCCAACATACAAATATCCAGTTTCTTTTCCAAAAAGCTCAATAGAGGCCATAAATTAAAAGAGACTGGCAAACTGTCGGCCATTAAAAAATTGGAACGCTATTTTGATCAAAATGGTGAACTACTCAAAGAGAAAATTTGGCAGCCATGACAGTGTTTGTGGCCACCCGGATTGAGGAAAAAGTGACAAAGTTACCTAATTTACGGACACTTTTTGTTCTGAAATGTTTTCTGCTTGTTCTGCTTCCACTTTGAAAAATGCGAAGGAAAAAGAAGCTGAAGACATTCTAAAACAAAGCCTCCATAAATAAGGCGACTTAGTCACTTCTTCCTGAATCCGGGTGGCCGTGTACACTGTCATGGCTGCCAAATTGTCTGCTATTTAGTTCGCCATGCTGTTCAAAATGGCCGACAGTTTGCCAGTCTCTTTTAATGTAGAGTCTATAAGGCCCAGAAAAGCTCTGTCTTCTTCTAACAGCAGAAGCTAGTTCTTTAAAAACGAGATCAGCAGATGAATTAAAATGGCGTTCAGTTTCTTAATGGCTGCGAGTTCGCCAGTCTCTTTCTATGAAGGGTCTCTAGTGTCCACTGTCTTAAGCTGCCTAATCCTAACCAGTCTAGGGTTTTTGTCCTTGCACGCAGCTAGTGTTTCTTTTGCTCTTTTCCAGTGGTCTGTAAGTTCTCTCCATTACACATAGCTCAAGTTAGGCGCCTTTTGCGCTTGACTGGCATCCAACGCTCTTAGTTTTAACCTCCTAAAAATGGTTATAAAACCAAAGAACCTTTCTCTGTCTACAATCTTTTTTAAATCTTAGTCACCACGTGCTCTTAATCGCATTAAACACGATTAACAATTCATCTTCTTTTTATTTCCTGCCTAAAATCCTTCCAACCTGCCAATTTCACCGCTAAGTACCGCGACGTAACCGATTAATCGACCGTTGAATCGTTCTTAATTCCGTTAATTAATTATTTAACGAACAAAACCGATTAATAAATCAAATTTCTTTTTTTTTTTTTGTACAAAAAATATAGCGCTTAATCCACATTTTTCTTAAAGAAGATAATACAGTCGTAAATGAAGTGGACGACGATGGGTGAACCTGAAAGACATTTTGAAATAGACGTAAGGCCCGTGATAGGCCCTACGGAATATCAAAGACTAATCGAAACACACGGAGGGAAACCCTCCCATAAAGTTTTTGTTAAAACTAGGAAGAATAAGACTGATGATGATGAAGGGACCGTATTTGAAAAAATACAATATTGGTACCCCGAAGGTGAGTTCGATGAGCACCATTACTACTATAATAACGGGTTCCCCCTTCCTTCCAAAAATGTGCAGTGAATGAATGAAGTTATGAATCATGAATCATGGTATGACTGACTATTTATTTCCAAGAATGGCAGGTGACTCGGATGCGATATTGAGAGATGCTGTTGTTGCATTGGAGATTTGGCTATTCACGTGTTCCCGATTGAAAATACTTCAGATACAATTTTTTGAGGGGGGGATGCTTGATTTATAGACTGATCGTATTTTCCTGTATGAATTTATGCCTTATGCCCTTTTCCCCCTGGATATTGCTTCATGTTGATTGGGTTTTTTTTCTTTAGCTGTCAGCGATGAGCTCCACTGTAGTTGAAACTTCAGCAGTGTTAAATTTTGTTTGACATTGAGGTTGGGAAATTTTATAAATTTAGGAATCAGCTCTTGATATTGCAATGCTCGAGTAGGCCTACTTGTCTCGAGTTCAAATGAAATAACTGAGGCTTAATAAATTGTTTGTAGTTGATTAAACTGATAATTGGATATTGGGACTATTAATCCTTAATATTATTATTTTATAATTTCCTGCTATTTATACAGTTTTAATGGCAAATAATGCGAATTCTTGTTCGTTGCGCTAACAATCCTGTGCTCAGATCCTGGCGATCGCGATGTCGGCTTTTTAATTTGAAAATGCTGGATTTCAAATTCGAGATTTTAGTTTTTATGTAGCAGACGGTTCATCAAAGTATCCACTCCCTATCAGGCTTTCTACCCTGATCCGTCGAGGATCCCGCGCGTTTCCTCGTTTGAATAAAGAATCAAACTTATCCGCTAGGATCGCTAATGCATAACGGTCAAATGGCGGCTACATTTTTGTGATCCAATTAAATTGAAAGTACCGTTAAAGCAGACGATAGTCACTAGAGATCATAGAAGATAAGTTTGTGTCCCGGGTTCCTCATTCAGCAGGTTCCGGATGAACGCCCTAAGCGCGGAAATCTCAGCTCCGTTGGGGAAGCAGCTTTTCAATGAAAAGTGGGCTGGCTGGGAATTTTCGACTGGCAAGCTACTTGTCAGGATTAGGGACTCTTATAGGGTGTGGACACTTTGATGAGTCTTTTGCTACATAGGGGTACGCCATTTTGAAAACTGGAAGCTACCATGATCTTGAATATGATGGCATGGCCGCCATTCTCAAATTTGAAAACCTGCCAATCGCAATGTTTGCTTTTCAATTCGAGAATGGCGGCCGACATAGTCGAGATAAACTGACTATAATCAGAGCCGCCAACTTCCGCCGAGTTTATTTTCTGATTGGTTGGGTTCCCTTTTTCCTAAGTTTCATCGGCTTGGTTTCCCACGTGACCCTCCTAGTTGATGACTCTCTGATTATAGTCTGTCTTAAGTCGAGATCATGGCAGCTTCCAGTTTATACAAAATGGCACCCTAGAAGCAGACCACTCATCGAAGTGTCCACTCCCTATAAAACTCCCTAGTCAGGATGGAACCGGCAGGCGTGTCACTTGTGATTAGCTGGGCAGAAGGCAGACAGCCTGGAAGGAGAGGATAACTGCTTTCTGATGGGATGATTTTTTTATTTCTTTCAAATTTGACCAGATGCACTTCAGGCCCGTAGCCTTGGAAAAATTTTCGGCCCATGTATCTTCCCTGTCCTCCATGTTCTAAGGGGTCACTTGAAGCCCCTTCTAGTAAATTTTGTGCCCTTCCTAACCCTGCGACCTGGCTCGGGGCGTGACCAGGTGAGGTTAGGGTCGAATATCATTCTTATGGACTGATACACGACTAATTACAAAAGAGCTAATGTAGTTGGCCACTCTCTCCTTCTAGGCTCTCCACTTGTGATGCGACAATGGGGCTTCGTATCCTGCAAAGCCCAAAAAAGAAGTATTATTAGAGTTTGTAGAATTATTATTCTAAACCACTATTCAAACCAATTGGAAAGCTGGACAGTAGGACCTGCACATGTCCAGTTAGCACTTCAATTCTTTTAAAAGATTTTTTAAAGTAGTTTGTGCAGCGAATTCGTCTGAACTATGGAAATCCTTGGGGCCATTTTCAGTATTCTTGAAAAAAAAAAAAATATTTTACTTTACTTATCGTGTAAAATTTTACTTATTTCTCTACTTACCTCAAATCCATGAAGACGCTCTCTCGTCTCGTTTTCCATTGTTTAATCCTAACCAAATTATTCCTCATTTAATTGGGGCTGCTTATTGGAAAACTCCAGTACAACGTACACATCTTTCGTTTAACTCTGTTCAAATTGAGATTTATACTTTTTCCTCTTTCGAATTCGGCGTTACAATTCCCATCAACACAAAAAGCTTCCTCGACCCTGTAATCAATAAAATTTTTGCTTTAAACTCTTCGATTACCTTAAAATTCCGTGAAAGGGAACGTTAAATAAAATCCGTAATAAAAACTTTACAGCACGACACACATAAGATTTCGCAAAACATACTCTATAGCCAACTGATTGCTTATATTGTCAAACGGGAATTTTCATTCATTTCACAGCGGAGTCCTTTTGAAATCGGGCTGGAATTTCCCTGCCAAGCTTTTGCTCCTAGGTTGATTTTCTACGAGTGTCATGATTCATTATACTGTAATGAAATCGGAAACCGAGCATGTGCGAGACGTCTAGACATTCGGATCTTTTTTGTTCTTCGGAGAACGGAATCTCAAGTGGCCGATTTTTTTACACTTTGAGAATTGACCTTTAAAAAAAAAAAATTAGCTAAATATAGAACTGGCCTAAAGTTGACATTGTTAATTTTTTTGGGCGCTGGAATCAAAAATTTTTGCCACCCCTTTTTTTATCGTCCCTAATGATGATGCCGTTGACACTCCGGTCAACGAACCATTTTGCAATAAAAATTTTCCGGAAAAAAGGAAAGTTTGATGGGAAATAATAATTTCTTTGTAAGCGTACGAGTAGCCTTTGAAAATTAATTCGGGAGTTGGCTGTGGGAAGGGCGAAAGGGGAAAAGAGGGGGAGATGAGGATCTTTTTTGGATCTTTTTTTTTTTTTTTTTAATGAAGAAGAAAAAAAGGCAAAGGTCGGTGAAAAACAGTTTGAATCTAAAGAACAAAGAGCCCAAATAAATAAAACTTAACCGAGACATCAGAGGGCAGGTTGACTGCGGTGGTATTGATCTCTACTGCGCTTGGGCAGAGAAATTTTCTCTTCGGGAAACGTTTTGCCGGTTACGGCAGGATTATCGGAGCTTTTTTTTTCTTTATCTAAATAAAAAATATTTTTGCACTTTCCTCTTTTTTCCTTAAAGACAAAGAATCTTTTTTTTTTGGGAAAATTTTTATGAAATGGAAATTTTTTTCGGAGGGAGATTTTAAAAAGATGAATAAATAAATGATTAGAAAAAAAATTATCGATTTGGGAATTTTCGGCAATTTTGTGTTTTCGATAGGACGAATAGTCGAAAGGGAGGTTTTTTCCCCCGGTACGGAATTCTCAGCTGTTTTGTAGCGCCATGATGGTTTGCGGAGAGGGAGGAGGGGATAATATTAACGGTCGCATGTTTTCCTGTGTTAAACTCCCATTCAATGCGTCCTCGTGTGCTTTTGACTAGGTCAAGCACATTGTTTGTCTTACATTACTTACATTTGTCTATTATCTTTTTTTATTACTACAGTTTAAATCTTTTTTTTTATGGGTACTATTTTTTTTTAGGCTTGCTATGATTTTAAGTATAGTTCAGAAAACTATACTTAGCATTTAAGAATAAAATCACGGTAAAAGACACGCTCATTGAAGAATAAAGATTTGGTTGAAAATTATTCTGTGAGATGGTTGTGGCAGGCTGGAAGTCTCTAGCCATTGGGCCATTAGGTACAGTCGGCCCAAATGACCAACGATTGGTTTGGCTGAACTAATGTTCCTTCACAGCTTCTAGGCCAGCTAGAACCCAATCCGCCATAAAGGCCGAATAATTTTAATGCTACTCTGGTAAAAACATGTCTGTTACATGTTTTCACATTGCTCTTTCAATTTAAATGAGCATGCTAATCTAAAAATTACAAAGTAACAAACAGGCCATTGCCCTAGGGTTAAACAAATCAGCAAATGCTCATTAATGCCCGAACAATATTTAAAAACGATTATTGCAACATGAGTTTCCCGCCGGTACTTTTTCTAAATCGTTTGTTTTTATCAGATTTCCCTTGTCATTCTTATTTTATGGCGTTGCTGTGCTCGAATTTGTAATCAAATTCGATTTGAAAGCTTGTACAATGTCCTTAAAAATCTAAGAAGTAATAAGGCAGGAATTTTTTTGATTGGCGATGAACTCATCAAATCACACGACCTATCATTGGTCAGGTTTTTAATATGCGGGATACCAACCCATCGTAACTAGAATAGACCCTAAAAGTGCCATGAGAAGTTGAATATTGAGATTTAAAACACATCTGTTTTTCTTCTTCTTTATGTGCCGTCTCCGCGTCGCTATTTGAACTTTGGATGCGGCTGCCCGAAACAGGGACGTGGAATCTAGTCCATACCAAACCCTTAAATTCCTAAGCCACGAGGTTTTCCGTTCGCCTGGTCTACGCTGGCCCTCGGTCTTCCCTTCCATAATGGCATGGAACACATCGGTTAGATCCCCTTAAAAGTTTGTTGTTCTAGCTTCACGGTGATTCGTCCCATTGAGAAGGTGCCGCATCGAAACTTTGCGATGAAGCATCGGAAGAGCAGAACATTAGGTTTTCTGAGCTGAATTGGCTATCTTGGCCAAAGTAGTCCTATATTAGGATAGAATATTTTTCTAGTCTTGAAATGTACACACTCCAGCACTATTCACCATTCGCTATTCGTCGTTGTCGATTGTTGACCAAAAGGACTGAAAACTGAAGGCTATAAGGAGGTTCCATATTGTAGACTTTTGACTGAAACATAGTAAACACGATTCATTAGCAATTTATATTTCTCCCCAACTGGCTGGTGCTTAGTGTAGGGAGCCTAATAGGGAGTAGACAGTTCTTTTGAGTCGCCTGCTACATACGTGTTCGCCATTTGCAATTGTGGGAGCTGCCATGTTCTCAAACGATGGATCCTCAATGATCTCAAAGCAAAGTAAGCAAAGTATTAGCCATCATGGCGACTTCCATTTTGAGATCATGATCCTGTATGTAGCATACGACTCATTGAAATGACCACTAACGATTAGGCTCTTTAAGTTAATGATACTTCAAAAAAAACATGGCTGTTTGGTACAAGTAACAGACGAATGCTAGCAGCAGGAACTTTTGCAATGTTACCAACCTCTAAAATCATTAGGAGAACACTGAAGACAAACTAATCCGCTTGGAGTCGCTAGTGGATATTGTCTGCTACAACAATCACATTGTGGTGGTCCAATGAGAAACATCAAAACAGAGCTCTTATTGAAAGTAGGGAGTGGACATTTTGATAAGTCGTCTGCTACGTAGGGGTGCGCAATTTTCATACTGGAAGCTGCCATGATCTCTGCCAATCGCTGTGTTCGCCTTTCAATTCGAGATCATGGCAGCTTCCAGTTTTACCCCCATGTAGCAGACTATAGAGCCTGAAAGGAGAGACTCTATTAATCGGAAATCTGGCTTCTCATTGGGCTATGACCGAAATCATTTTCAACTGTTCCGTTGATTGGTGGTGACGTCTTTTGCTGCTCGGTACTTAACTTACGTTTGGTCGCAGCCAATCAAAAAGCAGCAATTTAGTTGGCGACTCTCTCCTTTCAGGCTCTCTATAGCAGACGACTCATCGAAGTGTCCGTCCACTCCCTACTAGGCTCTTTAACTGAAAGGCGACAATGCTGGACAGCAACAGCAGATGATATTTACTAGCGGAAGTGTTTGTTTTCAATGTTCCCCATTGGCAAAGCTTCATGCCCGTAACTTTTCTCTAAGGTAAAAAAAATTGCAACACCCTTTACCCTTTTATATCAACCCATTACTTCAAATAATCTTTCAAGGCTATCAAATATCCCCTTACTTAGCCCTTCCCCCTCGATCATTTCCCTCCCCTATTAATTTTTAAAAACAAATCGATCCCTATTAAATTTCGCACAGACCTAATTAAAAAAGTTGCTTCTTCTACATAAAATACTGTGTTGCCCCCGATGAGTATCCCCCGCAACAAACGTTAAATCGCGTAGGTGGACGAGATAAGATCATAATTACATAATTACTTCTAATAATAACTACGTAAACATGGCAATCGATTTTAAACCGTCTGCAGTCAAATAGTTTTCCCGATAAAAATTTTATTCCAACAAGGCGTGTTCTTTTTTTGTTTTTCCCCTCAACGTTTATGGCACCAAGACGAAGAGGCCAAAAACTGAAATGCGATCATTCGAACAAAGATGTCGGTAGAAAAAAAAAGAGATAACGTTTTGAGTTTAATAAAACTGATGATAAAGATAAAGCAAATGGCATGATAAAGGAATTAGTTCCTATAGTTACGGTTATTTTTTTTTTGGTAACTCATGTCGAATCGTTAAAATATGTTCAGCGACGGCGAAGGTAAAATTTTTTTATGAAAATTTGGGATGTGTGAAGATGAAACTGTTTCGGGTTTTGCTAATTGGAAATGAAGTTATTTTATCAGGAACTTTGAATTAATTTCAAATTTTTATATTCAAGCAGGGCAGCAGCCGCAGGGCGAGCAGGAGCTGGCCACGAAGATGCTACAGATCCAGTCCAAAAGGTTTTATTTAGATGTAAAACAAAATCGGAGAGGAAGGTTTATTAAAGTGGCGGAGGTAAGTGTAAATTTCGAAGAAAAAAAAATTTGATTGAAATGAATTAATCTTGATTTTTTGAATTGCAGATAGGAGCAGACGGTCGACGGAGTCAAATATTCCTAGCTCTCTCGACAGCGGCTGAATTCCGTGACCATCTATCAACGTTCAGTGATTATTACGCTTCCCTGGGTCCTCCCAACCCAGAAAACGTTCCAGAAGATGGGAAACTTAAGAGCGAGATGATGATTAAAGATAACAGGCGCTACTATTTGGACCTGAAAGAAAACTCCCGCGGCCGGTTTCTAAGAGTAAGTTACCATATTTGTATAGAGAGCGATTTGATGATGATATTTTTTTGAAGGGCGATGTCTCGAGGGCTTTTTAATTAATTGGCTAATTTTTTTTTTTTTTCGTGTGTTTGTTTGTAAGGTGTCGCAAACCATAACGAGAGGGGGACCACGCTCTCAGATCGCCATACCGGCTCAAGGTATGATTGAATTTAGAGACGCTTTAACTGATCTCCTCGAAGAGTTTGGTACGGACGATGGAGGATTTAAGGGAGAGTTACCAGAAGGAAGGCATATGCGCGTTGAAAATAAGAATTTTTATTTTGACATCGGGCAGAATAATCGCGGAATTTATATGAGGATTTCTGAGGTAATGAAATTTTTTTCTTGAGTAATTTGTATATAGCTGCATGAAATTTTTAGGCAATCCAAAAAAAAAATTTTTTTTATCATAAAAGCTTAGCCAGAGGGGCAATAGTTGCTCACTTTGCTCTCTATTTCTCATTTATTAAATAAAATCTTTTTTTTCTGGCTTCTGGTCAAAGTCATGTATGGGAAACTGCCGATTTATGTGGTAGAGCTGATGTTAGTTTTTGAAAACCCACTCTGAAGTGAGACTTGAATTAGGATCCTACTGATTGTGAGACAACACCTCTGCCCTTCCCTTCAAAATAATTTACCATCTCTTGCTTGTCCATAATTTCCCTTGTTACATAAATGTTTCAATCATCCTCTTCAACTAAAATAATGCAGAGGCTAGAAATTTTGTTTCAAGCTTTGTTGAATTTTAAAACATCACAGCCAGGTTAAACTTATCATTTGCCTGAAAGCAGACACAGAGCTTAAAATTAAAAGCTTGAAGGTTTTCAATCTACTATAAACTTGGTGCAAGTAGTTCTAAATTAAGCTGGATTTGAAACAGTTTCGAGAATTAAAACCATTTCAGGCTAAAGTCAAGCGCAGAATTTAACTTACATAAGATAGCTGGATTTTCGAGAGACATGCATTAAACTGAAAAATTTGAGCTCACAATACATGATTTTCCTCTCAGAAAAGCAATTTGATTTCTGCACAGCATTTCTGGTTCGTTTAAAGCTCTTCTAGTCCAGCTGGTCCAGTTCTTTTCAAAATGTTTTAAGAACAAGTCAATCAATAAAACTGAATGCAAAAAAAAATTCACCTTACAATGTTATTCATAATTCTCTAAAGTGCTGAAATTCATTTTCCTGATAGGTCACCTCAAAACGTAAGCCTCATTAGGAAACAAGTTAAATCAATTCAAACCGAACAACATTCTGCAATGTTAGAAAATCCTTAAGCGTTCAGTGAAAGAGTCTCGAATATGTATTTCTAAATATGTAATCATAAGCACAAGATTTCTCATCATTTTTATCCCTCTGCTTTATTTTTCTGTAGTTTATATGCCTCTTGCATTATCGTTATATCACCTATTGAAGATATTCTAATATCCCAGCACATTGTCATTTGTTCATTCCCCAAATTTTATGCATGAAGCATGAATCTATTTTGCAGAATCCAAGTACAAAAATAGTAAATGTATTGAGCATTGCCAATAAGGATGTTACCTTAATAATCATTGTCCATTTATAATTTTACTTCCATTTTATTAAGAACAGGATGACTACATAACCTCAAAAAAAATCTAGAAGCAGAAGTCAAAAATGATTTCTGTTTTCGTTTCCGCTTTCTGCTTTACAAAGCAATGAAATGTCCAAAGCAAATTAATCGTCCTAAACATCAAACACAAACCTAAACACTAAAAGATATCCCGAATTAGGAATTAAAAAGTGAACTGATAAATTTCCTGGAATGTAGAAACAAGATGGCTGCTTTTCTGCTTTTTATCGTGTCACCAGAAATCACAAATAACCTATTTCGTCGCAGTCGAGGTCAAAATCAAATTGAGCTTCTAATTCAGTTTTCTTTTCTACTTTTCTAATGGATCCGTAACGTCAGTTAACAAATCTAGTTCGTGTAAAAGGTGTCTTTATTACAGCCGTAGGAGAATGGTAAAAAATTAAAACTGGACTCTTCATTTAGGATTGCACTTTCAAGATTTACACGAGGCAATTAGTAAATGATTTCATTTACTTCATTCAGAACCAAAAAGGTAGATTACGATTGTACTAGTGGGCTTTTAAACTAATAAAGTAATGAATTTTCCCAGAAAATTTACATTAAAATAACAGTAAAGGGAACAAAAAGGATTCATGTCAATACACTAGATAAACAGGATGATCATCCGGTTCGTAAATATTTATTCGCTTTGACAAAAATTTTAATAATGGTTTTTTTCCTTCAGGTTAAAACCAATTTCCGAACAGCTATTACCGTCCCGGAAAAATCGTGGGCACGCTTCCGAGATATATTCGCCGATTATTGCGATAAAATGAAGGAAGGAGAAAAGAACGCGTCCGGAGGAGGAGACACAGGATCGCAGCCTCAAAACAAATGAGAATCGACTTTAGACACATTCAATTATTAATTAAAATAATTAAAATCAAAAAAATTAAAAAATGAAAAAAAAATCTCTTCTTTTTTTCTTTTTTTCTTTTTTTTCGAAGAAAAAACACTAGGAATTACTAATTCTAACAAAAAATTGTTGGGACATAAAATGATAATCTTTTCGTTTTTGGTTTTTTTTGTGATTTTTTCAATTCGTTTTTATTTTGCTTTTATTTTTTTTAATTTATCATTTAAGAGTGTATCTTTTGTTTTTTTTTTTTTTTGTCAGTTATGTTTATTATTTTGATTTTAATTAATTTTTTTTAAAGTAAAAAAAAAAATAATAATTACAGAGATAACGGTATATGTAAAATGTATTATGTTTTTTAAGAGTTTGAAAGCTCTGGCATGTCAACATTTATTTAAATGATGATTGATGTTAAAGTTCTTTGTCAAAAAGTGTTTGGGATCAAAAGGCTGTTTAACAATCAAATTTTTTACGCGAAAAAAAAATTTATTTTTCCCCTAATCGATCGACGTTTCTTCCCGTTTCATAAAATTTTTTCCTTTCCCCCCACAAGAAGAATATTATTATAATTGTAGAGTATATAAATATGTTATAATTTTAAAAAGTAATTGTATTATTAAATGACGGGTCGGAATTTTCGATCGAAATGGGAAAAATCATAATTACGATTCAGCCTTGTTAATATTCGAAAAAAAAAATTAACGAAATTTAATCAAAATATTTAGTTAACGGTCATGAATAGGAAATAATGTTCAATTTTGATCTATATAAAAAATTTTTAAATAATTGATTATTAAAAAAAATTAATAAAAGGAAGTGAAATGCTTTTATCGTTAGTAATTTTATAAAGGAGGTGTCATTAGCGAAAAAAGTGTTAGATTGTAAAATTCTGTCCTCATGTTTTTAACAAATAAAAAAATTTTGGGATAATGATCATAAACGTTTGGTTCACGGGCATTTATTTAATTAAAATCGCTTGCTTTCGGCCCGAATTACCGACGGTTGTGATTATTATTCTTTTTTTAATTTCAATTGATTTCTGAGATATGCTGAACGGCGCGAGAAAAAAAAAAAGAAAAAGCAAAAGATGCACTCTAAAAAATGCGGAGTTAAAACAGAAGTAAAAAATTTTAAATTTAAAAATTTCTTTGACCTAAAAAAAAAAGAAAAATAAGAACAAAATGTTATTGTTAAAAAAAAAGTAAATAAAGAATATTTAATCAGTTTTTGTTTCAGTTCCTTTATGATGATGTTAGTAAATTTTTGTTACGAATTAACATGTAGTCTGTTGGCAAGCTTGCTTTTTTGAAAAATTAATTCGCAAGAATGCTAATGAATTACAAAAAAAAAAATTTATTTTTTTCGCTTTTCGTAAGTTTCAGTCTCCTTGTTGTAATCTCTGTTCTGACCGAATTGCTTTTTTTTGTTATTTTCATGATTATTATTGATAATGTAAAGAAAAAAAAATTTAAAAATTTAAAAAAAAACCATACATGTATTAGATTTAATATTTGTGTATAAATGATGACAAAAAAATAGGAAAAAAAATAATCAAAGATATAATATATTGCGTAAATGTATTTGTTGTTAATGCCATTTTCTAAGAAAATGGTGGGGTTTAACAAATACTATTTATTTGAGCGGTTTGGAAAGGATTTATGGGTTTGGGATGTGATGTTTTTTGGGTAGTATGTTTGTTTTTGGAAACTGAGGTTAGTTGGCTCTCAGAAGCAAAATGATAACGCGCTTAGGCTATTTTTTTTAAAAAAGAAAAAGTTTAGTGAAGCATTGTTGATTTTCTTTGATTTGTTAAGTGCTACATTATTGTATTTTGGTTAAAAATAATTTAAATCATTTTAGGGCTGAAGAAAATTTGTATTAATTTGCTAGTTTCAAGAATTTTGTCGAAAAAGGAAAGCTAAGACCCCAAAGCAGTTTAGAGTCCATGCTAAGCCCGTAAGAGTTGTAAAAATCGAACAGCAGTTTGAGGTTAGTGAAGGCCTGCGAGCCCCTTAGCGAATGGCGCTTTATCATTTTCCCCCTCAGCAACTATTTTTTTAAAAATTGACAACCATAATTCCCACTAGGCTACTCAAACCCAAAAACATAAATTTTTTTTCCAAACCACTTTTATTTATAGATTACCTAATTTAAAAAAAAAATCTTTTAAATATTTTTTTTTCTGTCATTGTTAATTTTTCTTCTGTTTTTTTTATTTTTACTTTAAAAAGAATTATATTTAAAAATTGACCAAATGTTACTTCTTTTTTATTTGTTAGGAAATTTCAGTTCGTACAATGAAAAAAAAAATTGCATTTGCGAAAATGAAGCTAAGACGGGAAACGTGAGAAAACATTATTGATTGACTTTTGGGAATATAATTTCAAAAAAAAAAAAATTGCGGAATTTCGAAGTTTTGAATTCTGTGATAATAAATATAATTAAAAAGCGCTAGTACCCAGTATTTGTAAAAAAAATTGAATTAAGGAAATAAATTTTTTGTAAACGGGGATTTTCGTAAATCAAACAATTTTTTTTTGTAACAAAGGTTTAATTATTTTAAGACTTGGCTAAAGTCTCGAAATAGTACAAATGAAAAAATTTCCTAACAACTTCGTTACTAAAATTTATATATATATTTAAAAAAAAAGAAATTAAGTTACCTTTTTAATTTTTTCCTGTTAATTGTTACAAAGCAAATGCTTACTTAAAAAAATTAATTTTTTTCTCTCCGATAAAAATTTTTTAAATATTTCGTTTTTTTAATAATCTACTAAAAAAAAAAGAAATTGTAGATCAAAAACTAAAAAGGGAAAAAAAATCAAAATTAGTCATTCTTAACAAAAAAAATATCGTTTTTTTAACAGAGTTGATTAGTCTGACGTATTTCCGCTTTTTAGTGCATGCGCTATGAAAAGGATGCGTGCACGTTTTACAATTTTCCAATAAATGCAATCGCCATAATGAATGTGATTAATTAAAAGGTGAAAAGCTAAAATTTTTATTGAATTAACTCTTGATGTAAACAAACCTTCATTTGTTTGCAAAGTTTTCATTGCGCATGCGTCACTAAAAAATTACGTCATCACTAATACGTCATCGCTAATTGACTCTATTATCACATAGCCATCGTTCTGTCCAAAATAAAAAAAAAATATTAAATAAGAGAAAAAAAACTCAAACGTTGTGGCTGGCCACTAATTATATAAAAATTTTAAAAAAAAGAAGTTATTATGAAGAAATATATTTATGTATAGATGATGGATTATTTAAATAAAATTAAATGGGTTTGGTTAATGTGCGAGATAAACCTTTATCGACTTAATTATGAATTTATTCTTGTTATAATAATTATTATTAGGATTTTGCTGTATTAAAAAAGAATTTTTAAGAGACACAATGGAAATGGAATGAATTTTAAAAGAAAAAATTTGGGGCTTTAAATTAGCATTCCGATAGCACACTCTTTGAAAAAGAAATTTATCGATTTAATTAAATTTTTTTTTTTTCATTCTTAAAAAGTAGGCATGAGACTAATTCGTTCTATAAGCTAACACTTTTTTTAATTACGAAAAAAGGGACGATGAAAAATTAGTAACAAAAAATTAAAAATTTATATTAAAATTATTAAAATACAAAAAAATTTCATGCATACGTGTTTATAATCGCCGCTCAATACGTTATGATTTTATTTGGGTCTGTTTTTGATTTGAAATTCGGTAAATCTGCCATTAAAATTTATAAAAAGATTTTAAATGTTTATTTCGACGGAGTTAAAAAAATTTAATAAATTTAAAATTAGAAGTGTTACTTTCCCGATGAAAAAATCCAAAGAGTGAATGCGAATTTTTTTTAAATTTAATAATTCGTAGTTTTTAACAAATTTAGAGCGAACACTTTAATATAAAAAAAGGTTTTGGTTTTTTTAAATTTTTTTTAACTGAGAAATGATGGTCGATCGGTTGAAAATGGATTTATTAATTTTTTTTTATTTGCAGCAAATTGTTATCTCGACAATAATTGTTTTGGAAATTTTTTTGTGAAATTTAGTAAAGAATCAACAGGGAAATTTCGAGAAATAATTTAAAAAATGGAAATCTTCAGAAACTTTTAAAATAAAAAGAGAATCGGTTTGTGAAAGTTGAGTGATTCTGGACCTGAGAAGTCAAGAAGCTCAACTCTGTTTGATAAACATTAGAAACTAGTTTGGAAAAGATTTTGAGACATTTCTCGAAACTTTCCGATTTTCGAAAATATTTTTTTCGACGAACTAAAAATTCAAAGAAAAACTTTTCAATTGATCGATTAATATCTGGGAGATCTCGCATTGAAATGGACAATATTAATTTTGTTTAAATTAGGATTAAAACCAGGGAAAGGTGAAAAAAATTGGAAATAATAAGGATTATAATTATTATTGTTACTATTATTTTTTTTAACAAGTCATTCCATTGTTTAATTTTTTTTTCTTTTTTTAAGTTCATCGATTTTTCTTGAAATCTCACGATTTTATACCGAGAGGGAGAAAAAACCTCCCCTTTTGTTATAAAATCAAGATTTTATACCGAGAGGGAGAAAAAACCTCCCCTTTTGTTATAAAATCAAGATTTTACATTAGTAGCACTATTTACTGTCTCCATTTATTTCATATAATTTTTTTTTATCTGGACTTCCAACTAATGGATTGATGAATATTTTAAAAAAAACGTTTTCTTCAAACACGATATATTTAAAAAAACAATAAAATTGAAAAAAAAGAAAAAAAAGCATTAGCCTTTTTTTAAGAATAGAAAAAGTACAGCTTTAAAGTATTTCGTACTTTTATTAAAAAAAAAATTATATGTATAATTATAAATAAAAAGCAAAGCCCTTTTTTGTACATAGAAAACCTATAGTACGATAATTTATATATTAAAAGAAATTATATCGCCAGTTAAAAGATTGCTTAATTCTTGACGTTCGTCACAAACGTAAAATTTTTATTTAAAAATGGTTTTATATTTTAATCCTCCGGATGGCTGTTTCTTTTAGCAAACTTTTATTAAAAAAAAATAATTATTAGTATAATAAATCGCCGTCCTTTTTCATTAAATCAAAAATTAAGCAAACTTTTTTCCAAAAGAAAAAAAATTTTTTAAAAGAAATAAATTTTTTTTCTTTCATTGTTCAAATTAAATTTTTTTTTTTCATTCAAAAAAAAAAATTATATATATTCTGTACATGTGAATGAAAGGCACGGAAAACTTGATTCGGGTTTTGTTTTTAAAAAAATAGGGGAAAGTTAAGGAATAGAAAAGAAAAAAATTTTATTGTAAATAAGAAATAATTATTTCAAAATTTTATTTTTAAATAATCCTACGGAATAGTTATTTACACGCGAATCCGATTTTATTTGCTAATAATTTAAATAATTTTGTTTTAGTTACCGGAAGCGCAGAGTTTAAAGCTCTAGTCTTGCGTTATTTAAAAAATCTAGCTGTGATTTTTCTTTTAAACATTGCTTATCCTCTTAAAATGTTCGTCCCATTAATGGCTAGTCGCATTAATGGTAAAACATGTGATCAGTTTATTATTTTTTAAAAAAAGAATGAAGCTTTTAAATCGGATATCGTTAATTATTTAAAAGGGATTCGGAATCGGTTTGAAATATTAAAAATAAAATATCCAAACACCATTTTTAACTAAATATATATTTTTTTATTAAAAGATTTTTATTTTATTTTTTTCTTTTAATTTTTCTTTTATTTAAATTTTCGTTTTAATCATTTTAATTTTTATATTTTTCAAATCGATTCCCCGGATTCGATCTTGTAAAGTTTAATAATAAAAAAAATTGTTGATATGTAAATAAAAATAAAATTTTGAATTCGAGATTGGGAATTAAATAAAATAAAAAAAAACAAATTTTTTAAATTTAAAAAAAAAAATATGCTTGGGGTTATTAATTAAGATTTTTAAAAAAATACACTGGTAATGGTTTATGATTGCGTTTTTGTCAAAATATACAAAATACAAAATACGTTTTAAAAAAATGAAAAAAATTTTATAAAAGGAATGAAAAAAACCGTAAAAAAAAAATTAATATTCAGATTGTATTAATTATTCGATTGGTTTGGTTTGGTTTATTTAACCCGTCGATGGTAGTTTGTTAGAATTTTATTAGTGTTATCAAGCCTGTTTAAAAAAAAGAAAATGGAAAAAAGATAAAAGTAATTGTTATTCTCCATGTTATAAATATACTCTATGCTTTTAAAATTTTCAATACTTATAAATAAATAAATAACGTTGTTATTGCCATTCACGATGACGCCATCTTTTAAAAGACCATAGAGTTAACGCGAGGTGATATACAATTTTAAAAGCATAGAGTTAACATAAAACATGAAGCGTAACAGAAATAATACAAGGAATCGTTTTTTTTTTTTGGTCTGTGGTTTAATGACAAAAGTAATTCGGGTTTCGTTCGTGAAATTTTCTTTTTTTTAAAGAAATAAAATTGTAAGCGGTCTTTGGCTTTAGAACTCGGAGAAGCAAGCGAGGGATTTTTTAACAATAGCCAAACATCGTTATTCAATTTAAAAGCAAATTTTTAAAGAATTTCGCAGCGCTATTTGATATATTTAAAAAAAAAATTAATGAATTTTAATTTTTTCGTTCGAAAAAACGAAAAGATTAAAATAATTTTCTTCTTTGAAAAAAAAACGAACACCTTGATCTTTTTTTTAAAAAAAATAAATTTCTTTGAAAAAAACGCATTTTATGTGTAAAAAAAATTTTTAAAAAATTTCAAAAAAAAATTTCTTTGCTTTTACTTCTGTTATGAACGATAGCACTAGTAACAAAAAAAGAATAAATAAAAAATAGTGTTGTTTAAGGAAATAAAAATAATTTTTAAAAAAAGTGACATCAGTGTGAAAATTTGGTGGTACATTTCAGTGTTTTTAAAAAAATGAGGAATTCAAGAGAACATATCTCAGAAAACTTGTCGAAGTGGCAAGATTACAAAAAAAATACAAAAGTGAATCGTAATCTGATATATTTAAAAAAAAGAAAAATGATAATGGCATGATTTACTAAATAATTTTTTCGTTTGGTTGTATTTTTTTTCAGTATCAGCGAACGTTTTATAAAATTGATTTAATAATATTTTAAAAAAAAGAATTAAATCACTGCAGTTTTTATATTCGTGCGCTTGATCCTTGATCACAAGGACGGATTATTTTTTTATTTATCTTAATTTTTTTTCCTGTATACATATAGTCAATAAGAAGATAAAAATTTTTCGTTCAGATTAGGTAAAAAGCGGTGAAATTTTTTCGTGATTTGGAATTTTTTTTTCTTGTTCTTTAAACATCCCACCTTGATGAAAAAAATTTCACCGTCTTTCATTTTTAAAAAATGAAAAAGAAATTTTATTCACCATACAAACGAACTGATTCACTGATAAAAATCTTTTTTTTTTTCACAAATTTTAAAATTTTTCAACATGACGTAAATAATTTATTAAAAAATAAAAAAAAGAAAAACCAATTGCAGTATGTGTGAAAAATAAGATGATTGGATCGATTTGGCGAAAATCGTTTATACAAATCCGTTTTTTTTTTTTCGTTCAGTTTTTAACCTGGTTGATCATTTTTAAATAAGATTTGTTTTTAAAAAATAATTAGATAAATTAATAAAATGAAAAATGTTTTTGTTCTTTATTTTTTCTGTTTTGAAATGGATTGGTATAACAATACTGTATATGGAATACAAACTGTTACGAACATTGCACATAAAGAGCTGTGCGCGTTTTTAAATGTAAATTCACTGCCTACTATAGAGACTAAATAAAATTTAAGTAAAACTAAATCGTGTTATAGTGATTTTTTTACAAATGAAATTTTACCTTTGCCTATTGGAGCAATATTGCCTGTAGTATGAATTTTTCAGTGAGTTTTTGTTGTGATCAAGAAATAATGGTAATTTTCACCATGGCGTACTTTAGTATAAAAAGGAGCTTTGAACTCTGGCAAGTGTGGGTTGATGACTTGGATTGGTTGACTTATATATTTACCTTGATCTGAGTCTGTTTAAGAGCCTAATAGGGAGTTAACATTTTAATAGTGTTCTGCTGCATACGGGATCGCCATTCGAAATTCGGGAAGATGCCGTGTTCTTTAGTGATTGGGTTTGCCATGATCTTGAACTAGAAGTCGCCATGATGGTGAATACTTAGCTTACGAAGCAAACATGGAGACTACTATTTCAAGGAGAGACTAGCGAACTCGCAGCCATTAAGAAATTGTATGGCATTTTAATTCGTCTGCTGTTGACAGAACTTGTATTAGGCTTTTTTGGAAGGGAAACTGAATATTTGTGTGTTGGCACACATGATTTTCTCCAATTTTTCTTTCAATTTCCAATATGGTTACCTGTCACGGCGTTCAAAATCGGTTGAGCAATCAAATTCTCAATAGCCATTTGCCAGTCTCCTTCTGTATAGAGTCTCTAGCTTCAAGGAATCCTACCTTGAGAACAGGGCAGCTTCTAGAATTGCGAATGGCGATCCCGTATATACCAGGCGACTCAGTGAAGTGACCACTCCTAGTTTTGAAGCAAAAACAAAGGTTAATGGTGGGCAATGCCCATAAGGCATTGAGGTTAACCACATTTGTCCGTTCGACTTGTTGCCTGATAAGAAGGGTGAAGCAACTCAAACAAGCGAAAAGCACCACAAAAACAGAAGCTGTATAGATGTCATTATAGAT
This sequence comes from Liposcelis brunnea, assembly GCA_023512825.1. Classification (NCBI taxonomy): domain Eukaryota; kingdom Metazoa; phylum Arthropoda; class Insecta; order Psocodea; family Liposcelididae; genus Liposcelis; species Liposcelis brunnea. The sequence goes on from CM042067.1 coordinate 6,467,349, forward strand.
GTCTTAGACTGCATCAAAAATCTCCTCGAAAATTACAAGTTGTTTCCTTTATATTCCTTAAAATTCTCAAAAACAATCTCGAAGTCGCTAGACTACTTTATTTATACCCTGATTTTTGCATTATCTTCATGTTTTTTCCCTCAAATCGATTTCATTTTGTATTCCGCGGGAAAAAATCAACATGGCGACTGCACTTATTGATCAGAACGAGAAAATATTTAACAGAAGGCGGTGGATTCGCTCTGGAATCCTGCCATATGCTGTTTGAAGCAAAGATCTTCGTTTAAAATGGCCGACCCGAAAAAGAATCAAGTAAATGTTGCCTCTATAAAACCGCAGTAAGTGTTCTAATATCAATTTGAAATACCATTTAAACACGATTAATAAAATCCTTCAGATCCTTCTGTGTTTTTTCGATCGATCTTACCGGCTTTGCAATAGTAATTCAAGAGATTTTTCTTTGATTGTTTGGTATACAACGCGTTGCCGCCATCGGTGGAAATGTTTATTTATTGACAAAGAGAAGGCTTTTCGTTGGAAAATCTCCGTACTAGTCGATTATTTTCCAGTAAATGATAACTAAATACCAAACATTTTTATATTAAATCGGTTCTATTATTACGATTTTGATTTAGTCAAGATTTAATTGAACCTAATTTTAAAGGGGTAGATACACATAATGTGGGTGCAGCAGATTTATCATAATGTTTTGACTACTAATTTGGCGGTTGAAAAAAAAAAGATGGTCGAGTTGCAATAATATTTAACATTTACTCGAGTTTATGATTTTAGAATGCGCTTGTAGCTTTAACTCAAGTGTAAATGTTTACAGAGCTAGATGGGCCATTAAAAAAATTGGCAGTCAACCTTTTGGAATGATTAATGATTGGAGAAACAAACCAATTCAATGTTTCGTTATAAACATTTTTTTATTTATAATTTTTAGGTATATATTTAAAGAAGAGGCAGCTGCAGAATCTGTAGATGACAAATCACAAGTCGATGCAGAAGATGGTGAAACACCAGATAAAAAAGCAAAGCTTGATAATGATGTGGATGGAGATGAAGGGAAGAAAAATAAAAATCAAAAATATGTAAAGAATCAAAGGTATAGAGGTAGAGATCGAGTACCAATATATGAAAATTTATGCAAAACTTTAATTGATGTCCCAGTTAATGCACCTATGCCAGTTTGTGAATCACTTCGTTGTAAATATCTTCATGATGTCAATAAATTTTTACAATCGAAACCTCCAGATATTGGAGAAGAATGTAAGTCAAGTGAATGTTGTTACTTTTTTTTTTGATGAGGGAGGTTTGTATACAAGTGTTTGTTTTTTTCAGGTCATGTGTTTAACTTAAAGGGGCATTGTCCTAGAGGTATATCATGCCGGTTTGGCAGTAAACACATTACAGAAAACGGCCGTAATATTATTAACGAAGTCACGAAAGCTCACTATGAAAAAAATGTACCTAAAACTCTGACGTTTTACACAAAGGAGATAGAAAATGATCTCAGGAAAAGGACATATGATTTTAAAAAGTCAGAGGAAGTGTTGGAGGTTCTTCCAAAGTCAAAACCATTACCTCCTGTTCCTCCATTTGGTCCTTTTACTCCACCCTTTTGGGGTCCAGGGTAAGTTAGTAGAAATTAGTGGCGAATGTAATTCAATAGGTTTAGCATCAAATTGGATTAATTTTTTCAGAGAAATTGACTTTACTGAGGATATTGATGTCCCAGCACCTCCACAAACACCAGATGCGATACCTCCGCTTATTGAAGAAGCAGTTGGTCCGTGTCCGGATGATGATTTGTTTAAATTACATCTTGCTGAGAAAAAGAAGGTTAGTTAGTTTCGAGAAAAATATTTTGTGAGAGATTTCATTTTTAATTTTTTGCAGATCGACTGGAAAGATAAGCTTTATCTAGCACCTTTAGCTAATTTTGGTAATTTGCCATTTAGAAGGATATGCAAAGAATATGGAGCTGATGTCACTTGTAGTGAGATGGTTGTCGCTACTTCCATTTTGCAGGTGAAAAAATATTTCAAAGCGAGATTTATGATTTTATTTTATTACTGTTAAATTTTTTAATTATTTTAGAGTCAGCCATTTGAGTGGCTACTCACAAAACGACACGAAACTGAGAATCTCTTCGGAGTTCAATTATTTGGCAACAATCCGTTTGCCATGACTCGATGCGCTCAACTTTTAGAAGAAAAGACGAATATAGATTTTATTGATATAAGTATCGGTAGCCCTGGTGACATGGTAAGATGAGTTTTTAAAAAAAAAATCATTATTTCGGTTAAATAAATGGAAGATTTTAAAAATTTATCTTAATTGTTTTTATTTTTGCTAGCAGATGATGAGACCTCGAGGAGTCAATCAAGTTAGAAGGGAAAAAGTCGTCGAAACGATAGTTCGGTGCATGTCACGTGTGTCCAGTCTTCCCTTAACTGTATCCACGAGACTTGGGGATTACAGCGAGGAAAAAATTGCTAATAAGTTCCTCCCAAATTACAAAGCTTGTGAAGTTTCTCTTGTTACCGTAAGTAACCCGTTAAAAATTTCTCCTCGCCAAAAAAGTTTTTTTATTAATTTGGTTTTTTTTTAAAAAGGTTCAAGGACGGAGTAGAGACACGAAGCAAGTCGATTGGGAATATATTAACGATGTGGCGAAAAAACTATCTCCCGTTCAGGTTTTCGGTTTAAGCGACGTTCTCACATGTTGTGATTATTTTCAAATTAAAGAAAATTATCCGGAAGTCGCGGGGGCTTTAATAGGAAAAGGAGCATTGGTGAAACCGTGGATTTTCGGTGAAATCAAACAACAACGCGACTGGGATATCACGTCCAGTGAGAGATTTGAAATTTTGAGGAGATTTGTAAATTATGGGTTAGAGCATTGGGGAAGTGACACCAAAGGTAAATTCTTTCGTGGAGAATTTTTGTAAAAAGATTTTTGCGTTCCAGAAAGCAGAATATTTGCCGAAGGCACCGAAAATAGTGAAATCTAATTAGAATTGGCATCGAAATTTATATAATTTTCAAGATCTCACTTTTAGCTTTAAGATAACATTTTTTTTTTAAAACAATAAATCTCTTCTTTTTTAGGTGTCGAACTCACAAGAAGATTCTTATTGGACTGGTTGTCATTTTTATGTCGTTACATCCCAGTTGGGCTACTCGAACAACCTCCACAAAAGATCAATGATCGATCACCGAAATACATCGGTCGAGACGACATGGAAACATTACTTGGAAGTCAAACCCCATCTGATTGGGTTAAGATTAGGTAAGTTAAACTTATCAAAACCTCCTCCGCAGTTACTTTTTGTTTCTAACATTAAATTTTTTCTCAGCGAAATGCTTCTTGGGCCATACCCTGAAAATTATCAATTCGTACCGAGAATAAAGGCGAACTTCTGGCCGATCGACTCATAAACATTGTGTAATCAAATGCTATGTATATCGTGAAATAAAAAAAAAAAAAAGTGTTTGTTATTTATTGAAAAGATAAAAATAAAATTAATTACAGTAACTGTAAAGATATTGTATATTCATTGAATATTTTTCTTTTATAATTTTTTTGTAAAAAATGTTCAATCGAATTCTTCTTGTCTTTTTTGGTAAATATTTCGACCTTCCAACCTAACTGATGGATATGGTTTTTTTTTCGGTTGTTTGGTGTATTCAGCTTTTAAGCCATGGCATTCGCAAGCTGCTGACACAGGCATCGACGTTACGAATTCCCAACAGTTATCATCACTATTTTTCTTCTTTCTGTAGATATCGACATCGACTAAAAAAATTTTGAAAATGGCAATTGTGAAATTTTGACATTAATTTTTTTTAAATTATTTATTCTTACCCATATTATTTCGGCATTGGTCGACGCCACATTGAAATGTCGGCGATCTGTCACTTATCTTATTATCACATAATACTAAATTAATTGTGGATGGTCTGTAATCGTATCCTTTGTCATTTTCACCTACGTTGAGCGATGTACGGATTTCCTTGCAAAGCATTTGCGGTTGCTGAAAATTAAAATGTATTTGATATGAAAATATTTTCAAGAAATATTAATCAGTAATGGCGAAAGAATCTAAACCAAAAAAAATTTTTAAAATTTGGCCTTTCCTGAACTTAACTAAATCAAATAATTGTATATTCGTAAACTTACATCTTTTACTTCTCTTTCAGCTTTTTCAATCACATAATTCCGGTGATAATCTGAAATATTATTCCGTTTGATAAGATTTAATTCATTACTCTTCCATACTTCATTCGAATCCCCGTAAATCGGGATTACGGGTTCGAGAGCAAATCCGCGATTGTCAAATGAAAAAACTGGCGGAATGTGTCTGGTGGCAGCGGTGTCGTTTATAAAAATTGCACATATCGTTGTTATTATTGCCTTTAAAAACCAAAAAAAACCCATTAAGTTCCACTAAAGAAATTTACAAAAACGTTAGTACTTACTGGTAAATTTTTCATCGTTACAGCTTTGAGATCGCGAGAAAAATGATCCGAGCAAGACTTACACGAACGTTATAAAGTAAAAAACGTAACTGTAGGCGTTCGATGTTATCAAGCAATCTCTCTTTCAATTTTCCTGAATATAAAAAAACCTCACGTTTGAGTTTATTGTCCAACCACATATGTCTAAGCCCTTAATTATTCGTAGGTATATGAGCCGCAATAAATATATATGTGTTATCTGTAAGCGAATTCCGGCATTGATTCGGAGATAATCTATATAATTAAAATTTTTATTTGCGGTCCAATTGAAAGAATTTTCTTTTATTCAGGACTATCCTTTTGTTGAAATGTAATTCAATAAGTTTACCTTTAGGGTTGCATCAGAGAGTGGCGTCATAGAGATGATTTAATCCGAATTGGCAAGCAAAAGGAAAGTAAATATAGGAAAAGGGTATTGGAAAAATAATGCGCATTTTGGGCTTTCTAGAAGGATTTATGCATTTCGTCATTAAAAGGGCATTATTCTACTAGCTATTTGAGCTATGAACGTCACACATTTGATTTTATTTGGTTTTATATCCGTTCGATCTAAAACGCAAAAACCTAACCTAAATTCCTTATTTGAATTACTTTTAGACGCAAAAATGCGACACCTTGACGTAATTTAATGAAAGGGATTTAGAAATTTAATAAAAGAAAATAATAATTCACGAAAGGGTTGCATTTGATCATCAATTCACATTTTTTTCCCGTTTTACTACCAAAAAACCTGGCGGCCATTTTAAAAAGGTTTGACGTGGCAGCAAATTGAAATTCTCACATCATTACCAAGTATTTAGTGAAGCAAGTGAAGTCCTCCTTGTTTTAATGTTATTTTTTAACTTGTTTTATTGAATAAATTTGTCAATTTTGTGTGTTTTAGTGATAAGTGTATGAATATGGAATCTGGTAAACACGGTCGTTCGTAAAACAGGAGGAATAAAGGTAAGATTTTCACTAGAATAAAATACCATCTATTGGCATCCATTTTATAGTTGTTAATGGCGTCATTTTGAAAGAAAAAAGCATTGTGCAATTTTATGCCTTATGCCTTTATGCCTGACGAATAATATTGGGTTTTTTTTATTCGAAATCAGCAGCATTTTATAGTATTGAGTTAACCCAAAAAAGAAATGATTTATAGAAGCTTCTGATTTTTATATACTGAGCTCAAATCTTAAAATCGATTTGGAGGTTGTTTTTTATCAATAACAGACTATGTGATCATTAAAATATGTTTGCCTAGACAGTAATATACGAGAAAAAGATCGTGAGGATAAATTTCATGAAGAAGTACTAATTAGGCATCACGAAATTTTGATTACAAAATTGCGTTTGGAACAAACTTCTGGCTCTGTAGAAATTTGATGAATGCGAAATTTTGAGGTTATGTAAGTGTTTTAAGCTAATAAGTCTACATATATTTTCAAGTAAGGATTCAGACCTTCCTTTACTTCTTTGAAAAACATTTCCCTCCCTGCGATTTTAGGAGGTGACTGAAATTTTGGTTATAAAAATATTTAGTGAAAACTTAGAAACCATATTTATTTATTTAATTAAAAATCGAAATAAAACATTTGAACTTTTTATTTTTCAATAACTCTGCACTCGCACCCGTCAGGAACATCAAACTTTAACAACTGTATTTTCATACTACCATTATCCCCATAAACATGAACTGTTTCTGTAACAAACCAAAATAATGACATTATTCTTAAAAAAAATTCTAGAAATCAAGCGTGACAAAAAAAATCACATTTACTTGTTCTCTCCACAACATTTCTAGAAGGGCATCCCTCAATAGGTCTGTATCTTTCCAACCCAAGATCAGCAGTTTCATCATGAGGTACACATCGAACAATATCGATAACATTAGGAGCGATAACCCAATTCTTAATCGTTGGACTAAAAGTCAAGTAAATGTGTTTCAAATCCCAGTCCTAAAAAATTGCAATTTTAAAAAAAAACTATTTTTTTAATGATGTTTTTAAAAATCTTACCGTTATTCTTCTTCTTTCCCTTTTCTCAAAACGACCAAACTCCCCAGTAGCTCGAGTCAAGAACTCGCCACTTAGCAGAGGAGAATCCAAATCATTTTCCCTCGATTGTGGCACAGTTTCGATTAGGTAGGGTGGTCCAGCCCGGAAATCAAAATTCCTCCCACTGAGCGACTTATCGATCATCGAGATCCATACTACGACTATTATGTCCTGCAAAAAAAATTTATAACCCAATAAATGATCCGTTTTTAGGTATTTGACAATAAAAACAAAAAAAAGTTTGAAAATATACTCACTAAAAGAAACGTCCTCATGATGGTTAATTGACGTCAACAGTCGCAGCGAAACGGGTCAACTGAGTATCATCCCCACGTAATAACGTATATTTATAGATAATACAACCCTTTTCCTTATCATTTTAATTATTTATTTTGTAGCATTGTTATATAAATTTGGGTTTATTATTAATTTTTTTTGCGGGATGAGACCGTGAAGCCTTTAAAGGTGATAGATTGTATTATGAAAAAGTTTAGGATGAAAATTCAGCTCTGTAGTCTTAGCTTAAGCTTTCAAGAGTGAGAAATGAAAAGCAAGGACTAACAAAGTTTATTAAGGCGAGCAAGAAATTGAATGGTGGTCTTGGATTAGCCAGACTATGTCGTGCTCCTTCCTACGACTGGATAGGCAAAATCAATTCAGGCCCCCTTGCCTATTCTTAGCTTATGCAGATGCAAATTAAGGAGCAGGTTATGCAAAATCAACTTTGAGTCTCGATTGTATAAGCTAAATAAAGGCTTTACATTCGTGACGTCACGAGCACTTTGCCTATAGCTTGACTCTAGATATGGCTGAGGCCAGGCTTAATTTGGGCTTACCTAAGGCCTCTTAAAGAATGTCACTAATAAACATTAAACTTTCACTTTTTTAAAATATTTATTTGAATGAAATTTGTACATGTTTTGTAACTGATCTTGATTGGAAAGAAAATTAAAATAAAATTACAAAAAACTCTAAGAAACGATTCAACAAGGTTTCGGTGATTCCTCTAACAATTAAATTAATCATTCGTTTATATACCTTTCAAATATATATAAGCTCCAAAATCCAAACGATCCTGCTTTACAAAAAAAAAAAACCCAAAGAAGATCCGTAATTAAAAAAATCTAATTTAAAAACTACTTTTGCGTTTATTTATACAATTCTTCAGTATTCGAGTAAACAATTATATAATATCAATACATCAATCGGATCTTCCTCTTTAAAAAATAGAGTATAATTTTGGAATGTTATTTTATTTTGAAAAAAATATCATTCGCTTTGAATTCCATGTTAGCGTCACCGCCGAAGCCTTGTCGCAAAATCAAGAGTGACGAAAGTATTATCATTGGTATGACATTACTTCCTTCCAAAGTCAACATCATAGAATTCGATAAAGACTTCATCACAGCCGAAAATAATTAATTAAAAAAAAAAAAAATTAATATTCTATAAAAATTTTTTAAAACGCAGTCTCAAATGACTTGCGCTCACTAGTGGCAGTTTTTTGAAAAATTCGAATATTTAATTTGGCTGCAAAAAATTAGTTAATTTTAAAAAAAAAGATATGCGGAATGCAAGTCATTTAAAATTGAATTTTTCCAATTTTTTTTTTTTGATTTTTTATATTTTTTTTTAAAGCTTAAAAACTACATAACCTAACAACTACACGTATAACTCTGAGCCTTTTACAATAACAATTGCTATACATTTTATAATTTTTTTCTTTTTTTTTTCCTCTTATTTTATTGTAGTTGAGATTTGGAATAATTTTTTTTTTAAAGAGGGTAAAAGCGCTTATTGTAAGATTTTCTCATTTTTTTGACTAGCTTTTTTTTTTTTTATCTAAAATCGGGTGGACAGAATCACAAGACTACTACGAGAAAAATAAGCAGAAAAAAAAATTCGAGTTTCATTTGGTTTTGTTTTTGCTCGTAATATTTTTTTTTTCCTAAATATTTTATTAATCTCTTAAGATTGAATAAAATAACGGTTCATATAAATTAAAAAGTTGACAAATATTTACAAAAACAGATTTTTGACTGCCATTTTTGTTAGTCTGAAAATATACTTCTTTTCTCTCTTTTATTTCTTTTTCTTTTTTTTTTTTAGTCTCACGTGAACCTTGATGCCAGCACCAAGTTTTTTTTGCTTTTTTCCGATTTTTTTTTTAAAAAAAATTTTTATTTATTATTATTTTTTTTTCAACTTGCTCAACAAAATCTAACATTTTTACAGCAACTACAAATCGACCGGGTTCGTTTATAAAATTTTATTTTAACCACCCACGCAAAGAAAAAATGATAACAATTTTTAAACTAGAATTAATGGCACACGTTAGAAGAAGGGATATTTAATTTTTACGAATTTTTTTTTTGAAAAAGAAAATTTCTTAATTTCTTCACGCTCGATATTGGTCACGGGTTAAAATAAAATTTTATATTTAAAACGCTAAGTGCAAAAAGGGCGTAAAATAAATATTCATCTTACAAACCATTAATTGATCCGATCAAAAATATTAAAATTCTTTATTTTGCTTTTTAACCCCGAAATATTATTTTTTAAGAATAAAGTAAGTAACCTGGCCAAATATGACAAAAATTACAAGTTTAAAAAATCCCCGTAAGGAAAAATGCCAAAATTGGTTGCCAAAGCCCTTTCAGAGCTGCTTGAATCAAAAATGGCCTTTCAATGCTAAAATTTGTACCCGATAATCCAAAATAACCTTTTAAAAAACAAAACTGGCTTGGGATTTGAAACAAAATTACGCTTTATTTGGCTTAAGTGTAGAATTTAAGGAACCAAAATGATATTTCAGCATTAAAATAAGTTTTCAGAAGCCGAAGCACATCCCTGAAAGTCAGGATTAAAAAAGACAAATAAAATTGGCTTTAGAATTTAAAAAAGGGCTTCAAAAATTCAAAAATGAATTTTAAAAAGCCAAAACAAAATTGGCTTAGCAATTCAACCGAAACTTCCAAAGAATCAATAAAAATTTCTTGCCATTCTAAAATAGTCTTTAGGAAGTAATAGAGTCAAAAAATAAAAACCCAACGAACTTATTACAGGCTACGCCGGCTAAAAGGCTTAGTTGACCAGCCCTAAAAGGCCAAAAAAGGCTTTTCGAGATCAAAAGGATAAATCCTCCAAGAATAAATTAAGTCTAAAAACAACAATTTAGAAATTCTGTATCACCTAAATTAAAAGTGGCTTACAATAACTGAATAACAAACTCTTAGGAGCCGAAATAGGCCTAAAAATTGAAAATTTAAAACATAAAGTCAATACAGATTTATAAAAAAAAATTTGCCTGTCAATACGAAATATTTCCTTCCAAGTCAAAACCCCAAAATCCGAAATCGGCTTAAAATAATTCAAAATGGGCTTAAGCTCAAAAAATAAACTCTTAGAAACCAAAATAAGCCCCAAAGTTTTATGTACGCGAACTAAGAAGCCGTTTTGGGATTAATAAAGGCTACAACAAGCCCAAGTTAAAGCCTATGACGCCAAAATATACTTTATAAGCCCAAATCGGACTCTCGAGATAAGAATCGGGTCTTGGGAAGTGACATAAGTTTTCTAGGGTCTAAAAATTAAAAATAAAAGCAAAGAAATTACTTTAGGAATCTAGCTGACCTCTTAAAGCCAAAAAAGATAACCAGTGATCCAAAAAAAAGGCAAAATAGGCTCAAGCTTGGTTTTTAAGAGCCTTAAAAGTGAATAAGACCCTTGGATATTAAAATCTAGAAACTGTAAAGACAAAATAAAATGCGCTTTTAAATAATTCAGCTGCCGAAAAGAGTGGCCAAAACCGGCTTTTAAAATTTAATTTAGGTTCTAAAATCCGAAATTTAGGAGCCATGCTATCAAAAAAAGTTTTTAGCAACCAAAAAAATTTTCTAAAAGCTCAAATTCAATCTCGACGCACTTTAGTAATGTTGCATTGTTATTAGCTGATTATTTAAATTTTTGTCACTTATAGCTGCGGTCAAAGCCACTTTTAAAGCCAAAATGGGGAAAATAATTACCAAACACGGCTCCTGTTGTCGCTAGTGTGCATAAAGGCGACTACAGCGACCTCAGCAGTAAAATCTTAGCATCTACTTTCAATACTGAAACCAATTCCTTACTTTACTTTTAAGAAACAACTTTTCGAGGGTTAAAAGCACTAAAAAAATTTCTTTGAACCAGCCAAACCACGCTCTTCTTGCACTAAACGCCATAACTTTACCTCTCTGTCATCGCATTTCATTTTTCAACAAAAAAAATGACAAAAAATTTGTTACCAAAAATAATCTTTTTGTTTTGTTTCAAAAAAAAAAAAAAAAAAATTCTAACCTCTTACTCTTTTTTTTTTTTAAATTTTCCGATTTTCCATTTTTAAAAAATTAATTTTCAACTATGCGTGACATCAAGCAATTCAGCCCTTGATTTAGTATCATCATCCCTGTGTATGGTATTTAAGGCGGCAGCGAAAATCGTGCCACGTGTATTCCAATCATTTTTTTCTATAAAAGTCCTTTCGATTTTACTATTATCACTCCCGGTTCTTCTTCCCGTTTTTTCCTCTGCTCCCTTGAATACTACTCCATCCCGGATGAAACCGTCCTCGTTCGATGAGGATTTTAAACCCGGTTCGAGATTAACTTCGGGCACGACCATAAACAAACTCGAATTTATTTTCGCTGATAAATCCGCCCTATCGGATCCAAATCCCGATGGGGCGATATCGTTAACTTTTAAGGAATACTTCATTATAAAAGTATATTTCATAAATTCGTATGTTGACCAACAGATTGCAGCCGAGGGCACGTGATATATTATTCTAGCTTGTAAACCTCTAAAATAACCGGATGAGCCGCTAAGCCTGTACACTGTTTTAAAAGCTTCCGTCATATTTGATACTCTGTGCTGTTGTGTGTTGAGAAGTGTTTTGATTACGTCCAAGGGTGTGGTGACTGCTGCTGCAACTCCGCCTGAAAATTAAAAAAATTGGTTTCATTACGATGGTGGCAAGTTCGACTTTAAAGCTAATGGATCCTCGAGAGGGTTCAGTTTTTTTATTGTTCTTCGATGGTAAATTTTAAGCTAAGAAGGATCAAGCAGAAAAGAGTAAAAAGGAAATAGAAGAGTGAAGACAATAAAGAGAGGAGAGTTAAAGAAAAGCAAAGAGAGAAGAGAGAATTCAGAAGAGACTAGATAGAGAAGAAAGCAGAGAGAGAAGAGGAGAAAAAGCAGAAAGAAAGGAGAATAGAGAAGAAAAAAGAAGAATTCAGAAAGACAGGAGAAAAAAGAAGAATACAGAAAGAGAAAAGAAGAGAGAAGTAAAGAGAAAAAGCAAAGAGAGAGAAGAAGAGAGAAGAAAAGAGAAAAAAGCAAAGAGAGAGAAGAAGAGAGAAGAAAAGAGGGAAAGAGAGAGAAGAGAGAAGAAAAGAGAAAAAAACAAAGAGAGAGAAGAAGAGAGAAGAAAAGAGAAATAAAGGAAAGAGAGAGAAGGAAAGAGAAAAAAGCAAAGAGAGAGAAGAAGAGAGAAGAGAAGAGAAAAAAAAGGAAAGAGAGAGAAGAGAGAAGAGAGAAGAAAAGAGAAAAAAGCAAAGAGGGAGAAGAAAGCAGAGAGAGAAGAGAGGAGACAGGAAAGAGAGAGAAGAAAGCAAAGAGAGAAGAGAGGAGATAGCAGAGAGAGAGGAGAGAGAGAAGAGAAGAGAGAAGAAAGCAGATAGTGAGGTGAGGAGAGGAAAGAAGAGAGAAGAAAGCAGATAGTGAGGAGAAGAGAGAAGAAAGCAGAGAGAGAGAGGAGAGTAGAGAAGAAAGCAGAGGGAGAGGAGATTAGAAAAGAAAGCAGAGAGAGAGAGGAGAGTAGAGAAGAAAGCAGAAAGAGAGAGAAAAGAAGACAAAGAAGCCAGAAGATGCACAACTCGGAGAATACGAGATAACGGTGAACAAGGAAAAAATGTAAAAAAAAAAGGAATTGAGAAAAGAAAATTTAAAAAAAAAAAAGATGATTTTTTGGTTATGAGCCCAAAATCAAGAAATGATAACGTTCGAGAATTGCGGAGAGGGAAGAAAATTATGTTTTGGCTAAATATATAACATAGATAACATAGAACAAAGGAAAAATGAAAAATTAGAGAAGGAAGTAGACGGAGATGAAAGAAAATTCGAAGATAAGGCAAGAAAAATTAGGGGATAGAGTCAACATGAAAACAAAAAAAAATGCGAAAAAAGAACGCAGACGAGGAATACAGTTAAGAGAGAAGGAGAAGACAGGCAAAGAAGAAAGAAGGAACAGAAGAGAGGGAGAGGAAAATAAAAATAAAAAAGACAGCATAAGCGGAGGGGACATAGAAGAAAAACAAAGACATGAAGTAGGAAAAAACAGGAACGAAGAAGAAAAAAGAAGAGAAAAGTACTAGAAGTTGGAGGGAGAAGAAGAGATAAAAAAAATAGAGCAAAGACGAAGAAGAGTAGACAGAGAAAAGAAAAGCAATAAAAAAGGTAAACACCTTACAAATAACTTAGGAACATTAGGGACAAACCGTTCCACCAAAAGTCGCTAGTGAATATCGTCTGCTATGGCGGTCGCATTATTGTCTCCCAATAAGAGTTTTGTTTACTTTGAACCTGATTGGACCACAACAATGTGGTTTAAAATTAACATTAACAAGCACGCTGGTATCAATTTAATTACCTGCTAAACCTCCGCTAAGAATGTGCGCTTTTGGATTATACTTTTTTTCTTTGTTCGTGAGATTTTGGCCAATTTCATAAGTCATGAAGTGAATGCTTTGAAATGGTATATTCATTGCCAATTGGGTCGTATATGATCTATAAAACGCTCGTACGCCTTCAGTTCTATATATCCGCCTTACACAATCTAATATCGATTTATAAGGACTATTGTACATTTGCAGTCTTTGTTTCACAACTGAAAAGATAAAAAAAAATTAAAAATTATTTTTTGAAAATCATTCTTCAAGTGAAAAATTAATTCTATCGAAAGTAATTGCAATGAACCATTACAATAAATGTGAGCAACATCACGAAGTTTTTGATAAGATGGTCGAAAAATAAACAGATAAGGACCCGCGTATACTTGCGGCTAAACATATACTTGAAAAAGATGTGCAAATAAATAAATTGCCAAATCACGAGGGGCCTATGAGAAAGCGGGAATCCTATGCAAACTTTGTAATTGGGACATTCTTATCTACTTAATATAATATCACTTGCAGTAGCGTAAATAGATGAGTCATTAATTTTTTGATTTAAATGAATGGGAGGTGATGTTTTACCTTCAGAAGGAACCATAATGCCGTCATGAAGGAGAGTTGCTACTGCTCCCGACATGCCAGCAACTGAAACAAAAAAATATTTAAATTAAATTAGTTAGGAATAAATTCTGATGACATAATGAAGAAGTATAAATACATAGATGTAGTCTAGAAGCAGGTATTTGCAGTTAGTATTGTAAATGTTCGATAAGGAATTCTGAGAATAGCGAGATCAATGCCTTAATGACACTATCAAGATTGATCTTAAGACAGGGTCGCAAAAAATTGAGAGGATCGCGTTGCACCGGACGCGGAGTTGGCATTACTCCGCAAATAGAGGGCAATGGATGGAAGTATACACTCTCGACCTTCAGGAGGGGCAAAAAAAACATGTAATGCTTAGCTTATGAAAACCAAGATTATTATTATTGTTGCCTCCAATTGGCGCAGCTGATGGCTGCACCTCCATGGATAGAGGAAACAGTAATGAAAATGGCAATGGCTTAAGGACGAAAATTTACTATGTAATAATGTGATATCGAAAGCCCTTCGATGCTCCGTAACGTCAAGTAACCGTGAAAAATGCAAAAGTATGATAACACTTTCTTCTAATATTCATGCGAAACGACTTGATGCTTTAATATTTAAAGCGAGTCTGGAATATCAATCGATAGCTTAACGAGACGTTGCAAAGTTGCAAACGAATGCCACAACTTTCCTAGTTTCTCGTCTGTAGATCCAATAACAGAAATAAGAAAAGTTTAAGCTTTTATTTTTTCCCTTAAAAAATTAATTCTTGCAAGGAAATGTACTAGCAAAAATTAATAACATAAAAAATGTTTGTAATAATGATTAGAAATCCGCCATCTTGAAGCTATTTTGTTCAAATCACCAATTGAATAACTTGGCTTAAGAACCTGCGCATGCTCAGTTTACACTGCGTATATTTTCAAACAAGGCTTACTGTACTACAATTTCGCCAAATATTTTTGCTAGCCCTGTTGATAATTATCTTTCCTATTAACAAGACAAACTATCCACCAGATTATAACCCGATGATAACGTTTCGAGCAGGAGAACATGGAGTAACCTCAAAAAAAATTGCAACAAAGAAGAATTCTAATTAGACCAAAAAGAAAACAAAACAAAATCGCAATTAAATTAAACCTACGTAAGCGAAAATGGCATATGAATCAAGCCATGACAATTTAAATGATTTTTTTGACGAATATTTTTGAATTAAACGCGTCTTTTTTTCAGTTGTATAATTAGCAATCCTTAATTTTTAAAATAAATTCATTCATCCTTTCCAATTATATAACTTGATGAGCTTTCGACATGCAAATTCACACTTTAATAGGAAGATTAATAATAAGAATCAAACGCTCGTGACCTTCGTCAATAATGCAAGAAGATGACGCGCGGTTTGAGTTCGTGGTGAATGAGAGTAGTTTCAAGGTCAAAATTAAAATTAGGTTTTGGAGTTAAATATTTTTTTTGGATATTAAAATAAACTTACCAACATATACCGGTAGTGATGTTTTTGAATATAATCTTTCTTTAAGGTATTCGTAACTTGAGAAGTATAGTGCATGTGCAGGGCCTGCCCCTACGACAACTGCTCCTACCCCTAAAAAAACAAAATGATGATTTTAGGAAAATTAAAAAATCAATTTCTTTTTTTTTGTTTCAGAAAACTGACCTCGATATGGCCTAAGTGTTCCTTCCTGCCTTACCATTCCTACTAATGTCTCTCTTACGGTGTTAAATTTGACTTGTGGTGTTAAACTTTGCATTCTCGTCTGGAATAGAAATAAACAATTGGTAAGGACATATTTATTTTTACAAAAACAATTCGAGGAAAAATGAACAGATTTAATGAAGTCCTTTATAAAAACCAGCAAGAAAGCCTGTCTGGGTTCGTAAAGCAAAAAATTGAATATCCCATTGTATAATTATTTTTCTGAGAAGATTTCATTTGAATTTTTGCAACCTCATCACTTATGATCTCATAGAAATCAAGAAAAAATTATAACTTTAACAATTGATTCTTTTCCACACATTATTTTTTTAAATTAGAACAAATTTTAAAACCAAACAGGAAAATAATCACTCATAATCATTTTGGAAACCGATTTGTAATTATTTCCGAAAAAACAATTCAACTTAAAAAAAAATTTGCAATAGTTAAAATTTAATATGATCTATTAGTTTCTTCAAAACAATTAAAACATTTTTCCCACTTTTATTTTTCCTGTTTATAACCATATCAGGATGTTGAAACCTTTCTTCTGTTGTGACTACTGATAATTATTCAAAATTGTTAAAAATGCATAAACTTAATTAATAATTAGCAAAAAAAACATTCAGTGTCAACCATAATGACATAATCAACATAAAATCAAACGAATTATATCAAATTATCTCCTCTTCCTCATTATTTAGCTCAAATTAAAGAATTACACATCTTAACAAGGTTTGGTTAGGTTACGTACGCCGTCATCGTAAAACCATCAATTTGATCAACAAAAACGATTTCACAATATCAAACAATATGAAAATATCGAACATTATTAAAAATCGATTACCCGTAACCCTATTTACCGTGCTAATTTTCACCAAAAATTACGTAACCTTGAAAAAAAAAATCCCAATATAAAAAAGGAACAAATCATGTTATGCAAATAGGTCAGATTTTGCCGTGAAAATTTAACTTCAAATTTGTAATTTACCAAAAATAACAGCGTTGATCATACGGGTAATTCGATTGAGTTATTAGATGAATAGATCATGAGGGTTGACATTAAATTTTTTCTCGGGAATTTCGGGTTACCTTCACGGAATCGAAAGGATACATAAGACAGTGCTCCATTACACCCGCGACAGCTCCCGCACTCATATGGTCCCTAAAATTATTCGTAGGAAGAGTTTCATATTCGTCATAGTCCATAATAGTTAATTTTAAATACTGAATTTCCACTGGATTATAATTTTAATAACTGATAACGTCACAAAACACACGAAAACGGAATTTTAAAAAAAAGTGTAATTCCTAAATATTTTTTCTTGGCATGCTCGAACGTTTCGCTCACCAGCCGACGACAATTGCCATCGAAAATTATGTGATTGAAAAATTTACGGGAACATTGGCCTGAGCGTATATTTATTTAAATATCCCCGTAAGCCAAACATTGGATTGTGTATATATATTTTAAAAATTCATTACTCACCAATCGAAATGGATTTTCTAGCGCAAAAAATGATTAACAGCAAATCATGTTGGTGAACTGTAAATAATAAATAAATATGGCCATTATTTTGTTGTAATCTTAAACGAATGTTTATTAGATAATCATTTTTTTTATCGTTATTACAAGACAAAGATTCATGTGATTCGATTCGCGGTTGGTGTCATCAATTTCAATCGATTTTGGAAGATTGTCTGTTGAATAAGTGTGATCGTTTGCCGGCCGAACGCAATGCCTAGGATAATGTCGTCTCGTGTTACTGGCATTGGACCCATTTGGTTGGAAAGACGACAAATGGGTTTTAAAAATCCGTTAGGAACAAATGATTACATACACGAACAAATATACTCGAATATATTGCCTTCGGGTTGTTGGGATCATTCGTTATCGAATACGAATACAAGTATTCATGGAGGTGTTTTTAGTTTGGAATTTTCACCTGAAGGATCACTCCTTGTTGCTGCTTGTGAAAAACGAAACGTGTTGGTGTTTGATCCGTTGACTCATAAAAGGATTCATACAATTGAAAATGCACATGCTGATTGTGTTAATTGTGTTAAGTTTTTGGATTCGAGATCGTTTGCAACTTGTAGTGATGATTTTACTGTTGCACTGTGGGATGCTAGGAATTTGAGTCAGAAAGTGAGATCGCTAAGGGGGCATGCTAATTGGGTTAAGAATATTGAATATTCTCCGAAAGATGGATTGTTGGTGACGTCTGGCTTTGATGGGAGTATTTTAACATGGGAAATGAATAAGTATAGGGAAGAAGGAACTGTTTTTAACAAAGTATTTGCAACTAATGGATTGATGAGGACTCGTCTAACTCCAGATGCATCAAAAATGATTATTTGTACAACAGGCGGTTACTTAATTGTTATACATAATTTAGATTTGAATACGTTGAGTCAAGATTTAGATGGTTTTAAGGTAAGTCAGTTTGAGTTTTGTAAAATTAGGAATTATTTAATAACTGATTAAATTTTTTGCAGCCAAATATGTATAGATTAATGCAGCTTAGTCAAACAGTTTTACCTGTGGCAGCAGATTTTACCCATTTATTTCGTGGGAGAGGAAAAAGGAATAGGGTTGAATTTATTACAGATTTCCCAGAAGGGGATGATGCAGAAGTTGTATCATCCCTTCAAATTCATCCTGATGGTCATTCTGCAATTAGCAGGAATGTTAGTAATGGTGAACAGTCTGAGGTAAGAAAATTGAGACATTCTTATTACTTTTTAACAGACCAAAAAAATTATGTATGAGGTAATTTTTTTTAGTGGTCTTGCATTCATAATATCGAAGAAAGAATTTATTCGGATGAATCGGATTGCAATCAAGAAGATGAGGAGGATGATGTTGCTTCTGATGATTGTAAGACTGTTCGCTGGCCTGGTTCCTCAACTTCCATATCTACAACTCCAAGTTATATTATTCAACATACAGTTGTGCAGCAGGTATGACTTAAATTCTTTTTCCTTCACCAGACCTTTTTTTATAGATTTCCTTAATTTTCTTTTCCCTTGAAACTTTCTAAAAAAAAACTTTTATTTAGAATGAGAACAACAACCGATCAGGAGTTTCAAGGGCCGAACCTGGAACAAGCACAGATCAACGTGATTTATCAGTATCACCCTCGGACGTATGGGAAGCTTTAGTAGCTATCCAAGATGCTAGAATCAGACGAGAAAGAGACAGAGCAACCCCTGAAATCCGGAATATGTTCAGGCAACCAGCCGCTGATGCTGGAGTCCAAGTCCGACCGCAAAACTCAGGACCTGACAATCGAATATTCGTTACTAGAATCGTACCAAACAACTTAGCCGCGCCTCCATCCGAAACTCGTGAAATAAATAGAAACGGAGTAGCCACCTCATCGTCAGCTACTCGCCGCAATGTTTCAGTCTTCACAATAGAACCATCTTCTAATAATGGAGAATCATCATCTGCTAATCCTCAACCCGAAACAAAACGAACTAGAAGAAGAAGAATCCCAGCTCTTCAAAGATTTTATTCATTATACAGAAGATCGCTCGTCGGGCAATATGACAGAACTTCCATATTACGCAAACCAATATATAATCCCCGTCCGAAATTAAAACGTTTGCATAGAAATACGAAATTATACATTGTGGGTGAACCGAGCGTGGCGCAAAACGTACAAAACGAACCTAATGAGGAACCTATTAACATAAGCATAAGCAGAGCTGAGGAAAGGGAGCAGCAACCAAGTGGGTCTGGGATTCGAATACAAGAAGGTCACAGATCCATATTACGAAGGAGACTGAACGCAGCGTTCCAACGTAGAATATCTAGAATAGGGAAATCTGGATCGAGTTCAACGCAGCGAACATCATCATCTCCAATAAACACAGCATTAAATTCTCTTAGGCAGGATATTAATTTGATTGAAAGTAATTTGAATTCCTTCCGTCAGAGTGCTAATAATTTAGAAGGGACTATTAATTCGGCTTTGCAAGTTCTTAGAAGAAGCGAAAATATTTTACAATCTATTAATAATTTAGGAGGAACAGAAAATGTAAGTAGTACTAATGTAAATAATGCGGGGAATAATCAAGCAGCTGGAAATGCTCAGGAAAGAAGGGAAGTCGATCGTGAAGAAGTTAGGCAAGGATCGTCTAGGCAGGAGTCAACAGCGTTACCGTCTATTAGGACAATTCAAACTCCGCCTCCTCCTCCACCTCCTCCCCGGCCGTCGACTCCACCAACGTCTTCCGATCCAAATAGTAGTGAAAGGACGATTTTAATGGGAGTTTTTAGAGCAGCAAACGAGGATGGTGTTCGTGGGACCAGCATGAGGAGACATAATGTAGCTGCGTAAGTAGATTAGTATATTAGGAAATCTAAACATATTTTTATCTATTTAATTTTTTTTTAAAATTTCTTTTTGTTTCAGAATAACCGTTTCTTCTTCAAATCAAAGAATTACCGATACGCTTATTGGGGGGTTAAATTTAATTCGTAATAGAAACTCGGCTGGAAATAACAGTAGCTTAGCTAGACATTATGGTGTTCCAGTTAATAAAAAAATTCATCAAAATATCAATAGATTGACTCATTACGTTGAGGAACCCAACTTAGGACGAGGTATTTAAAAAATTAAAAAGAATTTAACCAATTTTTTTTTAAACAAACGAATAATTTCACTTTTTTTTAATTTTTAGGTTTTATTAAAGAACTGTGTATATCTTCAGACGGAAGAGTCATATGCTCACCTTTCGGCAATGGAATCCGTTTACTCTCCTTCTCACCCACCGTCCAAGATCTCTCCCACTGCTATCCTCATAATCCTCCCATCCCCTTGCACGAGCTTTCACTTAACATGGCTCATTCTGATATAGTCGTTAGCACCAAATTTAGCCCTTTTCACAATTTACTTGTTAGTGGTTGTTTGTCAGGGAAAATTGTTTATTATCAACCATCGTTGTAACATTCCAAATTTAATTAATTTTAAATTTTGATGTTTCGGTTGATTTCGATTTATTTACAAAGATCTTTCGATTTTTTTTTAAATGGGTAGGGACTTACTGTTTAAAAATACGATTTTCTTAATTAATAATATTATTTTATTTTCAGAAGCATTTTTTTTTAGTTGAAAGTTATAAATTTTCTTTTTGTTTAAATGAATCTCAATTAATCAATGTCAATTTTTTTTTTTTTTTTTTCTAAACAATTTATTTTGCCATAAAACTAATTAAAAGTGTTTGTGGCTAGATTATAATTTCGCATGTTTTTCTTTTAAAACATAGGTTTTCATTAACATCGATTTTTAATGGCTGTATTAAAAAAATTTAATAATTCTTCGGTGTACTTTTAGTTAGGGAATTTTAAAGGAAATTTTTTTTGACTTTACTTATTGTATAATAAAACTTGTATTTGAAACAAAATAAATGTTTTCGAAATGTTGGAAATACTTTATGTAATTAAATTAATTTATTTTTATTCAATCGATCCACCGCGAGTAGGTTGAAAAATTTACTTGTGTCATGATTGTGGCCCAGTTGATAACGTGATTGACTCCCACTTAGGGCCCGAGTAATCTGATTGCTCGGATTTTTTTCGACTGGTGACTTCTGTGTCTTGAAGATTTGAGAATTTTGTGAACAGGGATTAATGTTTTTTGTCTCTCTTTCGCTTCCTTTTGCAAAGTTCTGACAAGCTGGCAAAAATTTACACACTTCGTACAGCATCAAAGTTGTACTAGGCTTGTTTATAAGGAAAAATGAGAAACTTACGTCCCATAGTGGCATCATCATACAAACCGCAACATCAATCGAATCTCTTTGCAGGAAAACGGCTTTGCAGAATAAGAAAAAAGGTGTTTGTAGGGTTATTTCTCGATATCCTAATAATCGGGATATTTTTTAAAAAAAGGAGTTATATTTTTTTGGCAATTGCAATTAAATCGTTCAAATTACAATAAAAGAAACGATTTTTTTCTGAAATTCTAACCTTATCTCGTCAAAGATATTACCGCCACGTTGATACCCGCCATTCAAATGTTTACTTTGTATTTGCTGCCACGATTTTTAGGCCTATATTATTCAGAGGTAGCGTCCCTACGAAATTAGATCCGTGTTTGAGTTTAATTAATTAATTATTATTTTACTGCTGAAGGAATATTGCAAAAAATGCTTATCGTGATTAAATGTGGAAAAATTTTGTTAGTAATTAAGTGCGGGTTTTCCTGTTGCAAATCAAACGTTGGGAGAATGAAGTGATGCTGATGCCAAACGTTCGTCAATAAGAGGAATGCCGAATATCGTAGTAAGGGAAAGAAACCTCTACAAATCAAATAGGCCAGTTCTGTCAGTGATTCATCAATACAGTTACCTTTCGTAAAAATGTTAAGCCTCATATAAATGGGTATTTAATACGAAGTTGGGAGTATGAAAAAAAATCATTTGTAGAATCATGTGACACTGCACTGCATAGCTTCATGCTTCATGAATGTATAGTAGAAGCTTCAGACCTATATCTAGTTCACAGGTAATTTAACTGGATTGAAGATTACATTTTCAGTGAAATCTTGGTTTTAATGTTGTTAGCTACAAGTGAAGCAATTACAAGGATGATCCATGCAACGGCAATACTGAGTAGTAAAAATTTTAACTTGTTAAGGATGCACTCATGTTTTTTTTTATTTTTCAACATGTCAGGACAATGTCATGAAGATGTTTTTAAATAAAGAATCCGTAAAATATTTTTTATAAAAATTTTATTTTTTTTTTCAGATTGTGATGACTTATATAATATACAATAGTATCTCACAACGTAAAAAACTAATAATAAAAAATTGTGCAAATGCAGCTGCTTAATTTCAAACTCATTACATTGCTAATCAGTTTAAGGAAACCAGTCTCTCCAATATTAGTGCACATAAATAATTATTTTTAAAACAACCTATCAAATTTGAATCTTATTATGACTTACTAAGGATATTTCAAAGTAAGTAAATGGTAAATAAATAAATATCAAGCATTTTTAAAAAAAAAATATGGCAAATGTAAATAGGTACATCCGTATTCTGTTAAAAAATTTGTATAAGACTGACGACAAAATCTAATTTTAAATAAATAGCAGCTTTAATAAAATGGGGAGTATTTAGCAACACTTAAGAAAATCTATTTTTTAAATTAAATTTAAAGGAACCTTTGTACACAAATTAAACTCAAAAGGAAAAAGCTTGGTAATAAATTAATAGAATTTGAACTGTGATGGTGATGATGATCATGATCATCGTGATCATCATGATCCGGACCTACATGACCAGGAATATGATCCGGAGACCTTTTCTCCCTTAATTTTCTTCCTTCATGCTCAACTTCTCCAATCGTTGATTCATTTTGAATTTCAACATCTTTCAATATCGTTTCTTTAATTTCAGATGACTGAGGCTCATACCGATCGTAATTCCTGATCAATGATAATTTAGTACTTTGGATCGATGGCGGATTTGGGAAACCACGCGGTGGAAGAATATCAGCAGAAGCCGGTCTTGCATTTTTCAATTGTGGTAAGTTTTCAGTTGATACGGATTGTGATAACGGGGGAGCATCTCCTCTGTATGGTCCGAATTGCGGCAATTTAGAAATATCAATTGATGATTTCCTAGCTGGTAATGATGGAGCAGGAGCGGCTTTTACGATTTTCCCATCGTATGTCGTGGCTACTCCGCTTTGTTTTGGGGGTAAATAATAATCTCTTTGTTCATCAGCCATTGCGATTTCATCTTCAGTCGTGTTGATTGGAGTTTCTGTATTGAAGTCTAATTCTGGTTCGGTTGCGTTTTCCTTTGAGTTATCTTCATCCATTTCTAAAACTTCTAAGATATTTTCTGCTTTATCATCATCCATGTTAACGCTGTCGTTGTTCATTTTTATAATTTCAAAATCGGTCGTGTCTTCGACTGATTCTTCAGATTGTTGGTATCTAAATTGTGGGGAGCCTCCTCGTACTGGGATTTTGAACGGGGGGACCATGTTGTTCGGGTATAATGGGCGGCGGATTAAATTCGGCCTAGGGCGAATTTTCACGTAGTAATTATTATTCTTCTGAGTGTTATAATGTTGCATTTGATTATTCCTGTATTTAAGATTCATCTCGTTGTATTTTATTATAGGCTTCTTCTTATATTTTTCTTGGTATTTTTGTATTCGGTTATCGGGAGGCGATGGGATGAACATTGGCTCGAACATTTGCGGTTTTTGATTTTTAAACAAATCTAATTCTTCCTTCACTTCTTTCGTTGATGTCTCAGTCGCGTTTTGATCTTCGCTTACATTTGCTTTTCGTTCTTCGACAGAAACTTTTATCAATTCGTCTTTAGTATCTTTAAACAAAGCGCTTTTCTCACCTAGTTTATCCTCTTTAGTGAGATCAATAACTCCGATTTTGTCGCCATCATCGTCGACTTCTTCCTCAGCTGTGTTCTCATCCATTCTGTCGATGAAATCCATTTTAGGGGCGATTCCAGTGCTGATGATCGGTTTGAACCCGCCTTCTACTTTTACTGAATCGGGGTTAAATCCGGTGTTGATGGCCGGGATTGGGTTTTCAGTAGCTTTATCGACGATGACCGGGGAGCTAGTTAACAAAGCGGATGTGTCAAATTCAGGTTTAAACGTTGTTAGAGACTCCAATTGTTTTTGCAGCGCTAAATATTGTTGGAGCTTAATTTGATTGATTTTATGGGCGGATGTTCTGTGCGGTTTTTGCGGGCGGGTAGCACGATGCGGAATATTATTAGGATGTGTGAACGTTGGGATTTTCTGAGAAGCAGCTGGGGCAGGTCGTTTCGATTGTTTGTTAACGGGAGGAGGTAAAAACGGAGGTCTGAACATGCCTGGTGGCAGCGGTCGTTGTTGAAGAGTCAAAGCATGATGCGGAGCTGGTTTCCTCGAAGAACTATACTGCAACCTCGTCGATGATCCTAACGCTTGGCCGTTCGGTAATTTATTCGTTGCCCTATTATAATGTTGAAGCTTTTGTTTTGATTTTTTAAAATTCTCCTCGGCCTGAGCTTTTAATAATTGATAATTCTTCAAAAATTCTTCGTTGAATTTTTCGTCAATTTTAAAATCATCCGGGAGTTGAGCGCTGAGTTGAGCCGAGTCGAACTGGAGGGGCTGAGTATCGTGCGAGGGGATATCGGCTTTTATGTGAAAATTTTGAAGAGCTTGCATTAAATCCGGTTCGGGTTTTCGGGTTTGAACTGTTGGGGTTGGAATCGGGACAACGCGGTAATTTTGATGATTCTGAGGCGAGGCGTCTTCGTGATGTTCGCTTACGCTGTACATTGATAAACCTTGCGGTTGGATCAATTGCTGAGGTTGAGGCTGCGGGATAATTGGTACTTGAGCTACTGGAATTTGAGCGATTTGAGTTATTTGCTGCATTTGTGGAAGATGTTGCGGGTGGAAGAATTTTATGAATTGATCATCACTTTTAAATTGAGGGAGTTGAACTGGGATATTCATAAATTCTTGTTGTGGATGTTGTTGATGATGGTGATGATGATGTATAGACGCTGCTGGTTCCTGCTGGTATTGTTGCTGAATTACAGGTTGATTAATAACAGTTTGTTGAGCTTGTTGTTGGAAATGATTTTGAATCGGTTCATATTGAGGAAGTTGATGTTGTGGGATTTTAGTCGGTTGAGAATTCATTTGCTCCATGATTTGTTGTTGTATAATCGGATCTTGCAAGGCGTACTGCTTCTGCAAATCTGTAATTTCATCTTGGGATTTTATTTTCGATAAAGTTTCAGCGCTTATCGGTTCTCCGGTTTCTTCGTTGTAAAACGTAAATTGAGGAACGTATGTGACTTTCGAAAATTCGTTCGCGTTTCCTTTATTTTGAGTTTTCTCCGGTTTCGTTTTGTGACTCGTTTTAAATTTACTGTCGGGTTTTATCCTCGTGGAGTGACTGATGCTTGAGTGAGCTACGGAGTCTTCATCTTGAGAACTTTTATCAATGACGTAGGATGAAGGGGGTTTGACTACAGATGGGATCGGTTCGCTTGCTTCCGTTTCGCAGTCATCGTGGACATTGATTTTCCAACCGAGGTAGCGGTGAGTGTAACATTGGTAATAGACGGTGTCAGGGGTGTCTTTATCTACTGTCCATTGAAGGACGCCGGGTTCTCCTTGATCGCACTCTAATCTCAACGTTCTTTGATATGCCCCGAATGAAGAAAATTCGTCAGCTGGTGGTTGTTTCGGGTCTGGAGTCCAGTTGCAAAGTCTGCCAGTGGCTGTGGGACGTACTTCACCTCTTTTGTTTTGGACGGCTCCGGCAAAAATTTGAATGACCTAAAAAATAAATAATATGTTGAACCAGTCAGAGGTAATTTTTTTTAGTTACAGTTTTTAATACTAACCGCTCTTTCTTCTGGTGTCTTATGAGCATATCCTCCTACCGAATCATCAGTGATATAAAAAGGATGATATCTGGCTGGTGTTTCCGGATCATGACCGCCTTCAACTATAAATGTATAAGTCCTGCCTCGAACGACATTGATTTCAGGAATTAACAATCCGTTAATATACCATGAAATTCCCCAACCGACATGTCCTAAAAAATTCAAAAAAAAAAAGAATTATTTTTCTTTACACTTTTTAATGCAACATAGCTCGTTGATTAATTTTCTGGAATAAAAAACCTGTGATTGCAGAATATCCTCTTTTCCCACCGGTCGGGCCCATTTGAGCGTAGAAAACTCCATCTTCTGGTTCGTGACATTGAATCGGTGGAATTTCCCAAGCATTTCCAGTTTTCGGTACTGGCGCTGGAGTCGGAACTGGTTTTGGCCTGCTTGGTTGTCTATTATTGTTCTGCAAAATCAAACTTATTTTTAAAAAAATAAATTTTAGGCGAAAATTTTACGATGGCAGCGCCGTACCTGGTGCCTAATATCCGTAACCTTCTCAATCGTAGCAGCATGAATTTCTTGAGTCTTGTGGTTTGTATTACTCGATGATTTTTCCGGTTCTGAGTCATCTACATTAGATTCCGGTGTAGGACAATTCCATTTGGGCGGTCTGCCAAAGTCGATAAGAATGTCACCTGGGAGAAATGATACCAATAAACACACACTCATACATTCCACATTTTTATTAAATAAATTAAACAGGACGTATACATACCTCGGTTAGCCAAACTGTGGTATGACACTTCTTTACGCGCGTTTAATGGTCCAATAGCCCAGATTATCGGTTGAGTGCCGTTAATGTACACGGGTTTGTCTAATTCGTCTTGAGCACGAAGCGACCTTTGGAATGTTACGATCGAATATCCATTTACTAATGCAGCGTTTAATAATCGGACGCTGTTGCTCTTTTCCTGTAAAAAGAAATTTTTTTTTTAGAAAATAAAATTGCACGAGAGAAATTTTGAGGGATGATGATGATAATACTTACGGCAATATTTTCATCTGGGCAACTACCACGTCCTCCTGAACATTGACTCTTAGCATCTAAGTAGTAATCGTAAGCGTGACCTTTGAGGGTGTCTTTGTCAACCCATGCGACTGTTACATCTCCGCCAACCATTTTGCTTCGGCTTGCATCTCCGGATAATCCAAAGGCCATGTACTCTCCAGCTTCTGGAATCAGATGGAATTTTCTTAGAAGTTAAGAGATGTTGCTGAACATTTTTTGGTAGCAGTTGCAGTAAGATATTTTGGCTTAGTTAGGGCATCAACAAATTTTGGTGTAGTTCTTCTCTCGTTTAAGTGGCTCCAGGGGCTTAATCAGACATCCATCCGGCCTAAATCTCTAATGAGTTTAGCTCAAGCAGGAATTAAACTTGGTCTTTATTTTTTGTGATTGTCCCCTTCTTTAAACTAAGTCCTTAAAGTTTATTCAGAATTTTTTAAATGTTAAGATGTTTGCTTTTGAAATTTTTTTTGGAATAATTTTCCTTTAAAAAAAAAATTGTTCGACAAGAAGAAAATGATTCAAAGATTTGTTTGTTAAGAAAAAATGATCAAAAGATTTGTTCAACAAGAAAAAATGATTCAAAGATTTGTTTGATAAGAAAAAATGATCAGAAAAAGAAATTTTTGATAAGGAAAACTCATCTCAAGATTTGTTCTAAAAGAAGAAATTATCAAGATATTTGTTCGACAAGAAAAAAATTATCAAGATATTTGTTCGACAAGAAAAAATTATCAAGATATTTGTTCGACAAGAAAAAATTATCAAGATATTTGTTCGACAAGAAAAAATTATCAAGATATTTGTTCGACAAGAAAAAATTATCAAGATATTTATTTGACAAGAAAAAATTATCAAAAGATTTGTTCGACAAGAGAAATTCATTAAAAGATTTGTTCGACAGGAAAAATTTATTAAAAGATTTGGTGTACAAGAAAAATTCTGAAAAAGTGTGGTCAAAGCCAGAAAATCTGATGGAATGGAATTTGGCAAAAGAATTTTTTTGTTTTAATAATTCCCTGCCCCTGACAAGACATTACTTATCTCTCCCTGCAGAATATCCTTAACTCTCGAAAAGGAAGTCGAGTTCGACTACCGCAAGCTCAAGAAAAGCCTCAACTTACTGGTTTTATTCTTCTCATTCCGACTTCAATTTCGGCTTTTAATATAATAGACGCCTCCAATAATCTTAAGCCGCCACTTTATCTCTTCTACAGATTCCCGAAAATCTAAATTATTTAACAGATCTTTACCCAAACATTCAAATTAGCAAATTTTAACATAATCGAAATAATAACACGCATGATATCTGTTTATTATACTTATAAACGATACTTTCACTTTCATTGCAGTTTTTATTTCTTAAGCCTAGTTACTTCGATTAATGATATACTCATATAGATTTACTGTATATTTTTATTTTCGTTAATTCTCTATCATTTTTTTAATGTTATAATTACGTTGAGTTTATGTCAGTGAAACCAGGAAGCCTTGAAAAAAAAAAATTTCACAAGTTCAAGTTTTATGATTTTCATGATCAATATTAAATAAATCACCAAAAAAAATAAAATGGAAAAATGTGCTTCAATTTTTAGGAATTTTCAGCACGGATGAATGTAAAATCTCTGCCTATGACTATTAGAGCGAATTAATTAAATAATTTTATGGACTTGACTTCGAACCGAATTTATTAATTATTAGAAATTGACGAATATTGACTTTCTCGTGTGTGTAGATTTTTTTTTTAAACATCCCTTTAAGATGAAGGGAAGTAAGACGTGAACTTGATATGTTTAAAAGATTAATAAGACGTTTTTTTTTTTGCTATAAATTGAGATTTTTTTCCTGATATACTTTCAGGTTTGGTATCCGCTTACGGTTAATGTCCGAGGATTGTTTCTTAACGCTTAATAAGGAAGAGGAAATCGATTTCGATCATTGGTAGAAGTACTATTGGTGAGTAAATCAATATTTATGATACGTTAGTAGAGGAGTTTGAGCAGCCTGTCAGGCTATCAAGATTTTAAACCCGCGGTTCCAGCACTCGGAAATTTTTTTCAAGTTTGAAGACGTTCGCACGGCTTTTAGTAAGCTACATGATGTCATCAGAGTAATTCTCAAGTGTAGGGAGAAGTTTCTGAGCCGATCAATGCATACATTGTAAAAAGCTTGAGCAAGCAGTGAGACATACAGAACAATGGTAGTAATCGGCATCGATCGTTTAGTTGTTAGCTATGTTATATGTCTTCTTCTTGGGTGCCCATACTCGTTTTCGAGCGCAGGCGACCTCTTTGCATATACCTGGTTTGTGTGCTTCGAGTTGACACAGCTATATGGAACCTACAGTTTAAAGCCGCTTCCGAACTGCTAAGTAAAGAGGCTGTCCTAAGCAAGTTACCACCTGCTGGTTTGCCATTGCCTTGCAGGGAGGGTGAGACCGAGCGACAACACACATTAATCGCTTTTTCGGAATCCCCGAATCCTCGAATTAAGTTCACATGACGCAGATGGACAGTGGTCAAAGGTGAAATACATCGGAAAAAATCCGAACCGTAGAGTGGAATCGAACCCATAAACGCCCAAGTGTGAGTCGGGCACGCTATTCACAGCGCCACGAGGCTGGCTATGTTAGATGTAAGGTTAGTTTTAAGTCAGGTTAGCTATAAATTGAAATGATACTAACAATCATTACCATTCATCAAGGCGGCATTACGTTTACCGTTACCATTACCGAGCCTCACTGCAGTGAAGCTAATAGTTGAGTAACAGCAGAAATGGTGATCTCTAGGTGGAAATTTAAGTTGACGCTAGCGAAAAACCTCTTAAGGGACACTCCTACGAATTAGATACCAGATTTTTGAGGGCCAGTCTCCTTATTAAGTTGGGCAAAGAAAATCAAACGCACCAGGAGGCGATGAGTGTGTACCTTTAAGTCAATGAAGGCCGCAAAAAAGCAGAAGGAAAACCTCAAAAAGGGGTAGCTCCATGACAAAATTCAAACTTCACGAAGAGGGCGGTTCTGAGGAGCGGAGGACCGAAATTTGGGAGGAGCTTATACCTAGTGGGTGCAACCAGACTGAACAAAAA